>CAUYUJ010015837.1:0-67500 GCA_963575745.1 Prorocentrum cordatum
CAAACCGGCGCCCTCGCTTGAGACATCCTCACAAAACCGGCCCCGGGGGAGGTGCCCAGAGGAGCCCAGAGCGGCCTCCGGCACCGTTTCCGGACAGATCCGGACAGATCCGGTGGATCCGCGCCCCGGGGGAGGTGCCCAGAGGAGGAATGATGAGGAGGAGGAGGAGGAGGAGGAGGAGGAGGAGGAGGAGGAGAAGAAGATGATGGAGCTGCGGGGTGGAGGAGGACAGACGGAGGCAAGAGAAGGATGGAGGAGGAGGAGGAGGAGGAGGAGGAGGAGGAGGAGGAGGAGGAGAAGATGATGGAGCTGTGGGGTGGAGGAGGACAGACGGAGGCAAGAGAAGGATGGAGGAGGAGGAGGAGGAGGAGGAGGAGGAGGAGGAGGAGGAGGAGGAGGAGGAGGAGGAGGAACCTCATCCTCACCCTCGCCAACAGGCGCACGCACCTTCTTCTATATACAGAAACTCCCGATCAACCGCAGAGCGGCCGGCTATACGAATCAGAAGAAGAGGGGAGAAGGCGGAGGAGGAGAAGGAGGAGGAGGAGGAGGAGGAGGAGGAGGAGGAGGAGGAGTGTGAGGAGAAGAGGAGGAGATGCGGTGGTGGGAGTGTTGGGGCGCCTTGCCGTTGTGCTCTCCTCTGGGCCCGTCCATTTTTTTTTTTTTTTTTTTTTTGTGTGTGTGTGCCTTTTTTGTCCTTCATGTGCGTTTTGTGCATGCACTGCTTGTATTTTAATTTTGTATTCGTGCGTGTGCTTCTCCTTTTTCCAACCCTCCTGTGTTCGGTTCTCGTTTTGAATGGAACACATCTCGCGCGTCTCCGTCCTCCCTCCTCTTACCCCTCCTCCTTTCTCGCCTCCTACCTCCTCCTCTTCCTCCTCCTCCCTCCTCCTCCTCCTCCTTTTTCTCCTTCTCCTCCTACTCCTCCTCCTGCCTGCTATCTCACTGTTCGCCGTCTGGTGCTCCCTGGATGGCTGCGAAGTGCGCAACTGTCACCACTTTCGTGGGCTGCTGGCAGGTCGGGCGGAGTGGACTTGTACGCGCACTCAGACGGGACCTCGCGGCTCCTTGGGTGGCTGCGAACTGCGTAATCGTCGTCACCTTCGTGGGCTTTTGGGAGGTTCAGCGGAGTGGAGTTGTTCCCGCACCCAAACGTGACCTCGTGGCTGCGAACGCAGCCGCTCTCGCCAGTTTCATGGGCTCTTGGGAGATCCAGCGGAGTGGAGTTGTTTGCGGACCCAGCCGAGATCTCGCGGCTCGCTGAGGGGCTGGCTACCGCGCAATTGTCGCTTTTTTCGCGTGCTCCTGGAAGGTCCAGCGGAGTGGAGTTGTACGCGCACACAGACGGGACCTCGCGGCTCCCTGGGTTGCTGCGAACTGCGCTTGTCGCCATTTTCGTGGGCTCTTTGGAGGTCCAGCGGAGTGGCCCCGTCGGGGGCTGCGAAATGCGCAACTGTCGCCATGCTCGTGGGCTCCTGGGGGACACGGCGGGGGTGAGGGCAGCGCAGGTCACTTCGAGACCTCGCGGCTCCCATCGTGGGCTGCGAACCGCGCAGCGGTGTCCACTTTCGTGGGCTCCTGGGAGGCACGGCAGAGGTGAGGGCAGCGCAGATCTATTCGAGACCTCGCGGCTCACATCGTGGGCTTCGGATTGCGTAACAGTCGCAGCGTAGATCACTTAGAGACTTCGCGGCTCCCATTTGGGGCTGCGTACTGCGCAACGGTGGCCACGTTCGTGGGCTTCTGGGAGGTAAGGCGGAGGTGAGGGCAGCGCAGATCACTTCGAGACCTCGCGGCTCCCTCGGCGGCTGCGAACTGCACAACAGTCGCCACTTTCGTGGGCTCCTGAAAGGTACGGTGGAAGTGAGGGCAGCGCAGATCACTTTGAGACCCCTCGCAGCGCCCTTGGAGGCTGCGGACTGCGCAACAGTCGCCACTTTCGTGGGCTCCGGGGAGGCACGGCGGAGGTACTTCGCGGCTCCCATCTTAGGTTGCGGACTGCGCAGCTGTCGCCACGGTCGTGGGCTCCCGAAATGCACGGCGGAGGTGAGGGCAGCACAAATCATCTCGAGACCTCGCGGCTCCCTCGGGTGCCGTGTACTGTGCAACTGTCGCCACGCTCGTGGGCTTCTGGGAGACACTGCGGAAGGGAGGGCGCTATGCGTTCTTCTGTACGGAGCGTTCCTACAGATAGCCGCCCCGCGTGAAGAAGCGCCTGGGTACGTCTCGGGTAATTTCAGCACGAGCGGTCAGGTGCGTCAATCGCTTCGATCAGCGTCCGTGTAACGTCATAAGGAGGATCGATTATCGAGGGTCGTTGATTGCGGACTGAAGTTTTGATCGTTTCTGGGCCTTGTTCGGCTCTGGCGGTTCAATCCTCTGCGGTGGCAAGTCTTTAAGACCATCTAGCGCATCTTATAGAAGACGCCTACGGCGAATCACCGCCGCCCCCTGCCTTCCAGAGTCGCTCATGTGGCCGAGCGTTGTAGCAAGAGCTCCGCCAAGCTATCGGACCATGTGTTCCCCCAAACGTTGTGGAAACCCTTCGGGGAACACTTGGGGGAGGATCGCGGGGAATATCAGGAGGAGGCGGAGGAGGTGGAGGAGGAGAAGGAGGACGAGGAGGAGGAGCAGGACGAGGACGAGGAGGAGGAACAGGGGGCATCTTGGGAGCCTCTGGGGGCACTCTTGGGGCCTCCTGGGAGCTTCCTGGGAGCCTCTTGGAGGCATCTTGGGGGCCTCCTTGGGCCTCTTGGGGGCCTTTGGGGGCTTCTCGGGGGCCTCTTTGGCCGTCTTGGTGGGCTCCTGGCCCGTCTGACGCCGTTGGAAGCCGTTTTGGGGGCCTCTCTGGGCCGACTTGGGGCCCTCTCGGGGTGCTCCAGGGCCGTCCGGGAGGCTTCCTTCGGCGTTTTAGAGGCCTCTTGGGCTGTCTTTGGGCCCTCTTGGGGGCCTCTTGGGCCGTTCTGAGGCCATCTTGGAGGCTTCTTGGGCGATCTTGGGGCGATCTTCGGGAGCTCTTGGGCCGTCTCGGGCCGTCTGAAGGCCGAAAAGGAGCAAATGCCAAACTCCTTCAACAACCTAAGGAGCATCAAAGATTTTGGCCCTTCGGGCCTTCCTGCTCCTGAAAGCACTGCTCGGCAGTATGCCGTGTGGCGATGGTTCGAGCGACGACGCCACCAATACCGTGACGTGTGCGCGTACTGCGCTGCACAGGCCGTACGACCAGTTCCGCCGACCCTGAGAAGCGTGTGCATGTAGGTATGTCTGCATGCGTGTATGTATGCATGCCAAATTTTATGCATGTATGCATGTACGCATGTTCGACAGCCGACGCAGCGCAGGTGTGGGTGCCAACCTCCCCCAGCCTCCAGGTGTGTCCCTCGACATCCGACGCACCGGCTCTTCCGCGACCCGGGCCCCAGCCCTCTGGGCTCCTTCTCCGGGGCCGTTCTATCGCCACAGGCCGCTCTGTGACGGCCCTTCGGCCAGGTGAGGCGAGCCGTGCTACATCCGCACGCACGTGAGCGCGCACGACGTGCACGCGCGGTGCGCACACCCGTGCAGTCATGTGTAAGTGTGTACGTGTAAGAACTTGCGGTCCACCAACTGTGCCTACAGTAAGACAATGATCCGACTGGCGGCGCAGCCGGCGGTGGCTTGCATGCCTGGACCTGTGATGTTTTGTTTTCCCCAAACAGGCTTGCCTAAGGGCTTCTTGTTTGTTTTCGAGTCGCCGATACGTTCGAGGGTGCGAGGCCTGCGCCTGCTGGTATTCCCCAGGGTTCCCTGGTCTTGTTTCTTTGCAGTGGCGTTGTCCTGCCTTGTTCCTTTGCAGTGGCGTTCCTCGGGTTACCCAGTTCTTGTTTCTTTACGCTGGCGTTCCTCGGGGTGCATTGGCCTTGCTTCTTTTGCAGTAGTATCTCTCGGGGCAGCTCTCGGTGTTTCTTTGCAATGCCAAGCAATGCCAAGGAATTCCAAGGAATGCCAAGTCATGCCAAGTCATGCCAAGGAATGCCAAGGAATGCCAGCAATGCCAAGCAACGCCAAACAACGCCAAGCAATGCAAAGTAATGCAAAGCAATGCGGTGCGATGCCAAGCAGAGCAATGACGTGCCATTCCAAGCAATGCCAAGCAGTGCCGCCCAGGAGGCGTTCCCCTGACCGGGGTCGCGCCGAGTTCATTTTCAAATGCGTGGTCCCGGACCTTGGGACCACTTCCGGGGCACGCTTTGGCCATGGTTTCTCGGCGGTCCGCGGGGAGGAGGAGGAGGAGGAGGAGGAGGAGGAGGAGGAGGAGGAGGAGGAGGAGGCCCCTGGGGCCCCCGCAACGGCCCCCCGGGGTCGACACCGGAGCAGAATGCCGCCGCCGTGAGCCTCCCAGGACGCCATGGGGTCTCGGCGCGCTGCGCGCGGTCGCGGACGGCCGGAGGCGCCCACGGCGGGGGTGGCGCGAGGGCGATGGGCTCCTGAGAGTTTGCCGGGGGGGGCGGGCGTGCTCGGAAGGCAGGGCCCTCTTCTTATCAAGGGCGCCCTCGAGGGCGCGAAGTTATTCGCGCTTCGCGCTTCGCGCTTCGGCTCCGATTCCTCCTCATCCTCCTCTTCTCCCCTGGGAGGCGGCGCGAGAGCGCGAAGTTATTCGCACTTCGCGCTTCGCGCAGCGCGAAGCGCGAAGTTGGGAGCCCTTGCTTCTTTGGTCGACCCACATGGGGGTCCAGCGAGAAGAGGGTGCTGCAATAGCTTTGGTGCAATGGATCTGTGGAGCTGCAACAGATTTGGGGCGTGCACTGCGCTCTGAGGCGCAAGCGTATTGCTGGATTTTGGCATGCAATGCATTCGTTGCAATCCAATGCGATAAAATTCTCCAGCGCAATACATTTGCAATACAATTGCCCTAAATGTATTGCACCACCCCCTTTCAGCTGGACGCACCTTTTGGTCACCCAGATCTTTGCACGGGGCTAGGACGAGGGTAAGTCCGTTCCAGAGCGTTCTGGAAGGCTTCAGAGCGTTCAGGAACGCTCCGAGAAGGCCGCGGCGACCCAGACATCCTCCAGAGCTGCAAGGTCTCAGAGCTTCTCGATTTATCCCCACCCGGTTTTATCCTCGCCCTGGCCTCGTCTTGCCTCGCAGACGGGCCTGACGGCCTCCGAGAGGGCGTCCCCAGAAGCCAGGAGGGCTCCCGAGAAGCCGCCTTCCTCCTCCGAAGGCCTCCCGCCTTCTCTCTTAGCAGGCCCTCTCGCGTCACCCCCACGCGGGCGCCGCCACGGACCCAGACTTCCGGTTGCTTCAATTTCTTCGATGGGTGGGTCTTGGAGGTCCAGACCATTTCCCTAATCATGGCCGGTTTTTCGTCCCTCGTTTGACGGCCCCAGGCCCTTCGAGGGCCCCCAGAGGCCCAAAAAACCGACCGCTCCAATTTTTTCGGAGCGTCGGATCTCTGGGTCGACTACACGTAAGAGTGACCTTTCGCCAGAGTGACCTTCAATGCGGGCCCAAGGGGTCCCCCGCTCGCCGAACGCGAAGCGGTAGCAGCGGCTTCCGCGCCCCGATTGGGCCTCCCCGCGCCCCCCGTGAATCAGGAGGGGGAAAAACACAGACACAATTCATCGTCGATCCCCAGGAAAATATGGGAAGTGGGGGGTGGAAGACGAAAACCCAGAAAATATGTTTTTTTTTGTTGTTGTGAATCTTTGGATTTTTGTGTATTTATTTGTGTGTCCCTGGGCCCCTTCACAAAGGCCACTCTTGCCCAAGGCCACTCTTGCGTGTAGCTGACTGCGGACGCCCATCGCATGAGCGCCAGCACAGCTCCCCCGCTCGGAGCGTGCGAGCTGGGCGTTTTCGCTCAATGTCGGGCCCCAGGACCCTCACCGATCAATCGGGCTTGAAGAATGACGCAGAAAAATGGGGTTCAGGGGCCTGGTCGTGATTTTTTGCGATGTTGCATTTTTTGGTGCAACGTCGGATCTCAGGGAGCATCCTCTCGCTGTCAAGACGTCACGGTAGAGGGTTTCTGCTCATTTTCCGGCTCCCGGGTTCCAGGGGCGCTCACCAGTCGGCGGCGAGGAATGGGGGGGAAGTGAGGAGGAGAAGGCCTTCTCAGAAGGCGGCGGGGCTTCTCAGAAACGTTCTGGCCTTCTGAGATATTTTCTGTGTCTTCGGGGAAGGCTTAGAACCATTTTCAGAATGCCAGGGGTCTTCCAAGCCTTCTGAGAAGGCCCGCCCCCTCTCACTCCCACCCTAGGCTCGCCGCCAAGCCAGGCCCCGGGACCGTCAACAAGACGACATCGGGATGAAGCACTGGTCCATGGGAAGTGGTCAGGACCTCTGGGGAGCCACGCCGTGACGAAGAGATCACCACTGACCCAGATATCCGCTTGTTCCGCCCTTTTCGAGGCAAGGGCCCCAGAGGTCTGGACCACTGCCCGGCCCCGAGGCCCAGCGAGAGCCCCCAGAGGCCGAAAGTGGCCTCGAAAACGGGCCGCTCCAATTTTTTCCGGAGCGTCGGATCTTTGGTGAGGACCTCTTGGCCGGGAAGGTGGCCCCAGCTTCTCCAGGGAGGCCCAGGCGGCCTTACGTCGGGTGTGTCTCCCTACAGCAGGAATGTTCAAGAATAGTCAACAAGATAGTCTGGGGACGTTTTTTTGTTTTATCTGATTAGTTTTGAGTATTATTTGATTTTTATATAATATTATTTTCTTCCAAAGCGAGGACGTGCCCGACCTAACCCTGGCCTCGTGCCTCACTAGAAAGCGCGTTCCACTACTCGTAGAGCTGCTTGCAAATGGCCTGGATACGCCGCGGAGTTTTCTTTTACGATCCCTTGTGCCGAGGCAGACATGTTTTTTTTTTGCAGACGCCTC
The DNA here is from genome assembly GCA_963575745.1 of Prorocentrum cordatum. Taxonomy (NCBI): domain Eukaryota; class Dinophyceae; order Prorocentrales; family Prorocentraceae; genus Prorocentrum; species Prorocentrum cordatum. The sequence goes on from CAUYUJ010015837.1 coordinate 6,864, forward strand.
CTTCCTCCTCCTCGCCCCTGGAGCTCCCAAGCTCCACGCCGTTCCGCGTGGGCGTTTTGTTTCATTCCCAGTAGTTTTTAATGGTCCTGGAGGCTCTCTCTGGAGGCCAGGTGCGTGCGGCCGAGGCTTACCAGGCGGACTGGGCCGTGTGGACGAGAGCGGCCCAGGAACCGCCATAAGTTCGAGACCGTGCAGAATTCGATCCTCGATCCTCGATCTTCCTCCACCGCTTCGTTAGATGCTCGTTCTGGGGACCGTCTTGGAGCCCACCTAACGAATCACTCTCGTTCGACTCTAGCTCGACTCTGGCTCGTCTCAACTTAGGCTCGAGTTCGACTAAAGTTGGCGGACGTTCGACGCAGCATCGACCGACGCATGACTGGAGCGAGTGGCTCCAGGAAGGTTCCCAGCACGAGCATCTAATCCCCGCTGGCTCCCAGGATGACGAGCTCCCCGCCGTACGATTGCGACGCCGGGCTCGCCAACTGGGCGGCGGGCTGGTCCAGCGCCAAGAGGGCCTGGTGCTGCCAGGAGGAGCGGAAGGGCTGCGGCGACGCCACCACGTCGCCCCCCTACGACTGCGACGCGGGCCTGGCCAACTGGGAGGCGGGCTGGTCGGAGGCGCCGCCGCCTCGTTCGCTCCTCGCCCCGGCGCTCCAGGCTTTCAGGCGCCTCCGTCTGCTCTGGGCGGTCTTCCAGCCTCGGGATACGTTCCAGCAGCTGCGCCTTGCCGAGAGCGTTCCAGGGTTGCCCAGATCGTCCCGAACGGCCGCCAGAGGCCAGATTTATGTCGCCGTCGTCGTCGTCGTCGCCGTCGTGTTCGTCGTGTTCGTCGTGTTCGTCGTTATAGTTGTTATAGTTGTTATGGTCGTTCGTCGTTATCGTCGTCGCTGAATTCTCATTCCCAAGGAGTAATTATTGTTGCTCCCCCCTGCCCGGTTACTATTGTGTTTTTGAATTCAAGTACTCTTGCCGGGGCTCGCACTTTTTTCTCAAGGGAAAGTGAGGTGTCACTACACTGGGTTGTTGGCTCCTGGTTTGCAGCAGCGGCTCCCGCATGATGCTTCCTCACAATTCTTTACGCTTCGCGTATCCCCACCAGCCCATCTCTCAACAGCAACTCTTGCGAAGCATGCCGACAGTCGTGTTTTTCAGGCGTGTGTCCGCCTGCCCCCGCATATCTCCCCTGTTACTCCTTCCTCCCGCCTCCTGGTACATCCTCCTTGTGGGGGGAGCGGGAGAAGGACGAGGCGGAGGAGGAGGGAGAGAAAGCGCGGCTCGTGGTTTGAGTCGTTTGGGGTTTCTCGTCCTGGTGTGAGTCGTTCGGGCCCTTCTTCCTGGTGTGAGTCGTTCGGGCTCTTCGTGGTGTGAGTCGTTCGGGCTCTTCGTCCTGGTGTGAGTCGTTCGGGCTTCTCGTGGTGTGAGTTGTTCGGGCCCCTCGTCCTGGTGTGAGTCGTTCGGGCCCCTCCTCCTGGTGTGACTCGTTCGGGCTCCTCGTGGTGTGAGTCGTTCGGGGCCCTCGTCGTGGTGTGAGTCGTTGGGCTCCTCGTGGTGGCTTGTATGAGCGCTGCCCCTCCTCCTGGTGTGACTCGTTCGGGCTCCTCGTGGTGTGAGTCGTTCGAGGCCCGCGTCGTGGTGTGAGTCGTTCGGGCTCCTCGTGGTGTGAGTCGTTCGGGCGCCTCGTCCTGGTGTAAGTCGTTCGGGAACCTCCTTGTGTGAGTCGTTCGGGCTCTTCGTGGTGTGAGTCGTTCGGGCCCCTCGCCCTGGTGTGAGTCGTTCGGGCTCCTCGTGGGGCCTCTTGGGGGCCTCTTGGAGCCTCTTGGGGCCTCTTGGGGGCCTCTTGGGGGCCTCTTGGGGGCGTCTTGGGGGCCTCTTGGGGCCTCTTGGGGCCTCATGGGGGCCTCTTGGGGGCCTCTTGGGGGCCTCTTGGGGCCTCTTGGGGGCCTCTGGGGGGCCTCTTGGAGGCCTCTTGGGAGCCTCCTGGGGGCCTCTTGGGGCCATCTTGGGGCCTCTTGCGACCTCCTTTGAAGCACAAATGAGAGCTGCCCTCTGAGAAGGACAAAATGAGCCCAAAACCTTTGTAAAATCAATGATTTTGCTAAGAAGGAAGAGGAACGCGGCCCCCTCAGAAGGCCAAAATGGAGCCAACACCTTAGTAAAATCAATGTTTTTTGCTTCAACGACGAGCTGAGGCGCCAAACTGCCTCCCCCCCCGGGGCCAGAATCCTCGTGAGGGTCGTCGTTTTTTGGCCCTCCCAGGAGTCGAAAAAGGCTCCCCTGACGACGGTCGGGACTCCCTCTCCAGGTCCAGGGGGAGGGGGTAGGGGGAGGGGTAAACCCCTCCCCGAAGGGGAAGAAGTGGGGTTGAGGACAGAGCGGGCTCTCTAAAACCACTCACGCCCAAAGGGCTGGTGGGATTTATTCCCAAATCGCGCTCTGGCACGGGACGTCCTCACAATCTACACAGGAATCGCGCTCTCTCGTGGGACATCCTCGCAATCCCACCAGCCCTTTGGGCGTGAGTGGTTTAGAGAGCCCGCTCTGTCCTCAACCCCCCTTCTTCCCCTTCGGGGAGGGGTTTACCCCTCCCCCTACCCCCTCCCCCTGGACCTGGAGAGGGAGTCCCGACCGTCGTCAGGGGAGTCTTTTTCGACGCCTGGGAGGGCCAAAAAACGACGACCCTCACGAGGATTCTGGCCCCGAGGGGGGGGGAGGCAGTTTGGCGCCTCAGCTCGTCGTTGAAGCAAAAAACATTGATTTTACTAAGGTTTTGGCTCCATTTTATTTTGGCCTTCTGAGGGGGCCGCGTTCCTCTTCCTTCTTAGCAAAATCATTGATTTTACGAAGGTTTTGGGCTCATTTTGTCCTTCTCAGGGGTCAGCGCTTATTTGCGCTTCTGAGGAGGTCGCAAGAGGCCCCAAGATAGCCCCAAGAGGCCCCCAGGAGTCTCCCAAGAGGCCTCCAGGAGGCCCCCAAGAGGCCCCCAAGAGGCCCCAAGAGGTCCCCAAGAGGCTCCCAAGAGGCCCCCAAGAGGCCCCAAGAGGCTCCAAGAGGCCCCCAAGACGCCCCCAAGAGGCCCCCAAGAGGCCCCCCAAACGCCCCAAGAGCTCCAAGAGGCCCCCAACAGGCCCAACGAGGAGCCCGAACGACTCACACCAGGACGAGAGACCCCAACGACTCACACCACGAGGAGCCCGAACGAGTCACACCACAAGGAAGGACCCGAACGACTCACACCAAGACGAGGCGCCCGAACGACTCACACCACGAGGAGCCCGAACGACTCACACCAGGATGAAGGGCCCCAACGACTCACACCAGGACGAGAGGCCCGGAGATATGCGGGGGCAGGCGGAAACACGCCTGAAAAACACGACTGTCAGCATGCTTCGCAAGAGTTGCTGTTTTGAGATGGGCTTGTGGGGATACGCGAAGCGTGAATAATTTATTCAGACGCTGTGCCCCCGACGCTCAGGAATCAAGCTCTCGTTGTGGATTTCCTCACCATTTATTTGGGAATCGCGCTATCGCTCGAGACCTTCTTGCGATCATGCATGATGCACGCTCACCCCCCAAAAAGGGTGCGATCGAAGACGAAGAGAGCGGGTATTGAGGGTTTTGAAAATACATCCGCCTTGACGGACACTCGAGCAGATAAGAGCGAATAGTCTTAAAATGGACTTGTATTTTTCCGATTCCCCTTCTGGGGCTCGCACCCTGTTTTTTAATACGGAAAGTCTTGAGGGTCAAACTGTGTCGTTGGCCTCCGGGCAGGGCCGGGCGCTGCACATCATGAACTGCTACGGCTACGCAGGAGGCCGGCAGGACATCGACCGGAACGCCGACCTGATCTCGCAGGGGGTGGGATGGCATCGTAGCCTCGGCGACGCCCCCGCCCTGCTCGTCGGCGACCTGAATTGCCGCCTTGCTGACATAGGGCTGGACGGGCTGCTGGCCATGGCGGGCTGGCGCGATCTGCTCGGAGCCGCCGGGCCCACCTGCATCCCCTCGCAGGGCGAGCCGTCGCGCATCGACTACGCACTCGCCAACGAGTCCGCCGCGGGGATGGTCACCCAGGTCGGCCTCCGTTGGGGCCTCGGCCTGGCGATGCACGCTGCGCTGCTGGTGACTATCCAGGTTGGGCGGCCAGAGCTGGCCCTCCTGCGTCAGCCGGTCGCCAAGCTGGACGGGCCGGCACGCGCCGCCTGGTCGGCAGCCACGGCGCGAGACGTTACGACAGCAGTTCGTTGCTGCCTTGAGGAGCCCTTTCGGCGGGCCCTGCGTGGCCACGACTTGGATGCGGCTTGGGCGCACCTTGGCTACACCGTTGGGCGCTGCGGCTGTCCCTGCCCGTCCGCATGCCGCTGCCGCATTGATGGCTGAGCGACCCCCGACAACCGGCGGCGACGGGGAGGCGGCTGACGCTGCTGCGGACGCAGCCCTGCTGAGGCTCCGCCCGCTGCGGTCGCTCCAGCATGCGCTCCGGCGCTCATCGGCAGCAGCTGGTCGAGCTGCAGCGGGTACACTCCGGGCTTTGCGAACCTCCGCCGCTGGCGACGCGGGCTGGGAGGCCGCTGTGGCGCCCTTGCCGCTGTCGAGGCCGCTCGCAGACGCGCTGATTGAACGAGCGAAGGTGGAGTGGCGGCAGGCGCAAGCAGCCGCGCGTGCCCGGCGGCAGGCAGAGTGGCGCTGGTGGGTCGACGACTCGCTGAGGAACGGCCAGGGTCGCTTGTACCGCTGGATCCGCGGCTGCGGCAGCGTGGAGGCCGAGCTGGTGCCTGCTGGCCGGAGCGCGGCGGCCGCCCCTGCTGGCGCGGCCGTCGGCCCCCCTGGTAGCCGGCCATGGTTGTTGTCGCTGCAGGGCGGGCCCGCGGCGCGCCTGCGCTATTTCGAGGGTCCGTGGCGGGCCTTGTGGCAGCGGCCGCCGGCGCCAGTGGTGGACGAAGAGTGGCAGCAGGCGCTCGACGGGTTGCCGCCCTTCCCAAATCGCACGCCTTGGACTGCCGACCTCATCGCGGGGCTGCTCCGGCACATGCCGAAGCGCAAGAAGCCGGGCTTCGATGCATGGACGATTGGCGAGCTCCGGCTGCTGCCCACAGCTGCTGGACCGCGTCGCCAAGCTCTTCGAGGAAATCGAGGCTCAGGGCGCATGGCCGCGGGAGCTGGTGGAGCCCGAGGGGCTGTTGCTGCCGGAGCCTGGCGGCGGCGAGGGGCCCTTGGGGCGCCGGCCAATATGGCTGCTGCCAGTCCTTTATCGCCTCGGGCGGCAGGGCGGGCGCGCGCCTTCGCGCAATGGCGGTGCAGCTGGGAGGGCGACGAGTGGCGGCGCGGGGCGGAGGGGCCGGCATGGGAGCTAGCCCTGGAGCTCGAAGCAGCGGAGGCGCTCTCCCAAGACATCGCCGGTGCGGCCCTGGATTGGCGGAAGGCGTACGACCAGGTGGACTTGGACCAGGCGCCCCGCCTGCTGGCCAGGGCGGGGGTTCCACCTTGGATAACCCGCCCGGCCTTCGCTGCGTACACGGCCCGCCGCTGGGTCCGCGTCGGGAAGGTCATCGGGCAGCAGTGGGCGCCGACGCGGGGCTTGCTGCCCAGGTGCCCCTTGGCGGTGTTCATCCTGGCAGTCCTCACTCGGCCGTGGGTGCGCCGCACAGGCCGAATCAGCGACCAGCTCCGCAGGAGAGTCTACGTGGACGACTTCACATTGTGGGTCCGGGCGGCAGCGGACGAAGGCTGCGTCGCGGCCGAGGAGGTCCGGGATGCACTGCGGATCACCGAAGAGTTCGAGGCCGCAATGGGCTGGCAGCTGAATCGGCAGAAGAGCCGCCAGTTCGCCAACAGCGTGGCCCTGCGGCGGTGGCTCGGCCATCAGACGCCTGGCATAGAAGCGCGGCCTGACTTCCGCGACCTCGGCGTGGTGGCAGCCACGGGCAAGAGGCGGCGCTGCGCTGTCTCGGCGTCCCGCGTCCTCGGCGCCCAGGGCCGCTTCGCGAGGCTCGGGCGTCTTCCGCTCGGCTTCAAGCACCGCTGCGTGCTCGGCGCCGCGGCTGGCGCGGCGGCCGGCCTGTGCGGCGCCTCCTGCGGGCGGCCGCCCGCGCGGGAGCTGGCCGGGCTGCGCTCGGCGGCGCGGCGGGCTTCGGGCAGCCGCCGGAATTGTTTTCGGCGTCCTGGCTCCCAGCTTGTGGCTTGACCCGGCCGCGGTCGTCGTCATCGCGCCGCTGTGGCAAGTTGCGGAAGCCCTCCGCCGCGGCCGCTTGCCCGCGGAGCTGTGGGCAGAGGCCGACGGCGCCGTGGCCGCGGGGCACGGGCGAGGCAGCGGGCCCTTGGCGGCCGCGCGGAGGGGCCTGGGAGAGCTGCAGCTCGGCACCGACGTGACGCGATGGGCGGGCGCCCCGGCCTCGCCGGGCGGTTGGTGCCCCGCTGAAAGGGCGCTGCCGGATACGCGCGGGGTCTTGCTCAACGCCTGGGCTGGCAGGGGGGCCCGCTCTCTGGCAGCGAGACGCCCAGTGTGTCAACGCCTGCGCCCCGGCGTGGATCGCTGGGCCACCTGGCGGCTCCTCGGCGGCAAGGGCCTTCCACCCGACGCTGCCGGCGCGCTGCGGACCGTGATGAGCGGCAACGTGGTGACGGAGTCCGTCGCGGCGAAATGGGGTCGGCCGTCGGCGTGCACCCGCTGCGGCGCTGCCATCGAGGACCTCGAGCGCAGGTTCTGGGCCTGCCCCTGTTGGGAGCCGCAGCGCGTGGCGGCGGCGCAGCTGGTAGGCATCTCGCACGCGGCCGCCCGGGCGCGGCTGCCGGCGGCGGTGGCCCTCACCGGGGTACTGCCGTTGGACCCGTGGCTCGCCTCTTTGGCGGAGCAGGCGCGGCTCCCCCTGCCGCCGCCCGCCCTGCCTGTTCCTGCCGAGCAGTCGCACGTGGCGCGCGCGCGCGTGTGGGCCGACGGGGCCCGCGAGCATCCGTGCGACCCGCTGCTGGCCAGGGCGGGCTGGGGTGCCTGCGTGGAGGGGCCCCTGGAGATGCGCGGCCCAGTTGACGGCGCCCAGGCCGCGCAGCGGGCCGAGTTGACCGCTGCGGAGTGGGCCCTGAGCGCGGCGGCGGGCCCAGTGGAGGTCATCGCGGACTCGCGCTTCGTGGCCAACGGGGTCGCGGCGATCCACGGTGGCGCCGACCCTTGCGAGTGGGCGCGCGCCGACATCTGGGGCCGCCTCGCCGCGCACTGTCGCAGCGGCCAGCTCCGGGCTCACTGTGTCGAAAGACAATTGGGCGCGGCCGAGGCCAGGGGGCGAGGCGTCTCTGAGGAGGACCGGGCGGGCAACGAGGCGGCGGACCGGCTGGCCGGGGAGCAGCTGGCCGCTTGCCGCCTCCCGCGCAGGTCAGCGAGCGACTGCGGCAGCTGCGGGCGCTGGAGGCGGTTCAGCGCATGCTCGCCGCCAGCCGCGGTGGAGGCGAACCGCGGCAGCAGCGGCGATGGCGGGCCGCGAGTGCGACGCCGCTGGGCCCCCGCCGGGCCCCGCCGCCGCCGCCGCGAGCCCCGCGAAGGGGGCGACGCGGCCGTCGCGGCCGTCGCGGCCGTCGCGGCGTCGGCTGCTCCGCCGGCAGCACAGGGCGCGCCTGCCGATGCCCCCCGGCGCCCTGGTGCGGCGGCCGCAGCGCAGGCGTTGTTCGCCGGCGCGGCGTGGCGGGCGCACGCGGCCTCGCGGGGTCCAGCCTGGGTGGCCTGCGTGGTTTGCGGCTGCTGGGCGCAGGGCTGGGCGCGCCTCGCCAGCCGCCCGTGCGCGGGGTGGGCCCCGGCGCTGCCCCCGCGGGCCGCCGGGCTGCTGCTGCTGGGGGCCGCGCGCGCCGGCGGCAGCGAGGCCGATTGGCGCGCGGCGATTCGCCGCCGGCTGCAGGAGCGCCCTGGCCCGCCGGACTAATTAGAGAGAGTTAGTTCTCGCCCTCCCTGGAGGCTGCGGTTTCCCCCCCCGGTCTCCCCCTCCCCCTTCCTCCTCCCTCTCTGCTGTGTCCTCCTGTGCCACCGGGCTTCGCTGGACGGTAAAAAAGTGTCGTTGGCCTCCGGTTTGCAACAACAATGGCTCCCGCTTGATATTTCATCACAATTTAAAGAAAAATCGCGCTCTCGATTGGGACTCCTTGGCGATTTACCACCGAACCGCGCCTCCCGCCTGACACTTCCTGACAATGTATTGCAGAATCGCATTCTCGCTTGGGACTACCGAGCCGCTTCGCTGGATATTTGTTTACAATTCATTATCCAAATAGGCTTGCCCTATAGGAGGTCTACCTCATTCTAACTGATTGGTCCGTTGTCCCCCCAAATCCTATTCCCCCTCTAATTCCTATGCCTATGCCTGTGCCTATACCTATGCCTTCCCCTGGACTCCGACTCGTACGCCCATGCCTATGCCTATGCCTATGCACTATGCACCACCTCTGAACGTTCCTATGCTTGTGCCTATGCTTATGCCTATGCACCACCTCCTGAGCGCTCTTCCACGTCTTTGCATCATCGCCAGCACCATCGACGTCATTGTCATCACCATCACCACCCATTATTTATTTGGAGTCAACGCTGGCTGATATTCAGATGCCGGTCTTCGACACTCAGGAATCGTGCTCCCGCTACATATTGCCTGGCGGTCCAAACAGGACTCACGCTTCAACGACCCGCCCGCTCGACCCGCCCGTCGGGGCCTGCCAGCCCGACCAGCCCGTTAATGACTGCAGTCGCCGTTCGCTGCCGTTCGCCCGCCTTCGATGCCCCTCGCTGCCCGTACTGGTTCCGCGGTCGCCTTCGCTCGCTGCCCTTCGTGGCCCCCGTTGCTGCCCTCAGTGGTCCCGTGGCTGCTCTTTGTGGCCCCTCATTATATGCCCTTCGTGGCCCCCGCTCGCACGCTCCCATCGTGGCCCCATACGCATGCCCTTCGTAGCCCCGCTGGCGCCCTTCGTGGCCCCCTCGCTGCCGTTCGTGGTCCCTTCGCTGCTCTCAGTGGCCCCCCTGTCGCCCTTCGTGGCCCCGTATACGAATGCCCTTCGTGGCCCCCGCTCGCTCAGGCCCGTCGTGGCCCCATATGCATGCCCTTCGTGGCCCCGCCGTCGCCCTTTGTGGCCCCTTCGCTGCCCTTCGTGGCCCCGGTGCTGCCCTCAGCGGCCCCGTCGCTGCCTTGTGTGGCCTCGGATTTCATGCCCTTCGTGGCCCACTGTGGCTTTTCTCACGATTTATTTGGGAATCGCGCTATCGCTCGAGACTTCCTCGTGATTCGTACAGGACCCACGCTTCAGCAACCCGCCTGCTCGACCCCGTCGCCTGAGCCCGCCTTCCCGACCTGCCCGCTATGGGTCTGCCTTCCCGATCTGCCCGTTTGGTTGTACCACTTGTTTTCTGTTCCTTGCCCCCGTCCTGGTAATTTCTCTCGTGTTTCATTCTTCTCTCCCCCCCTTCCACCCGTCCTATCTTCCCTTGTTTTAGGGGCTGCACTAAACACACGTGGCAGGTGAGGAAGATCCACCCCCAACGGGGATCGATCGAAGACGACGAGGGCGGGTCCCGAGGGTGGGGCATATACATGTTGATTGGCACGTGAGCAGATCGGAGCGAACAGTCTTAAAATGATTGGTGTTGTTTTTGCTGCTGCTGCTGTTGTTGTTGTTGCTGCTGCTGTTGTTGTTGCTGCTGCTGCTGTTGTTGTGGTTGTTGTTGTTGTTGTTGTTGTTGTAATTGTTGTTGTCGTTGTTGATGTTGTTGTTGTTGTTGTTGTTGTTGTTGTTTTTGTTGTTGTTGCTGCTGCTGCTGTTGTTGTTGTTGCTATCGTTGTCGGGGTCGTGATCGTTGTCGTTGTTGTTGTTGTTGTTGTTGTTGTTGTTGTTGTTGTTTTTGTTGCTATCGTTGTCGTTGTCGTTGTCGTTGTCGTTGTCGTTGTCGTTGTTGTTGAACATTATTTCTTCTTAAGAATAATTATTGTTGGGACCCCTGGTGCACGACCCCCCCGCCGCGCCTAGGCCGCAGCCTCATTTTCATCATTTTCGTGAGGAAGTCTCAGGCAAAACGATTAGTACCGGATCCGGTTGTTTTGTTCCCCCCCGCTTTCCCTTGCAAAAAACACTATAAAATGAAAATTCTTGTTCTTACTTGATCAAATTGCAAGAATCCCTTGCAAAAAATAAGGTAAAGTGGACATTCGTGCGCGCAAGACGAAATCCTTCCAAAACCTTAGGTTTCGTAACGATTTTAACATAAAAACATCAAAAACCCAATGGTTTTTTAATAAAAAATTGTCAAAATGTCCTTCCGCACGCTCTTGCGGATTCGCAGGAAAACCAACACTTTTTAAACAATTTTGTCAAACGGGCTTTTGCGAGCTCGAATTTCTGCGACAACGGTTGCGCACCTGCCAGGGCCATCATCCCTGTCAAATAATATCATGCGGGACACATTCGTTTTTTCTTCGCGCGCGCACGCCGAAATTCGTGGGTGTGTACCCCACGCCAGTGTAGTAGCCACGGTCGTCCGCACGCCACGAAGTGAAGTGTCCCAACGTCATAGGGCGGGAAGCTGGGTTTGGGTGGTCGCGAAGAGTCGTTTGGATATTTGGTAGAGCTTGAACTGCCCCCCCACGAAGTGGGGGTATTGTCTCGCGTCGCATGAAAACCCTGGCACTGGTGAGAACACTGAGCGTTCGGGTAAAATGATTGTTGTTGTTGTTGTTGTTGTTGTTGTTGTTGTTGTTGTTGTTGTTGAGTTTTCATTCCTGAAGAATAATTATTGATGATCCCCCCAGCGGTGCATGCTGTTTTTTCCCAATCAAGCTGTGCCCCTCGACGCTCGCACCCTGCTTTTTGTCAGGGAAAGTCTTCCTGCTCAAACTGGGCCCCTGGCCCCCGGGTTACAACAACAACGGCTCCCGTTTGAGACCTCCTTACAATTTAGCCAGGACCCCCGCCCCCGCCCGAGACTTCCTCGCATTTTATTCAGGACTCGCGCTCTCGCTTGGGACTTCCTTGCAATCTATTCAGGAATCGTTCTCTGGAGTCGCGCTCTCGCTGGAGACTTGCTTGTAACTTACTGAAAAAATTGCCTTGCGTTGGAATTTCCTGCAATTTGCCCAAGCGCCGCGCCCCCGACACCCAGGCACCCAGGAGTCGCGCCCGTTGCGGCCCCATGTGCGTGCCCTTCGTGGCCCCGCTGTCGCCATTTGTGTCCCCCTTACTATCCTACGTGGCCCAGTTGCTACCCTCAGTGGCGCCATAGTTGCCTTCTGTGGCCCCGCATTATCTGCACTTCGTGGCCCCCGCTCGTTCGCGCTCTTCGTGGCCCCATACGCACTCCCTTCGTGTCCCCGCTGTCGCCCTTCGTGGCCTAGTTCGTGCCCTTCGTGGCCCTGCTGTCGTTCTCTCTCGCTCTCGCTTTCGCTCGTCGTCGCCTTCGTCGTCGTCGCCGTCGTCTTCGACGTCGTCGTCGTCGTCGTCGTCGTCGTCGTCGTCGTCGTCGTCGTCGTGGTCGGTCCCCTGTCCGTCCCTCTTGGGGTCGGGTCGACGGTCCGCGGCCGCCCCGCCGATCAGCGCTGCCGCTGGCCAGGCCGACGGTCCGCGGCCGCCCCGCCGCTTGCCGGGGCCCGGCCTGCAGGGAAGAAAGGTATACCCCCAAAAGGGGTTCGATCGAAGACGAAGAGGGCGGGTATCGAGGGTTTGGGAAATACGCGTTATTGGACACTCGAGCATATAAGGGCGAGCAGTCTTAAACTTATTATTATTATTATTGTTGTTGTTGTTGCTGTTGCTGTTGCTGCTGCTGTTGTTGTTGGTGCTGTTGTTGATTTCTAATTTATGAAGAATAATTTATTTATTATTCCTTCCTCACCGGTGCATGCTGTTTTTCTCACTCAAAGTGTGCCCCTCGACGCTCGCACATTGTTTTTTGATAGGGAAAGTCCTGGTGTTCAAACTGAGCACCTGGCCCCCCGGAGTACAACAACAACAACAACAACACAAACGGCTGCCGCTTGAGACTTCCTTTAAATTTTCGCAGGACCCCCGCTCCTGAAACGTCTTCACAATTTACTCAGGATCGGTGCTCCCGCCTGTGACTTCCTCGCCATTTAGTCTGGACCCCGCTCCCATCTGAAACTTCTTCATTATTGCTCAGGAGCGGCGCTCCCGCTTGAGACTTCCTCGCAGTTGAATCAGAATTTCCTCGCAATTTAATCAAGACCCCCGTTCTCGGCAGAGAACCCTTCACATTTTATTCAGGAATTGCGTTCTCGCTTGTGATTTCCATGCAATGTATTCAAAAATCGCGCTTTCGACGCTCAGGAAAGACACGCTGCGCCAAGGACGCCGTTACACTTTACTTTGTAATCGCGCTCTCGCCATATTCAGGCATCCCGCTTGAATGTCCCACCCGCCCGACCCGCCCGTCAGGGGATCGCCCGTCCGTCGTGGGCTCCCACCCGAGACTTCCTTCAGGAACGGCGCTTTCGCTTGGGACTTCTTCGAATGTTCACATTCTTACCTTCCTGCTCCTCCTCCCTCTCCCTCCTCCCTCCTCCCTCCACTCCTCCCTTCTCTCTCCCTCCATATGCCTCTCTGCCCTAACCCCTCTCCCTCTTCTCCCTCCTCCCTTCTCCCTCCCCTCTCCTGCCTCCTCCCTCCATCATTTTTTTTTGTTGTTCTCTCTCTCGTTCTCTCTTCCTCTCTCTCTCTCCCCTCTCTCTCTCTCTTTCTCTACCTCTCTTATTTGTCTTTCTCTTTCTCTCTCTCTCTCTCTGCCTCTAATCAACCGCCCCCCTCTTCGCTCCTTCTCTCCTGGCGTTTTCCCTCATCCTTCGTCCCTCCCCTCCCTTCCTCCCGCTCTTCCTCGTTCTCTCCCCCCTCTTTTTGCAGGGCCCACACCAATTCCAATGGCGGGCACATGTAAACCCACGAATGATTGTCCGCCTGTTCAAGCTTGCCCGCCTGTTTAAGCCCGCCGCCCCCCGCAAAGAGAAATAATCCCCCCAAAGGGGGTGTGATCGAAGACAAAAGGGCGGGTATCGAGGGTGTGGGGAATTCGTTTTGAATGACACGCGGGCAAGTAAGAGCGAACCGTCTTATAATGATTGTTGTTGTTGGTGTTGGTTGGTGTTGGTTGGTGTTGGTGTTTGTTGTTGTTCCTGTTGTTCCTGTTGTTGTTGTTGTTGTTGTTGTTGTCGTTTTTGTTGTTGTTGTTGTTGTTGTGATGGTTGTTGTTGTTCTTGTCGTTGCAGCTGCTGTTGTTGTTGTTGTTGTTGTTGCTGTTGTTGTTGTTGTTGTTGTTATTGTTGGTGTTGTTGTTCGGTAAGGTGTTGACACCAGCCCTGGCTTGTTGTTGAGATCATCTTCTTCTTGTCCCAAAACTCAAGTGCTGATCCTTAAGGGTAAGCACAGCTCCAGCAACCGAGGGCTTGCCTCACGGGGCCGAAAGGGCTGGCACTGGGGCGGCAGCGCAAGGTGCCCTACGGGGCTGGAGAAGGGGTCGGCATTCCTGGCGCGTTTCCAGAGGTTTCCCCAGGATTTCTGCGAATCCTTCGGGATTCTTTTGGATTTCTGAGGACTCCTCCGGACTCGCTGGGACCCCCAAGGATTCCTTAGGACCCCCCAGGATTCCTCGGGATTCCTCAGGAGCCATTCCGCGGGACTCCCGGGGATTCTTCAGGATCCTCCAGGATTCCTCCCCAGGATTCTTCAAGATCCCCCAGGAATCCTTGGGATCCCACATGATTTTTCAGGATCCCCCCATTGGCTTCTCAGGATTCCGTTGGGCTCCTCAGGATTCTTTAGGGTATCTTCGAATTCTTCAGGATCCCCAAGGGTTCCCCAGGACACCTCATGATTCCTCAGGATTCACCATGTCTCTTCAGGACGCCTACGGATTCCTTCGGATCCCCCATGATTCCTCAGGATCCCATCAGGGTGCCCCTCAGGATTCCTCCGGATTCTTTAGCATTCTTCAGGATTCCCGGGATTTCTCAAGATTCTTCAGGATTCCGGAGGACCCCTTTGGGATCCCAGAGGATCTCCTAAGGGTCTCCTAAGGACTCCTGGGAGGCTCAGGAGGATTCCCGAGCTTTTCCCTTGCGGAATCCCTAGGGGCTCCTGAGAGCTCCCCAGGGGTTCTTCAGGCTCCCCTAGGGGGTCCTGAGGATCTTCCCCCCTTTCTTCCCCCGAGGGGGTCCTGGGGATGCCTTCGGGGCTCCTGGGGATGCTCTGAGGATTCCTGAGGATTCCTTCGGGGCTTCCTGGGGATTCTCGAAAAATTCCGGGGGATTTCCTTTGAGGGTTCCAGAGGCTTTCTCATGGATTCCTTAGTATTCCCTCGGGATTCCTGAGGATGCCCTGGGGGGTCCTACAGAGTCCCTATGGGGTTCTGGAAGATTCCCGATGAGGTTCTTTTCTGAAGATTCCCTAGGCATCCCTGAGGTTTCCCTAGGGATTTCCTGCGGATCCCCTATGGGGGTCCTGGGGATTCCTTAGGGGTTCACGAGGATTCCTTCTGGGATCCTGTGGCTTTCTTTTGGGTTCCTGAAGATTCCCTACGGATTCCTGGGGATTCCCGACGGGGGGCTTGGGGATTCCTTAAGGGGCTCCCGATGACATCCTCGGGATTCTTGGGGATTCCTTTTGGGGTTCCGGAGGGCCCCTTGCGGGTCTCCTGAGGATTCTTCTGGAATTTCTGAGGGGCCCTTAGGGTTTCTGGAGGATTCCCGAAAAAGGGTTCCCTTGAGTTTTCCCGAAGGGGCTCCCGAGGGTCAGGGGCCTTTGAGGATCCACTAGGATGTCCTGGGGATCCCCTAGGGGTTCCTGGGGATTCCTGAGGGGCTCCTGCGGGTTCCTTGAGGATTCCGTAAGGGATTCCCTAGGGGTTGATGAGGAAGTGCGCGCGCATGGTTTTCATAAATGCGGTTGCGACATCCATTCGTTTTTGAAAACCAAAATACCAGTGCTCGTGAAGATCGAATTTGAATTCTTCACGAAACCAAAGGTTTTGCACAGACATTGACATGCGAGCACCGCGGACGCGCGCATGTGGTCTGCATGGCATTGTTTGATCGGGATTATGCCTGGATGGTGGTGGTGCTGCTGCTGCCCCTCCCCCTCCCTTCCACTCTTTATGAAGCTCCCTCTCCCCGTGCTCCTGTCGGGTCTGCTGCCGCCGTCTTTGCCGTCTGAATCTTTAGCTTTCGTCAGGAGTCGTGAGGGTCCCTGAGGGTGTCTTAGCTGCACACGGGGCCGAAGAAGGGAGTAGCGCACGGGGGGCGTTTTCTGTGGAGGGAACAGCACGGATGACGGTGAACACGGGGCCGGTGTGTACGTTTGCCCACCGCTGCGCGACACCGCCGCTGATGGCCTCTAGTAGGGCCGGAGAAGTTGTCGTCACACAGCGTCCAAGGACGGGGCCGGAGTGTGCGCCCGTCCACCGGGGGAGTGACACCGGAGGCTCTGGCCCTGCCCGGGGCCGGAGTGTACGCTTTTCCGTTGAACATTATTACTTCTAAAGAATAATTATTGTTGGGACCCCTGGTGCACGGCCCCCTCGCCGCGCCTAGGCCGCAGCCATGTTTTCATCATTTTCGTGAGGAAGTCTCCGGCAAAACGGGTTGGTCCGGATCCGGTTGTTTTGTTACGGGCGGTTTTCCCTTGCAAAAAATAAGGCAAAGTGGACATTTCTTGTTCTAACATAACCAAACTTCAAGAATCCCTTGCAAAAAATAAGGTAAAGTGGACATTCGCGCGCGCAAGACGAAATCCTTCCAAAACCTTAGTGTTCGTAGCGATTTTAACATAAAAACATCAAAAAACCAATGTTTTTTTCAAAAAAAAAATGTCAAATTTCATCCCGCGCGCTCTTGCGGATTTGTAGGAAACCCAACACTTTTTAAACATTTCTGTCAAACGGGCTTTTGCGAGCAACTTTTTCACGTGCTTCGAACTTCTCCAACAACGGTTGCGCACCTGCCAGGGCCATCATCCCTGTCTCCAGCCAAAGCGCCTCACCAGCCAAAGCAGTCCATATCATTGTAGGACCTACAGACAGTACCGGCGTCGTACTGGTTTACCGTGGTTTCCTATTCTAGCGTCAGGAACACGTTACCACCAAAAACCAGTACAGGTGTCCAGTGTTGGAACAGGGGGAAAAGTCGTATACTAAGCTAGCGTCCAGAAAATGTTACCACAACAAGTCACTGTACCCATGCGCCAGTGTAGTAGCCACGGTCGTCCGCAGGCCACGAAGTGAAGTGTCCGAACGTCATAGGGCGGGAAGCTGGGTGTGGGTGGTGGCGAAGAGTCGTTTGGAAATTTGGTAGAGCTTGAACCGGCCCCCCCACAAAGTGGGGGTATTGCCCGCCTCCTATGAAAACCCTGGCACTGGTGAGAACGGAGTGTCCCCACGTGCTAGTAATTGTTGTTGTTGTTGTTGTTGTTGTTGTTGTTGTTGTTGTTGTTGTGTTGTTGTTGTTGTTGTTGTTGTTGTTGAACATTATTATTCTAAAGAATAATTATTGTTGGGGCCCCTGGTGCACGACCCCCCCGCCGCGCCTAGGCCGCAGCCTCATTTTCATCATTTTCGTGAGGAAGTCTCAGGCAAAACGGGGGAGTCCGGATCCGGTTGTGTTGTTACGATCGGTTTTCCCTTGCAAAAAATAAGCTAAAGTGGACATTTCTTGTTCTAACATAACCAAACTTCAAGAATCCCTTGCAAAAAATAAGGTAAAGTGGACATTCGCGCGCGCAAGACGAAATCCTTCCAAAACCTTAGTTTTCGTAGCGATTTTAACATAAAAACATAAAAAACCAATGGTTTTTCAAAAAAATGTCAAAATTTCATCCCGCGCGCTCTTGCGGATTCGTAGGAAACCCAACACTTTTTAAACATTTCTGTCAAACGGGCTTTTGCGAGCAACTTTTTCGAACTTCTGCAACAACGGTTGCGCACCTGCCAGGGCCATCATCCCTGTCAAATAATACCATGCGGGACACATTCGTTTTTTCTTCGCGCGCGCACGCCGTCGTCGTCGGCCGCGGGGCCCTGAATAGTAGCCACGGTCGTCCGCATGCCACGAAGTGAAGTGTCCGAACGTCATAGGGCGGGAAGCTGGGTGTGGGTGGTGGCGAAGAGTCGTTTGGAAATTTGGTAGAGCTTGAACCGGCCCCCCCACAAAGTGGGGGTATTGCCCGCCTCCTATGAAAACCCTGGCACTGGTGAGAACGGTGTGTCCCCACGTGCTAGTATTTGTTGTTGTTGTTGTTGTTGTTGTTGTTGTTGTTGTTGTTGTTGATAGACACTGCGCCTAACAACCCGGCCCCCCCCCCCAGCAACCAGCAAGCAGCAACCCAGCCGCTGGCGCGCCTGGCGTGTGTGGCGCACCTGGCGCGCCTGGCGCACTTGGCGCACCTGGCGCACCTGGCGCACTTGGCGCACCTGGCGCACCTGGCGCACCTGGCGCGCCTGGCGCACCTGGCGCACCTTACGCACCTGGCGGGCCTGGCGCACCTGGCGCGCATGCGGCACCTGGCGCACCTGGCGCGCCTGGAGCACTTGGCGCGCCTGGCCAACCTGGCGCGCATGGCGCGCATGGCACACCTGGCGCACCTGG
The DNA here is from genome assembly GCA_963575745.1 of Prorocentrum cordatum. Lineage (NCBI taxonomy): Eukaryota > Dinophyceae > Prorocentrales > Prorocentraceae > Prorocentrum > Prorocentrum cordatum. The sequence continues at coordinate 24,467 of CAUYUJ010015837.1, forward strand.
CGCGCCTGGCGCGCCTGGCGCGCCTGGCGCGCCTGGCGCACCTGGCGCACCTGGCGCACCTGGCGCACCTGGCGCGCCTGGCGCGCCTGGCGCACCTGGCGCGCCTGGCGCGCCTGGCGCACCTGGCGCACCTTGCGCACATGGCGCACCTGGCGCGCCCAGCGCCCCTGGCGCGCCTGGCGCGCGTGGCCCACCTGGCGCACAGGGCGCACAGGGCGCGCCTGGCGCGCCTGGCGCACCTGGCGCGCCTGGCGCACGTGGCGCATCTGGCGCACGTGGCGCATCTGGCGCACCTGGCGCAGCTGGCGCAGCTGGCGCACCTGGCGCACTTGGCGCGGCTGGCGCACCTGGCGCACTTGGCGCACCTGGCGCGCCTGGCGCCAAGTGCGCACCTGGCGCACCTGGCGCGCCTGGCGCGCCTGGCGCGCCTGGCGCGGCTGGGGAGCGCCTGGGGCGCGTGGCGCGCCTGACGCACCTGGCGCGCCTGGCGCGCCTGGCGCACTTGGCGCACCTGTCGCACCTTGCGGACCTGGCGCGCCTGGCGCACCTGGCGCACCTGGCGCACTTGGCGGGCCTGGCGGCTCGCATGGCGCACCTGGCGCACCTGGCGCACCTGGCGCACCTGGCGCGCCTGGCGCACGTGGCACACCTGGCGCACCTAGCACACCTGGCGCACTTGCGCACCTGGCGCGCCTGGCGCACCTGGCGCACCTGGCGCACCTGGCGCACCTGGCGCGACTGGGGCGCCTGGCGCACCTGGCGCACCTGGCGCACTTGGCGCACCTGGCGCACGTGGCGCACCTGGCGCACCTGGCGCACGTGGCGCACCTACTACTGGTGCATGCTGCCGAGGGGCAGCTGCGCTGTGATACGCTGGTTACTGCCGATAAGTGCGGCGCGCACTGAACCAAGGAAAAAAAGGAAGGGCCGTGAGAAACATAAATGAAAAGCCTTCACCCCAGGGCAAGTGGACCACTGAGAGCGTCGAGTTGTTCAACCGTGTTTAACAACACTGAGCGGGTACTATTGTTTGAAGTGAGAGTACGCCGGCGTCTCCCTTGGGAGCGGCACGCACTCCCAGACCAGACTTTGTGGGCCATCTTGGGCCATATGAGTATACATATATACGTATATATGTGTATTCTTATACAAACACACACATATATACATTTACACATGCATATACCAAAAGTGTACACCCATATTTATGTATATGTACACATGTATTTATGTATGTATGTATTTTAACATACATACATACACACGTACATAAATACACACACATCTATATATAGTCTTAACGTATATGCACATGTTCATGCGTATAATCAATTTTTTATACATATACATATACATTCATAAAAATGTTTCCACATATGCGTATGCAATATATGTTTATGTATATTTTTGACGTGCGCACATATATATATATATATATATATATGACTGCATACACATATATATATATATATACATTTACTCCCGCAGCTATATACACATATCCTTGTACATTGTTATAATATGCACATACATAGCCTGTGCAGGGTACCTTTGGGATCCCTAAATGGGGCCCCAGGGATTCCCCAGGATCCCTAAAGGGATGTTTCAGGATTCCTTGGGAACCCGAGGGAATCCTTCAGAGCTCCAGGGGTCCCTTCGGAGTTCCAGGGATTCCTTAGTAGTCGTAGGGGTCCCTAAGAAGTCCGAGGGATTCCTTAGGAGCCCCAGGGATCTCCAAAAGTTCCCATGGATTCCCAGGTTCCTAAGGAGTCCTACGGATTTCTAAAGAGTTCTAGGGATTCCTCAGGAATCCCAGGGATTCCTTAGGTTTCATTGGGATTCCTCAGGGGTTCCTCAGGAGTCCTAGGCATGCCCAAGGGATTCCCAGGAATGCCTCGGGATTCCTCAGGAGTGCTTGGGATTCTTGTGGAGTCCTCGTGATTCCTTAGGTCTCCTAGGGGTGTTTAGGGATGACCACGGATTCCTGAGGAGTCCAAGGGATCCCAAAGGAGTCCCAGGGATCCCTCAGGAGTCCTAGGGATCTCTAAAGAGTCCCAGGGATTCCTACAGAATCCTTAGGCGTCCTAGGGTTTCCTTGGAATTTCCAGGGATTCCGTAAGACTCTTAGGCATTCCCTTGGATTCCTGAGGATTCTTCGGGAGTCGTTAGGATTCCTCAGGGTTTGCAGGACTCCTCAGGATTCCGAGGCACTGCTTTGGATTCCTAGGGGTTCGTTAGGATTCCATTGGATTCCTAAACATGCTTTAGCATTCGTGAGGATTCCATCGGAGTCTTAGGGATCCCCCGGGATTCCCCCTGATTCCTAAGGATGCCTTAGCATTCGTGAGGATTCCATCGAATTCCAAAGGATTCCCTAGGATTCCTAGGGATGCCTTAGCATTCGTGAGGATTCCATAATTCCATAGGATTCCTAGGAATGCCTCAGGGATTCCATGGGGTGTCACAGGATTCCTTAGGCATCCCATGGGATTGCTGAGGAATCCTTCGGAATCCCACAGGCTTCCGTCGGACTTCTATAGGCTTCCTTGAGGATCCTATAGGATTCCTATAGGATTCCCATAGGATTCCCATAGGATTCCTTGGGATCCCCTAGGAATCCCCTAGGGATCCCATCGGATTCCCCAGGAGTTCTATAGGCTTCCTTCGGGATTCGATGGGATTCCACAGGGAGTCTGCGTCTCAGAGGTCGGCTCGGCGGCGCGCGCATGGTTTCAGCTCGTGGGAGTGCATGGTCTGCCTTAAGGAGCCCAGAAGATTTTCAATGCGAAGCTTGAGGTCCGCTTGCTGGTTGTTGGTTGCTGGTTGCTGGTTGCTGGGGGGGGGTGGGGTGCTGACCACGGGGGGTTAGGTCAAGGGTTGTCGTTAAGGACAACCATTGACCCAGCTGCCCGTTGAACGGGGGTTAGGTGCAGTGTCGACCTTGTTGTTGCCGCCGTCGCCGTCGTCGTCGTCGTCGTCGTCCCCGTCGCCGTCCCCGTCGCCGTTGCCGTCGCCATCGCCGTCGACGTCGCCGTCGCCGTCGCCGTCGCCGTCGCCGCCGCCGCTGCCGTCGTTGACGCTGCCGTCGTGGCCGCCGCCGCCTCCACCGCCGTCTGCGAGGCGAAGAAGGCCTGGTGCCGGTCCACGGCCGCGCGCGCGCCGGGCGAGCAGCCGCTCTACGACTGCGCCGCGAACGCGGCCAGCTGGCGGAGCGACTGGTCCGCGAGCAAGCGGATGTGGTGCTGCGCTCGCCGGGGTCAGGGCTGCGAGTAGCTGGTCTTGAATTTTGAGTCGGCTGGGGGTCTGAGGTGTCCGCTGGTTCCGGCCAGCAGGAGGGGGGGGGGCAGGTTCGAGGTGCTGGGTTCGAGGGAGATTTTTTTTTGGTTTTTGGGGCAGTTTTCGGACCCCACCCAGGGCCGTTAAGAGCGGATCCTGGGTGAAAAACCACACCAGGGGGTCCAGTGAACGATTTTGAGCGGATTCGCCTTCACCCCCGCCCTCTTGACTGAGCTTTTCGGGGCTCGACCAGCTCGGACCCCTGGCCGCCTCCAGTGTGGAAGAAGGGAATAAACGGCGCACGCACAGTCAAGGCGCTGGCGTAAGGAGCTGTTCGGGCTCAGGAGGGGCTCAGATTTTTTTTGCCGCTCCTGAGGTCTAGCTCGGAGAACCCGTTCGTGGCCGAGGTTCGCTTTGGCCAGAAACGCACCTCCGTGCCTTAGCACTACAGTCAACGCTCCTAGTAAAGACGCGCGCCTTCATCTAGGGTGCCCTTGTGTCCTTGCCTCTGCGGCCTGCCGTTTTAACTGGTCGCCCGCCGCCCGAAAAATCCCAACTTCGGCCTCCAAGGGTCTTGCGTCCTTACCGCAGGTTCTTAAATCCACGCTTTGACTGTGTGATTGGAAACAGAAGCTTTCGGAGGTCTGCGCGGACCTCCGAAAGCTTATGTTTATGCCTTCATCTTTTCATCCACAGTCCGCCAGAGGCACTGTACACCTAGGCGGCGAGGCCAGGGGGAAATGAGGAGGGGCGGGCCTTCGCAGAAGGCTCGGACGTCCCTGGGCCTTCTGAGAAGGTTCCCAAGCCTTCCCCGAAGACACAGAAAGCCTTTCGGAAGGCGCGAGGGCTTCTGAGAAGCCCCGCCACCTGAGAAGGCCCTCTCCTTCTCGCCTGGCCCCCCCCTTCGCTCGCCGCCGAACATCATCTCGAGTGTCTTCGAGGGCGCCGTCGGAGCTCTTCCTGGATGCCTCCGGAGCTCTCGGGGGATTCGGGAGGTCGCTGGGGGCCTCCGCAGGGGGCCTCCGCAGGAGGCACCTCTGCACGTCACCGTGCCAGGCCCGGCCAGGGCCGCCCCCTGGTGCCAGGGTGGCGGGCAGGCCCCCCCTCCGGGGTACCTCGGCCGGGGAGGGCGCGTCCAGGCGCCTGCGACAAGGTCTGCCCGCTGCCGTGCCGCGGGCCAGGAGTCTGGGTAGGGCGGGGGCGAGAGGAACACGTACACGTACATGCATCCACGCTGGTTTCGAGAGTATGCGTTGCGCGAATGTTGGTATCATGCGGCCGGTCTCGCGGATGGGGGGGCCGTGTTTATGTACGTGGTTGGGTCGCGTACGTCCTTGTTGTGGGTTCCCTAAGTAGGGCGGGGGGGGCATGCACGCCCTCTGACTTCCAGAGGGGGGGGGCCTTCGAAGACTGGCAGCGAACCCACGAGACGGCACTTGGCATCAAGGTATGCCGCACCATGGCCGGGTCCCAGGATGGCCCTGGTCGGGCAGGTGGTGGTGGTGCTCAGGTGCCTTCGGCGCAGCGAGTAGGGTGGCGCGCTGGGGCTGGATGGACGGGAGGGGGAGGGGGGACGATCGATGTTCGAGGTTTCTGCACGTCATTCTCACTCTTTGAGCCCCCAGGGGGCTCCTCCTCGCACTCCTGGAGATGGCGGGGCGGATCATCGGGGGAGGAGGGAGGAGGGATGACGAGGAAGATGTGTGTTTTTCGGACCTCCAGACACCTTCGAGGAGGATGGACGTGTAGGAGGGGGAGGAGGGAGGAGGGAGGGGAGGGAGGACCGTGCTGCCCCTTCTCCTCTCCATGCTCGCAACCTCCCTCCCTCTCTCCCTCCCTCCTCCCTCCCTCCCTCCCTTCCTCCTTCTCCTCCGCCTCCCTCCCGGTCGTCAGCCCTCGACATCTAAGTTTCACCAGCAGCTACTGAACTCCCACCTCACGCGTCTAACCTCCAGCCTCCGCCTTCCGGCCTCAGGCTCCCACGGTTTGATCTCCAGCATCCAAGTGCCAACTTCCAGGCATCCACACTTCTACCTTCGACCCACACGCTGCAGGCATGGATCGGACGGGGCTAGGACGAGGATCAATCCGTTCCAGAGCATTTCAGAGCGCTCTCAGAGCGTTCCAGAACGCTCTGCGAAGGCCGCGGCGCCCGATACATCCTCCAGAGCCGCCAGATCCCAGAGTATCCTCACCTGTTTTTATCCTCGTCCTGACTTCGTCTTGCGTTTCTACTTTCAATCCCCACGCGGCAGGCATGGACCCCAGACCTCACGGGGACAGCTCGCAGCCACCATCTTCCGACGTGCAGCCCCGACGCCCTGACTTTCAGCTTTTACCTTTCAACTCCCGGCCTCCAGTCTTGGACCTCCACATCCATCAGCAGCTATCGCCTCTAAATCTCACGCGACCAGCTTTCTCGACCAGAAAACAAACGACACCACCCCACTTACGGCGCTCCATGGTACGCCACGGCCCATCGGCCACCGTAGTGTATACCACGCAGAAGCCCCAAAGCCCAAGCCGGACCACACCGCGCCGCAGAGGCTATTGGCTTTCACTCTACGTTTCTGGCTACAACGCCCATCTCCGATTTTTCAATTACCCTGTTGATCTCGAACGCCAAGTGCCAGCCACTCGAACGGCTCCGAGGCGAGTATTCCCGACTGCAACGCAAATCCCCATAACCTCTTCGACTCCAGCGGTTCCACACCTGCTGCGTTTCACATGGTGCGGAGGTGGCCGAGGTGTGTATCACAGCGATTCGGGATATGTGCCGCTGAGCGTAGGTAGGCTCATACGCTATCTCACCACCCGCTCTCATTATGACGCTTTCTCCAAGGACGCACCTCGTCGGACACCATGCTCAGATAATGTTTGTCCGATTCCAGCCCCAAACTCCGATGTTGTCCCCTCTCGTCTGGTTTACGTTTCACCCACTCCTGCTTCATCGATTTTCGTTCCACCATAAGCGGACGCGGCGACGTCGGCGACGACGACGACGGCTATGACGACGAGGCCGACGACGACAGCGACGACGACGATGAATCCCCCATGTTAGCGCACGGCACGGCAGCGGGGATATGCTTCGACGTTTTTTGGCACCGGCTCAGACACGTCTCGAGCGATTTCTTGGAGATGGAGATTCGGACAGCGATATTGCGAAGGCCTTACGGCCGGTGCCGCCGACCCTGAATGGCGACGACGACGACGACGACGACGACGACGACGACGACGACGACGACGACGACGACGACGACGAGCGCTCTTTGGGGCCTCTTGGGGGTAGTTTGTGGGCCTCTTGGGAAGCTCTTAGGGGCCGCTTGGAAGCCTCGTGGGGGCCTCTTGGGGCTTCCTGGGGGTCTCTTGGAGGGGGCCTGGGACGTCTTGGAGGCTTCTTGGACGGTCTTGGGGCTATCTTGGGCGTTTTCGGCCGATCTTTGGGCGACTCGGGGCCCTCTTGGGCCGTCTCGGGGGCCATCTGGGGCATTCGGACCTCATTTGGAGTGTTTTCGAGGTTTCTAGGCCGCCCGAGGAAAAACGAATCTGCCCCCCCACCCCCCCCGGGACCCCCCCCGGGACCCCCCCTGGGACCCCCTCCGGGACCCCCCCCGGGACCCCCCCCCCACCGGGGACGCCCCCCTCCCCCCCCTCTGGGGAAGGGATCAAAGGGAAGGGGCTTCCCTTCGACTCGATTACGACACTGCTCGATTTTTCTCTCGCTCACGAGCTTGAGAAGGAAGCTGCAGGGAAAGGGGACGACGGAGGCGACGACCGACGGAGACGACGATTCGAACAGCCAAGCCCCTCGCACACGCCGACAGGGTCGGCGGATTCTTTTCCTCCAGCCTACGAATGTTTTGGTGTCAAGCTCGTTTTGACTCCCCAGATCAGCATAACGCACCTGCGCTTTCTGGACGCCCCGAACCTACGACACCTCACTTGCTTTCTTTGGAACCTCAGGAAATAATTATCCAACTGCGGACTTTCATTACGCCCTGACAAATCGAGTATCCTTAGGAATGTCAGCCAGAGGCAAGACATATCGATCGCACACATCATTGAAGACGGCGTGACTAGTCTTTCTCCCAGGTAGAGTAATAAGTACCCAAGCAGAAAAGTTTAGACTATTCGCGTAACTGCGTAAGCTCACCAGTCCATCCAGAAACGATGCCCAGGCGAGTTGTCCAGATCACGGATGTGGAGCAACACGCAGTGGAATAGAGGCTGGGAATTTGACATATCCCAAGGGGGTGGATGGAGGTTGAACTAGAGGAGGAGGAGGAGGAGGAGGAGGAGGAGGAGGAGGAGGAGGAAGAGGAGGAGGATGAGGAGGAGGCGGAGGAGGAGGCGGAGGCTGAGGAGGAGGAGGCGGAGGAGGAGGAATAGGAGGAGGAAGAGGGATACGAGTCATAATAATGTAAATTCACATAAGAGGAATATTAGTGATACTATTATGAATGCTAATCGTAACGACATTAGTAACAATCATAATAAGAGTAATAATATGAGCGCTAATACCAATATTCTTAGTAATGATACTAATAATAATCAGAAAAGGAGGAGGAGGAGTAAGAGGAGGAGGAGGAGGAGGAGGAGGAGGAGGAGGAGGTGGAGGAGGAGGAGGAGGGGAATGGGTGATGCGGGAGGGGGGATGAGGGATGAGGGAGGAGGAGGAGGAGGATTAGGCGGATGAGGAAGAGGAATGGTAGAAGGACGAGCAGAGAGGCCAGAGGCCTTTTGGCAGCTTCTCAGATTCTCGTCGGCTGTCTCTTGAGAGCTTCTTGTAGGCCCTCCTGGAGGCGTTTTGGGAGCCTCTTGGCGGGCCTGTGGGCCCCTGACGGCGTTTTGGGCGCCTCGGGATATCCTCGAGCCTCTCGAGGGTTTCTTAGGAGCTTCTCGGGGGCCTCTGCGGGGCCTCAGGAGCGCCTGTTGGAACCTTCTGGGAGCACTCCTGGGAGCCTCGGATGCCATCTTGGGGCCATCTTGGAGAAGATCGATCTAAGAGGGGGGGGGCACATCAGCCCCCCCCCCCAGGAGGCCGCCAACATGAGCCCACCACTAAGTAACATCATGGATTTTTGTTATTTCGCCAGGGCCATCTTGGGCGCCCCAACGCCTCGCGGAACCTCCCGTCCAGATCCAGGGGTAGGGGGTAGGGGGAGGAGTCAAGTTACCCCCTCCCCGCCCGCAAGCCGTCTCGCTCACTCCCACCCGCCCTCCCAACACATACGTAGCACCCGAGTCTGGCCCGAGCCTGAGCATATTCAGCAGTCGTCTTGGGATGGGCAGCTACTGGGGGCCAATCCGCCGCAGCCGCCGCCGCCGCCGCCACCGCCGCCGCCGCCGCCGCCGCCGCCGCCGCCCCCCGCTGCCAAACCGCCGCCGCCGCCGCAGCCGCTGCCGCTGCCGCTGCCGCCACCGCCGCCGCCGCCGCCCGCCGCCGCCGCCGCCGCCCCCGCCCCCGCCGCCGCCGCCGCCGCCGCCGCCGCAGCCGCCGCAGCCGCCGCCACCGCCGCCGCAGCCGCCGCAGCCGCCGCCGCCGCCAAGTGTACTCTGTATTGTTTTTGACAGGGGTGGTGTGGGGGGGGGGCGCATCGGGTTGGCTGCGCATGTTCCGAATTTGGAGGCAGAGTGTGTTTTGCATTGTTTTTTACAAGGGATGGTGGGGGGGGGTGTCGGCATGGACCCTGGTTGGCCCCCAGTCGCCTGGGGGAGGGGGTGTTTATTAATAGGGAACAGTGATCAGGACACCCCTTAGATAGCAGCCGTCTAGCACACTCCCACCCAGAAGTAACACCCGAGCCTGAGCATGTTCAGCGGTCGTCTTTGGATGGGCAGCTACTTGGAACCAACACCGACCCCATGTGCGCGACGCTGGAGCGAGGCACGCCACCCGTGCCAGGCGCGCCACGCGCGCCAGGCACCCCTGGGGCCCGAGCGTGCCAGGCGCGCCTGGTGCGCCAGAGGCGCCACGTGCTCCGCGTGCGCCAGGTGTGCCGGATACTCCAGCCGCAGCAGCGTCTGCGCACGTGACAGCACACATCTGGAAACATGTCGGCCCCCACCATCCTTGTCGAAAACCAATGCCCATCATCGTGTCTGGTGGGCCTGCGCACAGCAGGCCATACGCCACCACCCCCGCCGTCCCTGTCAAAAACCACTTGACATTGATCGCGGGGTGGCCGCGCATGATCCAGATTTGCCGCGAGATGAATTTCTTTGTAAGGGACGGTAGCCCTGCGCACAGCAGGCAATCCGCTGACACCCCCACAGTCCCGGTCAAAAACAATACAAAATGCTCGCGTGCTTCACGGACATGACTCAAGATTTTGCCCCACAGCTTGCTTTCTATTGTTTTTTGTTAGGGTCGGTGGGGGTGGACCGCATCGGGTTAGCCGCGCATGCTCCCAATTTGGAGGCAGAGTGCGCTTGGTATTGTTTCTTGACGCGGATAGTGGGGGGGTGAGCATGGTGTCCCCCTGGTTCCTGGTTGGCTGGCGGTCGCCTGGGGGAGGGTGTGTATATTAATAGGGAGCAATGATGAACCCCTCCCCGAAGGGGAAGGAGGGGGTTGGAAGAGGGAGCTCGCTAAACCACTGACGCTCAGAGGGCTGATGGGATTATCATTCCACGACGTACGCGACGACACCAACCTGCAAAACAGGATCGCCAATGGATGGTCGAGTTTCGATCTTTCGCGGTTTAAATGCAGAGAATGCACAGCTGGTTGAGGTTCTTCAACGGCACGACAACGCCTTGCGTTATCTACGGGTGCTTTTTCTGGACCCTCGCAACACATACCCACCACATTGCAGCGAATGCAGCGGAACATACTCAGACGCGTCGTCCGCGGTCCGGTTTGATGAAACGTGCGAGAACAAAGTAGACTGAGAGCGAATGCCGACAACAACAGCACCGACACCAGCGCGAAGAACAAAGGCATCGATGCCAGCACCGACGTCAGCACCTACAACAGCACTGGGCCACGCGGCCAAAACGACAGAGACAGCGACGACGATTTGGAATTTGGGTTCCGCACATATTGAGAACGACATCCACTGCTGTGACGCTTGCGAAACGCGCGCAAGGAGACGATGGGGCAGATTCGCACTTCAGTCGCAAAGTAAGATTTGTTGCACGTGTCGCCAATCACGATCCCCACATCTGGGCACGATTGAGCGCATGATGCGATCCAAGTTTACACGTCTCCCGCCTAGCCTTTGCAGATAGAGGACACAAAAGTTTGGGAATAGCGACCTTGTTGTGTTTTTGCATGCTGCTGCAGACGATATGAGGCTGCACGCTGGTATGAATATTCTGGGAGCCGATAGTGGTTGGAAAATCACGGACGGCATCACCTGCAGCGTGTGATATGCGCTTCTTCATCCGCTCCGGCAACTACTCCTTTGCCGACTACATCTACTTTTCAAATTTCCGACTCCAGGTTCGATTTGCCGACCTTGGCTTTTATCTCGAAGACTGACTCTTGCCAGCATTATTCCCCAATCAGAGCTTGCCTTTGCAGAGGTCCTAGCGGATTCATTCCCCAATCAGAGCTTGCCTCTGTAGGGGTCCTAGCGGATTCATTCCCCAATCAGAGCTTGCCTCTGTAGGTGTCCTAGCAGATTCATATGGTTAGGTGAGCTGTGGCGCCGATCATTCCCAAATCAGAGCTTGCCTCTGTAGGGGTCCCAGCGGATTCATTTGGTTAAGTGACCTGTGGCGCCGATTTCGGCGGCACGCCCGGGTGCCCGGGTGCCCGGGGGCCCAGGTGCCTGGGTGCTTGGTAGCTCTATAGCCCTATAGCGCGGTAGCCTTATAGCCTTATAGCCCTATAGCCCTATAGCCTTACAGCCCAATAGCCCCATAGCCCTGATAGCCCTATAGCCCTATAGCCCTATAGACCTATAGCCCTATCGCCCTACAGCCTTACAGCCTTATAGCCCTATAGGCCTATAGCCCTATAGGCCTATAGCCATATAGCCCTATAGCCCTGTAGCCCTATAGCCCCATAGCCCTAGAGCCCCATAGCCCTATTGCCCTGAACAGATTATGATTGGGGTTTTCCTCCGGTAACATATGGTTAGGTTAGTTGTGGCGCCCAGGTGCCTGGGTGCCCGGGTGCCCGGGTGCCCGGGTGCCCAGGTGCCCAGGAGCCCAGGTGCTCGGTAGCCCTGTAGCTCTACAGCCCTATAGCCTTGTATCCTTAGAGCTCTACAGCCCTGTAGCCCTACCGCCCCATAGCTCTATAGCCCTATATCCCTATACCCCTAATGGCCCTATAGCCCTATAGCCCTACAGCCCTATAGCCCTATAGCCCAATAGCACTATAGCCCTATAGCCCGATAGCCTGACGGCCCTATAGCCCTATAGCCCCTTAGCCCTATAGCCCTATAGTCCTATAGCCTGATAGCCCTATAGCCCCATAGTCCCATAGCCCTATAGCCCTACAGCCCTATAGCCCCGTAGCCCTTAAGCCCTAAAATGATTATGATTGGGTTTTTTTTTCCGGTATCATATGGTTAGGTGAGCTTTGCCGCCGATTTCCGCGGCCAGCCCTGTTGCCCGGGTGCCCGGGTGCCCGGGTGCCTGGGTGTCCGGTTGCCCAAGTGCCTTATATCCCAATAGCCCGTTAGCCATATAGCCCTATAGCCCTATAGCCCTACAGCCCTACAGCCTATAGCCCCATAGCCCAAAAGCCCCCCCCTCGTAGCCCTATAGCCCTACAGCCCTATAGCCCAATTGCCCAATAGCCCTATAGCCCTACAGCCCTGTGTCCCTGTAGCCCTATAGCCTTTTAACCTCATAGCCCTAAAACCCTATAGCCCTATAGCCCTATGGCCCTATAGCTCTATATGGCTATAGCCCTATAGCCCTATAACCCTATAGCCCGATAGCCTGATGGCCCTATAGCCCTATAGCCTTATAGCCCTATAGCCCTGTAGGCCTATAGCCTTATAACCCTGTAGCCCCATAGCCCCATAGCCCTATAGCTCTACAGCCCTATAACCCCGTAGCCATAACGCCCTAAAATGATTCTGATAGCACAATAGCCCTATAGCCCTATAGCCTTACAGCCCTACAGCCCTATAGCCCCACAGCCCTACAGCCCTATAACCCTATAGCTCAATAGCCCTATAGCCCTATAGCACTATAGCCTTATAGCCTTGTAGCCATATCGCCCAAGAGCCCCATAGCTCTGCAGGCCTATAGCCCTGTAGCCCTATAGCGCTATAGCCCGATAACCCTATAGCCCTGTAGCACCATAGCCCTATAGCCCAATAGGCCTATAGCCCCCGTATCCCATAGCCCTTCGGCCCTATAGCCCAATTGCCCAATAGCCCTATAGCCCAATAGCCCTACATCCCTATAGCCCTATAACCCTATAGCCCTATTTCCTTTTAGCCTTATAGCCCTAAAGCCCTATAGCCCTATAGCCCTACATCCCTATAGCTCTATAACCCTATAGCCCTATAGGGCTATAGGGCTTTAGGGCTATAAGGCTAAAAGGCTATAGCCTTTTAGCCTTATAGCCCTAAAGCCCTATAACCCTACAGCCCTATGGCCCTATAGCTCTATATGCCTATAGCCCTATAGCCCTATAGCCCCCCTAGCCCTACATCCCTATACCCTATAGCCCTATGGTCCTATAGCCTTATAGTCCCATAGCCCTGTAGACTCATAGCCCTATGGCCCTATAGCACTATAGCCCTATAGCCCCATAGCCCCATAGCCCTATAGGCCTACAGGCCTACAGCTCTATGGCCCTACAGCTTTAGAGCCCTCTAGCCCTATAGACCTATAGCCCTATGACCTTATAGCCCGATAGTTCCATAGCCCTAGAGCCCTATTGCCCCATCGTCCTATAGCCCAATTATCCTGTAGCCCTAAAAAGGCTTTGATTGGGTTTTCTCCGGCATCACCAACTTGTTCTCATATCTCCGAAATTTGCTCTGATCTCTCTGGATTTGGTTCTGGCACTAGTGTTCATTGTTCCGACTGATGCCCGACCGCTCCAACTTGTTCTCGTCTTTTCGACTCTGGCTCTACCCACACGACTTTGGCACCGGTGGTGATTTTTATAGTTCCGTTCCCACTGACCGACTACAGTTCACTTCTCGCTTCCGACTCTGGCACCCTCTGTTCTTCCGACTTTGGTTGACGTAGTTCCGCCTCCGGTTCCTGTTCGTTCGACGCCAGCCCCCTAGCCTTGCCCTTGGTGCCGTTCCGGTCGGACCGATCAGTATCGTGAAGCCGACCCCTATCCCCATCCCAAACCCCATCCCCATCCAGACCCCGACATTTATTCCCTCAGTTGGGGATATATCACTCGAAACCGTAAGGAAACAGTTTCTATCCCCATCTAGGGGGGTACATTGGCCAGAGGGTTCCAGGCCACGCCCATGTGGATAGGGTTCGCTGAACAATGCTCAATCGCTTGCTTGCCTGTCTCTCTCCCGCGCACGCTGCCGCCCCTAAGGAGGGGGGCGAACGAGGAGGAGCAGGAGCCGGGAGGGAGCACGAGGGCCGGAGAGCCAGGCGGGAGGGAGGGAGGGAGGAGGGAGGGAGGGAGGCGGAGGAGGAGGAGGAGGGGGGGGAGGGGGGGAGGAGGAGGAGGAGGAGGAGGAGGAGGAGGAGGAGGAGGAGGAGGAGGAGAGGAGAGGGAGGAGGAGGAGAAGGGAGGAGGAGGAGGAGGAGGAGGAGGAGGAGGAGGAGGAGGAGGAGGAGGGGGGAGGAGGAGGGGGAGAAGGGAGGATGTGGGAAGGGTCCAGACATCCTCCGTCGTGTTTTGTTCACAGCGTGGCTCTCCAGAGGTCTGGACGCCTGCCCGAGGTCCTGCCGTTTTTTGACGGCCGTGGGGCCCTCCTAGAAAACCTGGAGGCCGAACACCTGGCAAACTGCATCCATCGAGATTTGTCCGCAGGGAAGGGCGGAGAGGAGAGGAAAGGAGGGCGGGAAACGGAGGGAGGGCGGCGTGCTCAAAGCGGACCGCCGGCCGCGGCCGGGCCAAAGGCGTGCCCGGCCCGCGCAGCCCCGCGCGCCGCCCTTTGCTTTGCTGGGCGTCCGCCAGGAGGAGGGTGGCCTTGTGCGCCCCGCCAGCGATCCTCGTGGGGCGGAGAGGGGGGGTTAGGCTCATGCGGGGATGTATCGACCTCCGTTCGCCCATTTGATCGCCGATTATTGGGGGCCAATAGTCCGCCCCGCCCTGCAACGTGCGAATTCGCTATCAGGGGCCCATCGCCGATCTATCGGCGATGTATCGCCGATTCCAGCTCGATGTTTCCCCCCGGAGCCGGTCCCCCCAAAAGCATAACCTTTCCCCTGAAGCCAGACGAGCCACAACCGGGGGAGCTGTGGTCCTCACCCCGCTGGGGGACCCACCAGATCCGACGCCCCACTCGAGTGATCGTCGATGTAGTAGGTTTCCCTCGGGGGGGTATGCTAGGATGCAACTCCTGGGAGGTTGAATTCAGCATCGGCGCTGGTATATCCGTGGTCGAAAGCCTGCGAAATCCGAAGTATAGACCTGTTCAATCTGGCAGAAGCCCGATTAGTTGGTTCTAATCCCCCGCCTGGTCCGGCCCGCTCTGGCTTCGTGGCCGGCCTCTTGGCCTCTGAGTCGGGCTTCGTGGCCCTTCAGCCTGCTCACGATGGCCTCCCAGGAGTTGCCTCCCAGGGCGAGGAGCGCGGCTCCCCCAGCTGTGGCCAGTGGGGGAGCATCGTCTCGGCCCAGCCGTAGGCCCGCGCAGGCGCGCGGAGAGCGGAGGCCACAGGACGCTGCTGCGCGGAGCGGCCCTCGCAGGGAAAGCGGCGGGCCGACGCCGACGACGTCGCCGCCGCCGCCGCCGTCGCAACATTCTCGGTTTTCAGGCGCTTGCATCGGGTCTGGGTCTTGTCGGACCAGGGTCTGAGGTCGAGGTCGGCTCGGGGGAAGGCACCCTGATGCTCTTCCTCTTTGTTGGGTGTTCTTGTGCGCCCTGGGGAGGGTACCCTTGGATGTTCTGTGCGTTTTGGCGGAGTGCCTCGTGTTCTTGTTCTTGTGCACCCTGGGGAGGGTACCCATTTGATGTTCTGTGCGTTTTGGCGGAGGGTTTCGTGTTCTTGAGGGATGTTTGTCTGTGCAAGGTTCGACAGTAGTTTTCCAGCCTCGGGATGCGTTCCAGCAGCTGCGCCTCGCTGAGTCAGCGTTCCGGGGGGTTGCCCTGATCGTCCTGGCTGGCCGCAGGAGGTTGGAGTCATGACCTGGAAGCCGCAGAGGATTTCGCCGTCGCTATCGCCGTCGCCGTCGCCGTCGACTTCGTCTTCGTCTTCATCTTCGTCTTACTATTTTTCTTTTTCTTGATCTTATTATTCGTCTTATTCTTCTTCTCCTCCTCCTCCTCCTCCTCCCCTCTCCTCCCCTCCCCTCCCCTCCCCTCCCCTCCCCTCCCCTCCTCTCCCCTCCTCTCCCCTCCCCTCCCCTCCCTCCCTCCCTCCTTCCCTCTTTTCCTCGCTTCCTCCCTCCCCTCCTCCCTCCCTTCTGGTGCCCTCCTCTTCGTCCTCCCCGTGCTCCTCCAGCTCCTCCTCTTCTCTACCCCGCGCGCGGGGGATGGGAAGGAGCAGGAGCAGTAGCCCAGGCCAGAGCGGAAAGGAGGGGCCCTGGCCAGGACGGAGAGGAGGGCCAGGACCGCCCCGCTCCGAGAAGGGAAGGAGTAGGAGCAGTAGCCCAGGCCAGAACGGAGAGGAGGGGCCCTGGCCAGAACGGAGAGGAGGGCCAGGCCTGCCCTGCTCCGAGAAGCTCCTGGAGTGCAGCGCCGCGGCTCCGCCAAGTCCGCGGGCGGAGGGCAAGGAGGAGGAGGAGGGGGAGGGAGGAGGGGGAGGAGGGAGGAGGAGGAGGAGGAGGAGGAGGAGGAGGGGAGGAGGAGGAGGAGGAGGAGGAGGAGGAGGAGGAGGAGGAGGAGGAGGAGGAGGAGGAGGAGGAGGAGGAGGAGGAGGAGGAGGAGGAGGAGGAGGAGGAGGAGGAGGAGGAGGAGGAGGAGGAGGAGGAGGAGGAGGAGGAGGAGGAGGAGGAGGAGGAGGAGGAGGAGGAGGAGAGGAGGAGGAGGAGGAGGAGGAGGAGGAGGAGGAGGAGGAGAGGAGGAGGAGGAGGGAGGAGGAGGAGGAGGAGGAGGAGGAGGAGGAGGAGGAGGAGGAGGAGGAGGAGGAGGAGGAGGAGGAGGAGGAGGGGAGGAGGGGGAGGAGGAGGGAGGAGGAGGAGGGGGGAGGGGTCCAGATATCCGCCGTCGTGTCTTGTGCACAACGAGGCTCTCCAGATGTCTGGACCCCTTCCCGAGGACGTGGTGGCGGTGGTGGTGGTGCAGGTGGTGGTGGGGGGAGGCGGAGGTGGATCGAGGAGAACGTTCGATATTCGAGGTTCGAATGTTCGAGGACGTAGACTCTTTGGCGTGTTTCCGCCATGTCTTGGCCTCCTCATGGGCTTCCCACAGCTGGATTCCAGTTGAAAGTCTAGCCATAACGGGCTCCTTGAGAGGTCCGCGGGCTGGTTTTTGTAGGGAGGAGGAGGAGGAGGAGGCAGAGGTGGTGGAGAGGGAGGAGGAGGAGGGAGGAGGAGGATGAGGAGGAGGCGAAGGAGGAGGATGAGGATGTTGTGGTAGAGGAGGAGGCTTACGAGGAGGAGGAGGAGGAGGAGGAGGAGGAGGAGGAGGAGGAGGAGGAGGCAGAGGGGGAGGGGAAGGGGGAGGAGGAGGAGGCGGACGAGGAGGAGGATGAGGAGGATGAGGAGTAGTGGTGTGCGCCTTGTCGATGGCACCTAGAAAGTTGGGGCCGTCCACTTGAGTGGTGGGCAGGAGGTGGAGGAAGATGAGGAGGAGGAGGAGCATGATCAGAGCAAACCCGGGACACAGGATTCAGTGATGCTGCCATACAACCTCCGGTCCTGAGCCCCCCCCTCACAAGTCTCTACAGGCATTGCTTTGTTCCAGCGGGGGCGCTCCCTCATCATACGAGCGCCACACGGGCCTGCCAATCGGGCAAGTGGCCGATTTTGAATAAGGATGTCCCCTGCATCTTTCTCGCTGTAAGGGATGCGAAGAGGCAATCTTATTAAGTTCATCGGAGTGTCCAGCGAGAGAGCCGTTTTGAAAATTAGCTGCCTTTCATCCGCGTGAATATATGTAAGCAGTTTCTCGAATCGGGTCTTGACTTTTGAAGAAGCCCAAGGGGAATGTTAATACAGGACGGTTCCATCTATGTAGTTGTTGCTCGGTTATACATGTGCGGTAACCAAATAGGAGGGCGTCCCAAGCGAGATCCTCATTTTGAAAAGGAGCGATCACACGCCCTTAAGCTGTCCACGCTTTCGAGACGAAGATGCGTTGCGCGAAAGCGAGAACGACATTTCGAACACGACCTGCCCTCCATCCATGTTGAATGATAAGACGAGTATGCGCGGAGTTTCAGCAAGAGCCTTATTTGAGTGCACTCGCCCTCCATCACTGTAGTTGTGCACCACTTCGTGTTTCATAATCAGAAACGGCGAGGAAGTCTCATGCGAAACGCGTTGCCCGCCTTACCGACACGCCTGGTGGTGCGTCGATGGGGGGTCGTTGTTTATAAGGAAGGGGGGCGGAGAGGAGGATGAGGGCGAGGAGAAGGATGAGGAGAAGGAGGAGTAGGAGGGGGTTCAGAGCAGAGCAGCACCAGTGATCCCAGGGAGTGAGACTGATTGGAAGACGGCCAGATGCATTCAAACCTGGAACCGAGGCGGCCTTGGTGATTGTGTACCGCCCAATTCTGCTTGGGGTACGAGCGTCTGCTCTGGCCAAACGAGACCCCCTAATGGGAGCACCGAGGGTGGCTTGCTTAGGCACTCCAGCACAGCAGGGCGAGAGGCGAACGCCGAGACAGCGCGCCTCAGCGCAACCCTAACGGGAGAGTCGTCGTCTTCGGGATCTCATGCCCTATCATCGAGGCCTGTTCATGACGCCGTTCTCCGCTGTGTTTATCTTCACGTCGTCCCGTCGTCCTACCTGTCCTCCCCGTCTGCGGTGGTCTTGCCCGAGTTCTTCGTCCTCGCAGCCTTTTTTTTCTCTCGAGCAGCGGTGTTAAAGGCCCGCATGCACGCCCTCCAGCGGCCCAAAGGGCCCGATACCCGGTGGGGACGTTGGACAGCGGGTGCATTGATACATGCAGTTTTCGACGAGCCCAGGACTGGGCGGTTGAGCTCCTCCTCCTGCCTGGGGGTGGGCACGGGCCGACTCCAGCAGACGCGCCCTGCCAGAAGCGGTCCGAAGCATCGGCGGTTGGTGGGCCGTCTGCGCGCGCAAGGGCTGCTGGCAGGAGTTTATGTCGAATGACTGGTGGATTTTGTGTCCGCCTGGCCAATGGGACTTGTTCAGGGTATTGCTGAGGTGCTGCGTTCGGGCCGTTGGATGGGCTGGACAGACCTCTCAGCCGCGAGCAACTGGTCGGGGCCTCGTCTCAGCGGAGTAGTCAGATCAAGAGAAAGAGGAGGAGAGAGGGAGTGAGACAGACAGAAGGAGAGAGAGAGAGTGATATATATATATATATATATATATATACATGCACATATGTATAACAACTAAAAAATGTAGATTTCAAATGATGTATATACTATACGTGTTCCAGCTGATATACATAACATATGAGGGGGAGGGAGAGTAGGAGCGACGTCTGATAATATGGGGGAGCTCCACGTGGCTCCTTGGTGGCGTGCAGGGTTCGGATGGACCGCTCGTTGCCCGTGCCCCCCTCCTCCGCCTCGTCTGCGAGGAAGGCGCCATTGTACCGAAAAGCCAGCCTCCGTGGCGGCCCGCCCGGCTCTCTCTTCCTGTGATCGGCCGCTGAGGAAGGCATCATCAGACGGGAAGCCAGCCTCCGTGGCGCCGCCCATGGTCCTCGCGGCATGCGCCGCCTCTGTTCCACTTGTGGCCCTCGCAGCCAGCAGGTTAGAATCGGCTCCGTGGCGACTCGTGGCTTGTGTTCCCTCGTGGTCCATGGCCTTTCGTGGCCCTCGAGTTCTGTTATGCCTCTGTGGTCCCTTGTGGCCCTCGCTGTCCGTGAGGTCGAACTTGGTTGCCTGCTGCCCGTGGTCCATGCCACCCGCCCTGAGATCGCGGCCCTGCCCATCCGCTGGGCGCTCTGTTCCTCCAGCTTGCTCTGCGGCTGCCCTTCCTGCTCGCTCGCTCCTGCTCGCTCGCTCGCTCCTGCTGGGCTTCTCGGTTTGCCTCCCGCTGTGCCTCTCTGCAGCACGGCTTATCCTGACACTTCGCCTGGACGCCGCTGGCCTGGCGGCTCAGGGTCCTTCCCTTGCTTTTCACTGCCCCGCCTTACTTGCATTTCGTCTTGGCCTCTGGCCACACTGCTCACCCCTTTTTCGCCCTCGGGTTTCTCCCTGCACCATCTGCACTTCCGCTGCCCATGCCCGGATATGCGCATGGCATGGCCGGTCCGATGGGATCCCTGCCTTTCTTCTGAGGGGCCGGCCGCGCGCGCGATCTCGTTTTGGAACTTTCTCCGCCTCGTCGCTGCGCGCGAGGCCGCGACCGTCAAAAAGTATGTGTTTGTTTGTGTGTGTGTGTGTGTTTGTTCACTGTCTCCGCTTAGGCGCTGCGTGCGAGGCCGCTGCCGCCAAAAAGTGCGTGTGTGTGTGCCCCAATCTGCAGATGACCATTCTCGACGAGGCTTGGCAGTCTACCGAACCTCAGGCTGCCATACCCCTATCGCTCACAGCGCACAGCGGGGGGCGCCTGGTGTTGTGTGGCGACGAGAGCCAGCTACGGCCCACAGTGCTGTCTGCCCGTGCCGATTCTTTGGGCCTCAGCGTATCTACGTTCCAGCGCTTTCACGATTACCTCGGGACTTTGCCGCAGCACAATGTGCAGCTTAGCATATGCTATCGTATGCACGGTAGCATTTCCCAATGCCCGTCTGACACCTTCTACCCAGGCGCAATGCGCTCTGGCCTTACCGACGCTCTCGCGCAGCCAACCTGAGGGAGGCGGCTACCGTCTGCGACATCGTGAAGTCCGTGGAGGACCATCTATTGGAGACAGACAGGCAAGCGCGTCTGGATCGTCTGTGGATATCGAAAGCAGGTGGCCTTAATCAAGGCTAGATGGCCGATCGACCGCGCCGCCTCTTTCGGCGCCTACCAGGAGAGAGGCAAATGGAAGGGCACTGCCACCGGTCGGAGCACACCGGCACAGTCCAGAGCATC
The DNA here is from genome assembly GCA_963575745.1 of Prorocentrum cordatum. Taxonomy (NCBI): domain Eukaryota; class Dinophyceae; order Prorocentrales; family Prorocentraceae; genus Prorocentrum; species Prorocentrum cordatum. The sequence goes on from CAUYUJ010015837.1 coordinate 44,964, forward strand.
CGCACCGCAGGGGCGCTCCGCCAAAGGTGCGCCAAAAGGCAACTTCCCCTCCTTTGGCTCCCTATTCAAACGCGTCTTCCCGCCACCGAATTCAAGGGCCTCGATCTCGCCTTCAGCGGGATCGAAGCGAGGTGCCCCCGCCTGGTCGACAAGGGCCTCATCAGCGTGTCCATTGATGGTAGCCTGGGCGACGAAGCCAATCTGGTAATCCTCTGCGCCGTCCGCGCTAACTCCACTGGACAGTGGGGCTGTACCGACGACCCCCCATCGCATCAATGTGGCCTTTACCCGGGTGCAGGAGCTGCCATCATGCTAAATGCCCGAATGGCCGCCGCAGCTACCGAGTCCCACTTACATCTCCTAGCGGAGTGGGCAGATGCTGCCAGTCTCTGGACCAGCTCTGACGGCACCCCAGGTAACCGTGCTACGCTCACCGAAACCAGCTGCTTCTCACCGGCCAAGGTGCGAGAGGCCCCAATCGGTGCACGCACCCTGGAATGCCGCCCACGACGAGCAAGCTCGGCTCTCAGCTGAGCAAGAAAAGCGCAGCGACAACAGAAAGTCCCACCGATTTACTGAACAGCGGGCTCTATGCTTCCGGACCCTTTACGACTCGCCCCACTCCCTCTAGGACACAGCTGGGAGAGGCTGAGCGAGGGACTGCTGGAAGCGGGCACAATGGTCCTGAGCGATGCAGCCCTGGCACCGGTGCTGTATTATGTGCACAGCCTTCATCCCCACATGTATGGCCCGGGGGACTCGCTGACATTCCTTTACGAACAATGCCGAACGTTGGTCAGTCACGACGGCTACTTGTACGACAGTGAGCTTGGCAACGACGCCGCCAACCTTGTGCACTGCGGCCTGTGCAGGCTTGCTGCGCGTGGCTGGACCTCAACCCAGTGCAGCCGCCGACAGAGCCATAGAAGAAGACCGCCTCCCCCCCCCTCCTCCCAGAGGGAGATGCAACTCTCGCTGGAGCTGGCGTGTCGACCAATCCCTCTAGGGCACCAGCAGGCGCCCCCCCAGCTGCCCGGAGTACCAGCATATGCGCGTGCGCCCGCCGCCAGGGCGCCCCTACGCTGCAGCACCTTGCTGCACTCACCGTCCAGCAGGATCTGCCCCTCGAAGGTTCCCTCGGCCTCCGTAAAGACATCAGCGGGGCCCCCGTGCAGCGCGCGAGAGCCAATGTCGCCTTGGTTCTGATGCTCCTCATCGGGGAGCCCAGGCCCAACCTGGCGCCCTACGGTGGCCCTGGCCACATTGGCGACATCCTATCGGCTACACTGGGCATCTGCCTCCCCTGCAGCCATGCGCGCCTGCCAGTGCGAGACAGCTTGGCAAGGCCCGCAACCTGGTGGATGCCGATGTCCGCAGGCTCCACGGGCGCTTGGAGGCTAGTCGCAGTGGCGCACCGCCGTCCGAGCGTCGAGGGGGAACAAGCCGGTGTTCTCTGGAGGGATGCCCACCTCGGGCACTTCCCTCGGAAGCCTACCCTGGTAGCCCTGGCCCAGCTCGTCACCCCTGCTGATCTCGCTTGCCTCCAGACCCAGAGCTGCGCCGTTTCCCCCCCCCCCCCCAGCTGCTGCTCAGCGCTGCCAGTGGTTCCCCCCCACGGCGCTCCCCCCCGCCGCAGCCTGTGACTTGCCTGAGCGGGCCCGGCTTCCTCTCTCCCCGTCGCGCTGGGGCCTCCTTCTCCCCCCTCGTGTATCGCGGCATCAATTTGCATACAGAGCGCCCCCTGTTGCCAATCCGCCAGAGCAGTCCCCCTCTGCCTAACCGCCGACGCAAAGTGTGTGTGTGTGTGTGTGTGTGCCTCTTGAATTCCTGGCCTGAGCGACGCCCACGGTTCCCTGTCCTCGCCGCCTGAGCGACGCCCACGGTTCCCTGTCCTCGCCGCGCGCGCGCGGGGCGCTCGCGCTGGGGGGTGTCCCTCCAGTACCGCCACGCCCTGGTGGAGGTGTTTGTCTCCCGGCTCGCAGGGAAATCCGATGCAGTTCAGAGCGTCAGTTCGCTGCGGAGGATATCGGTCCCCGAACATTGGTGCCAGGCCGCGCGCACATCCGCACCGTGCTTTGGCTGGTAAGCACTTGGCGCACCTCGGCGGCGATTCCAGCATCTGCCGCCTCGTCAGCGTGCATTGGTGGTTCTGGGCTTTGCGCAGGTCCGTGCGGCGCCCTGTTGTGGCGCCAACGAACTCCCGCCGCCCATCCATTTCTCCGTTCCCCAGCTTCGGCGCCTGCGGTCCTCCCCGTGCCCCGTCCCCCCGCTATTGCATTCGCGCCTGCGCGAACCGCTTCTCCGAAACACCCCATCCAACGCACCGTTCGCCTGCTTTGATCAGCCTGCGCGCCTGCACTCTTACATCGTCACGCGTCCACCTAATCCATCCATTGCGCCATGACATTTAGTTGAGCTGTCGACTCTCCACTCCTGCGCGCCTGCAACTTCCCGCGTGAACCATTGCGCTCGCATGTATGTGTTGTTACATCACCTTGGCTGTGATTTCCATCGTTCCCAACATGATTCACATTTTCCCGCTGAGCTTCAGATTACTGGTAGCCTCAGCCCCCAGCCGCCAGGGAGATTGCGCCGTGCGCGCCCGACCCCTCTTTCCCCGTGTGGAAAAGGTGGGGGGCCACAGCCTTCCAGCCCAGCCACCGTCGGCGCATGCACGAGCAATTGTCCCATGCCGCATCGCACCAGGTTTAACCTATCTGCACGTCTGCGTGCCACCATCGTCACGCGTCCATGCCCCCCGCTACATGCGTGACTCATTCCATCACTTCGGTCGTCCTTCCATGCCCTTGATGGGGCAGGCACCCAGGTGCGCTCAATTTGCCCTCCTGCGCCAAATCCGTCACCCCAGTTCTGCTTTCTCTTCTCCTTTGTCGGTTGCTCCCCGCAGGTGCGTCTGTCAGGCTCGTCCGCCGGGGACCCCCTGCAGGTCCCGTCGCTCCTCTCTGGCCTGTCCTCCGTCGGCGGTCTCGTTGGCGTTGGTACCTCGTTGGGTGCAGCCTGTGCGGTGCCCCTGCCGTCACTGCTGGCCTTGGGCCCCTGTCCTTGACGTTGCCCCTCTGTCAGTCGTCTGGCCATAACACTCCTGTAGCTTCCTCCCGCTGTGTCCCCCTTGCCTTCACGGCTATGTCGTTTCCATGCTGGTCGGCTCGTCTGCTCCTCCTGGTCTGTCCCCCTTGTCATCCACGCCCGAATGGTTAATGGCCAGCTGCCAGCGCTGCTTGTTCCAAGTGGCTTCAGGGCTCGGCCTTCAGACGCGCGTGCGCGTCCGCTTCTCCGATCTTTTTACGCCCTGTCGCCGCGTGCAGGGCCGCGATGCCAAAAATAAAGGTGTGTGTGGGGTGGGGCGCAGAAGTCGATGAGGTCGCTCGTGTCTCCGAGTCCATGTGGCCCCGCGAGGCCATCGCGTATGGGTTCGCGGCCCCGCGGCGCCTCGGGCCGTCACGCGTGTCTCGCGCGAGGCGCGATGCCCAAGAGTCAGATCGGTCACTCGTGACCCTGTTTCCCCCCGCATTCGTCGTGCGTGAAATAGTGGTAACGCCTGGTTGTGGATCTTCATGGGCGCATTCGGTTGCCTGTGGCCAGTGGTCCGTCGTGCCTCGTGTCCTACGTCCGCCCAACGGAGTTCTTCAGAGATGACACTGTTGCGCATGGCCCCTGGCTTCCAGGGTCTCATGGCTCCCTCGCGGCCGCCGCGTGGAGTGTCAGGGTTGCATTTGGTTTTCTGTGGCCAATGACTTCTCGTTCCTAGCGGCCCGTGGGTATAGGCTCTGATTTCCCCTGGCCCTCATCTGGCGCGCTTTCTTTCGGGCCTGCAGAGTGCAGCATTTTGCTGCAGGGCGACTTCGTTGCCGTGTTTCCAGTCGACCTTACATAATCCAGGGCAGAGAGTCGCAGTCTTGGTGTTGGTCAGAAGCTTTGGCCCTAGGAGCAGTGAGCGTCGTGTTGGCAGAGCGCTCAAGTGTAAGGAGAGGCGGTTTCGCTTACCTTATTTCAGATATTTGTTGGGAGCCCAGCCGACGTTTTGGAGGATTTCTCGGAGCATTGTAAGAGGGAGCATATTTGGTACTATCCTCGGCACTTCGCTGAGACTTGTGACATCATCTGATTTCAGCGTCCTTATCTGAGATTTCCTATTGATACCGCTCTGTCGTCATGTGCATCAGGGCAGGAGCAGCTTCCCTGGCTCGTCGCAGAGATGGTCGAATGCCTGGACGCTGCGGATTTGGAGGCGGCGTGATGTTTTTGTGTATGTGTCATGTACGTACGTACACATACATACATGCATGCATGCATACATACATACATACATACAAACATACATACATACATACATACATCCATACATACATACACACATACATACATACATCCATACATACATACATCCATGCACATACACATACACACATACATACACACAAACATACACATACATACATACATACATACATACATACATACATACATGTATGCATGCATGTATGTAGGCATGTATGTACATATGTAGGTAGGCAGGTCGGTAGGTAGGCAGGTAGGTGGGTAGGTGGGTAGGTGGGTGGGTAGGTGGGTGGGTGGGTGGGTGGGTGGGTATGTATGTATGTATGTATGTATGTACACATGTATGTATGCCTGTATGTACGTGTTGGTGTATGCATGCATGTACGTATGTATGTAAGCATGTATGTATGTATGTGTGTGTATGTATGTACACATGTATGTATGTATGCATGCATGCATGCATGCATGTATGTATGTATGTATGTATGTATGTACATGTGTGCATGTATGTATGCATGCATGCATGCATGTATGTATGTATGGATGTATGTATGTATATAGTATGCATGTATGTCAATACAGGTATACATATGCATGCATATACATGTATGTATGTACGTCCGTATGTATGCATGTGTGCATGCATGAATGAGGCTATGCATATATGCGTGTATGTATGCATGTATGTATGCATGCATGTATGCATGGATGCATGTATGCATGTATGTACGCACGCACGTACGTAAGTATGCATGCACGTATGCATGTAGGTAGGTATTTGCGTACGTATGCATGCATGCATGCATACATGCATGTATGTTCGTATCTATGCATGCATTTAAGTATGTATGTAGGTATACATGCATACATCCATTACCACATACACATGTATGCACATGAGTGTCTACGTATGCCTATACATATACACGTGTGTGCGTGTTTGTGTGCCTTGCATGATGCAGTACAACCCGGTCGCCTTGGAAGGCACGTGCGTAAGTCCACATGGACACGCTCACAGTGGAAAATGCCAGCATGTGACATTTACATGTTGGGATCGACACGTCGAATACTTGTCATGGTGCTCGGTGGCTGGCATTCCGCGAAACAGTATGCGCATAAAAGCGATGAATTCACGTGCGTTGCCAACCAACCGACTATTTTACAGGGTTTGCAGTTTTGTCGTGGACAGCGGAACGCATGCTTCTTTTTGGGGTGCTGGCGGCAACTCCGCCACCGCGATAGCGAAGCACCAGTGGCGACCTGTCAAGCACCGCCCACAAGGCCGTCACATAGTGTACTTTTCGTCTCCACCTCCTATTGGTGAACTCTTACGGTGACCATTTGGGCCGTCCTGGGGCTGTCTTGGGCTCCTGTCTGGTAGTTTCCGGGGTCTCCTGGGGCCCTGTTGCACCGCTTTGGGACCCCTTTGGGCCGTTCCCGGGCCAAAATCAGCAGTCTTGGTGTTCTCTTTGCCGTTTGTGGAGTCTGTTGGGGCAGTTGTTGGCAGTCTTGGGGTCGCTCCAGGCGCCCTCTTGGGCCAGTTTGGAGCTCTCTTGGAGCCGTCCTGTTCCGACGGGGGACCCTCGCGGGGCTCTCAGTTTGGGTTTTGGTGCCCTCGAAGACCGCAGTGCTTTTGGGGGCGTCTTGGGGCCGTCTTGGGGCCGTTTTGGTTTTCTGCTGGGCCCCTGTCCTGTTTGGGGGTGCTGTTTTGCAGTATCGGGGCTCTCTTGAGCGGGCTTTGAGCAGAAGGAAGAAGCGGGTATTTCACTATCATGCAACAAATTGTGAAGGCCTTGCGGCCGGTGACGCCGACCCAAACGAGGGACGACGACGACGACGACGACGACGACGACGACGACGACGACGACAACGGCGGCGGCGGCGGCGACGACGATGCTTACGTGAGCCAGAGTCCTCACAGACGTTTCTTGCGGTCTCTTGAAGGCTCTCGGGGGCCTGTGGGAAGGACTTGTGGGGCCTCTTGGGAGCCTCTTGGGGGACTCTTGCAAGCCTCTTGTGGGCCTCTTGGGGGCCTCTTCGGGCTTCCCTCTTGGGACCTCTTGTGAACCTCTTGGGGCCTCCTGGGAGCCTCTCGGGGCTGAGGGCTCGAAATGTCCGTTCGGGTCCACCATTTGGGCACACTCTTGGAGCTGTCTTGGGGGCCTCCCGGGCCGTCTTGGAGGCGTTGTGGGGTGCCTTGGGGTCCTCTTGGGCTGTCTTAGGGCTCTCGTGGAGGCCTCTTGGACCGTCTTGGGGCGATCTTGGGGGCCTCTTGGGCCGTCTTGGAGCGGCGGGAAATGCAAAAGGCGAGAACTCCTAAATCTTTGAATCTTTTGAGGGGAAATCAAGGAATCTTGACTCTTGGGGTCCTCGGGAGTGCTCTTGGAGGCTTCTCGGGGCGTCTCTCCCAGACAGTCTGGAGGGCGTGTTTAACGTCTTGGGCCGATAACTCGCTCGTTTGTTCGGGATTCTCTTGGACCGTGTAGGAGGCCTCTTGGGGCACTCTTTTCTTGTCTTGCGGCTTTTTTGGTTACCGGGACCCCCCAGGGAGAACGCGTACCTGGATGGGGGCCCTGGGACCCCCCCCGCCCAGCGTCTCCCCCCCCTTCACGGGGAAGGACTCAAAGGGAAGGGGCTTCCCTTCGAAGCACTACGGGATTACTGGATGAGCTGCGGTTCTTTTTGCTCGAACGCATTATAACGCGCGTTATGTGGCCTCCAACCCACCCACCCACCCAGTAGATGACATAATGCCCTCCGCTTCACCCACCCCCGTTGCAGCAGCGCCTGCCGTTCAGCGCACAGGTATGCTGTTCGTAGTGCGTGCGCAACGTGTAATGTTATGTGCCAGCGAACCCTACCCACCCAGCCACATAACGCGCGTTATGTGGCTTTAAAGCACTCCAGCTGACAAGCTAACCAGGAGGGATCAAACACACATATAACGGAAACGACGATTGCACGAAAGAGGACGATTCGAACGCAGAAGTCCCTCGCATACGCCGACAGATCCGGTGGACTTGAGGGCACATTTTCTTCTTGGCTATGGAAAGTTCGAGGGGGTTAGGGTTTTTCGGAATGGGGGAATACGACGCCACCGTCCAGGAATCTGGCCCCAGCTGCCCAGGAAGAGCGCACAATTTGCCACGTCTGGTGTGGAACCATTCGCAAGGGGGAGAGCTTTGGGCTTTGGGTGCACGGTGAGCGCCCCTGGCTCGGAAGTCGGGAGCAGTCGTATTTGGGAGCTTCGCCCCTGGAGGTGCTATCGACCCCCTTGCAGACCTACTTCAGCGACCTCCACTCGTGGCTCGACGAGAGCCCATTTCAGGACACGCCTGTTGCCCTGCTGCCACCGCTGCCGCTGTTGCAATTTCCAGTTCCTCAACTACGATACTGTCCATTCTGCCCCTCAACACCTTTTCTCCTGTCAATTGTCGGTGTCATTGCACTTGCATTTGATTCTGCCACATCCTGGGTGCTCCATCCCTCGTCAGAGAGAATGCTTATTCAATGCCTCGCACCACTGCTGCCGCCCCGCCTTGGCGACCGCAGCTGAGTTCTCGGCGGAACCTATTCAGGCTCTCGCAGGGCTTTTTTTTGTTGCTCGCCGATTGATCCATGTTGGCCCGAGGGTCGCGTATGTACATGCGCTGAAGCAAAACCCAAAGACACTGCAGGTATAAATGGCATTGACATGCCGATTCTGCTTTGGGCCCCGTTGCTGCATTCCTGGCGCGGTCGGGCTCACTTGAGGGTCCTTTTGAAATGCTCCGGAAGCTGTTCATATATGGTATCATATACGATCTGAGCAGCTGGTGAAAGTCGGCACCAGACGTGGCACTTCTGGTATCGTCTTGAGTGGCCTTGGCGACTCTTGAGGCGACATTGGGTCGTCCTATTTCCCTTGTGGCCAATCCATGCCATTACTATGCAACTTCAGCTCGCTTATGTGTTTAAGCCTGAAAATCATCTAACGACATGGTCCGTAGGCTTGCGCAGTATGCAGAAGGAACTTGTTCTAACGCCAGAGTGAGAGAGTCAAGGCTAGCGCTGAGCCAATCCAAATCAGGCCAACGCCAACCTAAGTCTGACTCAAGTCTGGGTCAACATATGTAGTAAACGCTGCATATCGAAGACGCTTGCGGCGAGTCATCACCGCCACCTGTCTTTCTGGAAAACTGTTTCGGCCAAACTTTGGGCCAAGGCTTGGACAATCCATTGGACTGTGTGATCTCCCAGCCGTTGTGGAAAACCTGGGGGAACATTAGGGGACGGAAGACGGGAGGGAGCAGAAGAAGGAGGAATAGGAGGATGAGGATCAGACGAGGATCAGGCGATCCCAAACATGGATCAAGGGGGCGTGGATTAGCGACGGGTCTCGTTTCCATGGGAAATCGCGGACTTCCGCCGCCGAGCGAGGCGGCACCAGCCGCATTTTGGGGGAGGTGCCAAATCCACGGATCGCTAATCCATGTCTGCGCGCCCCCGAGAGGAGGTGGGCCTCTTGGCGCCCCTTTGGGCCTCTTGGGGCCTTTGAGGGCCTCTTGGTGGGGGCCATGCCATCTGGGGCCATCTTCTAGCCGTCCTAGACATGTTGGCCCATCTGGGCCGACTTTGGGGGGCCTCCCGGACAGTCCGAGAGGCAGCGTCGGGCCATCCTGGCCGTCTTGGGGTCTAGCCGTCTTGGAGGCCCTCTCGGAACGTCTTTGGGCTCTCTCGGGGGCCTCCTGGGATGCTCTCGCTCCGTCTTGGAGCTCTCTTGGAGGCCCACGGGGCCTTTTGAGGCCGTCGGAGACCTGGAAAGTTCGAGAATGCGAGGCACATCGAGCACCTTAGGGTGACACGCGTGGTTTTGGCCGCGTGCCCCTCCTGGAGGGCCTGTCGGAGGCCTTACGGCCTACTACTGATACTGAGTTGATCTCATCTTCGGCAGATTGACAGGCGCTGTGAACTCTTCCGGCCGTCGTGTAGGCCACCTTGTGCCGTCCGTGTTGGCCACCCCGGAGGACGTCACGCACCGCTCTGGCAGGCTACGGGGGCGGCAGATCTAGGGGGCGGCCAAGAGGGGGTTGATGACTAGGGGGGGTTGGATATCATGGCGGGGGCCATGAGATCTCCCCAGATGTCGTGGCACCTTTTCCTATTTCAATACGTCGCTGACAGCTCCCTGGGCCGCGCACATGCTTCGGGCCATGATTTGCACCCCCCTTCTTGGACGCCCCCCCTCTCTTGGACGACCCCGAGGATCCAGAGGCCGTCGGCGCATCCTGTCACCGTGCCTGGGTTGTGGGCCAGAGGCCTCTTGGACGTCTGTTGGGGTCTCTCGGGATGCCTCTCGGGGGCCTCGGGGAGGCCTCTTGAGGGCTGGGGGCTTTTCGGGCCTCTTGGGGCTTCTTGGAGGCCTCTTCGGGGCCTCTTGGTGCCTCGTGGGCGTTTGTGCGGGGGGCTGTGGCAATCTTTGGGAAAGGCCCCCAAGGCCCATTCGAGTTCCCCCACTTAGGTCTCTCCAGGTGCGTTCTGAGCAGCCTCTTGGACCGTCTTGGGGCCCTCTTGGGCCGTCTTCGGGCCCTCTTGAACCATCTTGGGGCTCTCTTGGGAGCCTCTTGGGCCGTCTTGGAGCGACCTTGGAGGCTTCTCGGGCCGTCGAAGGCGAGAACGCTAAACTCATTGAACGCCGAAGGGCAATCAATTGGTGATTGTTTTCTTATTTATTGTTTTGCCGATCGGCGCGGGCCATCGTGCCTCCCCTCCCCCTCCCCCATGGAGTCGAGCAGGTGGAGTCTCCCCCGTAGGGCGCACGCTTTCAAACAGTCGCATTAAGCAGAGATCCGGAGCCAGACCCCCCCCCCTCCCACCCCCTTCCGCCCAATGTCGAAACGCCGAATAAGAAAACGCTCACTTGAAGATCCTCTGGGGGCCCGATTGGGGCGCCTTGGATGCCTCTCGGGCCGTCTTGAGGCTATCTTGGGCGTCTTGGCACAGTCTTGGGCCGTCTTGGGACCCTTTGGATCGTCTTTGGGCCCCTTTGGGACCCTCTTACCCAGTGTTGGCGCTCTCTTGCTTTTGGGAAATCATGCGACCAGCCCTGGCAATTGGATGTCGGGGCGATTGAAAAAGTATGTGCAGTACTCAATGCAGAGAACTCGAAGTGACCCGAGGACACTCCACTGATTGCGTAGCAGTACAATAGCGGAGTAGAGCTCAGGAGCGTAAATCACAGCCAAGCCAATCTAGAATCAGCACTAAGCCAACCAATGGCTAAGCGAGTTTGGGCATGACGACATTTGGAGCCCTCATTCTTTAGAAGCCGCATGTGCAGTATGACTTTATCAGCTAAAGCTGCACACCCAACCAGAAACGTAGCAGCATGCAACACCCACGGTACTGGCACGACCTAAATGTAAAGTTCACCAAGCCATAAGTAATGCTGCAGCGAAATATACATCTGTAGGATCCTGTAGCTCAGATGCAGCACGGACCCGAAAAGCGATCCCATCCAATAAATTGCGAAGGCCTTACGGCCGGTGCCGCTGACCGTGAATGCGGGACTTCCCCCGGGACCCTCGCTGGCGACCCAACCAGGACCCGCCGGGACCCCGGGGGGGGGGGGGTGGCATTCTGACCTGGGACCAACCCCGCCCGCTCCCCCTCGGACCCGCCGTGACCTTGGGGAGGGCGGTATTCAGACCAGGGCCCCTCCCCCACCCCCTTGGGACCCGCCGGGACCCCGGGGGGGGGGGCGGTATTCTGACCCGGGACCCCCCGCCCACCCACCCCCCCGAACCCCCCCGGGCAGGGAAGGGATAAAGGCATGGACATCGACTCAAGTACGACGGTCTGTCAGCAGACGCAAGCTTGTGTAGTGTCTCGGGAAATTCGTTGGGAAGGGTCGCTGCTCGGATATCTTCCGTGTGTCACTTTACTTGCTGTTGTCCCTCTCTGGCTGATGAGGAGGTCGGGTTGAATGGAGGTCGAAACTCGATTTGCCTGGGCAGGGTCTGGTTGCGGCATCGCGCCCCATGCCTCCGATCCTGCGATGGATACGCGCGTGCGCTCGCTTGCAGCTGTTGGGCCCGAAGGGCCCCTACAGCCCAGCAGGGGGTCGGGGTTTCATCCTTCGATTTCGTTACGTACCTCGCCCGGCGCGCGATGTCGCCCCCTTGCGATGCTGGTTGAGGAGCTGGCTGGGAACCCCTCTGCCCGGCGCTCCCGTTCGCAGCGCCTTCGCGACCCCCGCGCCCGCAGCCCCGCATCCGCGGGCCCCGCCGCCACCGTGAGGGGGTGTCCTGGCTCACCCAGCCTGTTCGGGCTTCCGGAAAAACCCCGTCATACGGCGTCAGGCAAGACCTCCGAAGACGTGCTCCGTGCTTTTACGCTGCAGGGCGTCCCGGAGCAGGAGCGTTTGAGGGTCGCTGGTCGCCTTGAGGATGCGAGCCTTCACGAGGCGTGGCTTGTCAAATTTGTGACCCGCGAGGTCCTCTTGACTGCGTGCCGTGGTCCGCTCACTCTAGAGCTAGATCACCGCGCCTTCCTGCTGTCTTCGGCCGTTGCGGAGAAGGTGCAGCAGGCAGCCGCGGGCGGCGGCGGTGGTGTCCCGAGCGCGGCCGCGGCAGGCGCCGACCTCCAGGCGGAGTCCACCGTCGCGCTCCGGGCCATCGCCCCCAGGGCAAGAACCGGCGGTGTCCGATTCGGAAGGAGCAGAGAAACAGGGCGAAGCAGGCCTGCGACAGCTCGGGCCGCGGCGGCTGGGGCGCAGGCAAGGGCCCGCAGGGCTACGCGTGCCTGCCAGCGCGTGGACGCGCGGTGTCGGCGCAACCACCGCCGCCGCCGCCGCCGCCGCCGCCCCGCGCCCCTGCGCGGGGGCCCCCCCGATTGCGGCCTGGCCCGAAGGGAAACAGCGAGGGGAAGTGAGCGCCCGCAGGGCGCGGCGATGCAGATTGTCATGTGCCGGGTGAAAGACGGGCGCGCGTTGCGCGCGCGAGTGATGGTTGCCGTGGGCCGTCACGTGGCGACGTGCAATGATGTGCGCCGCAAGCACCTTATCGGGCTTAGCAAATCGATCCCACTTGGTTTCTCCCTGCTCCTCTGCCTGCCCCTCCTCGCTTCTTGCCTCCTTCCTTGGTTATCCCCACAGGGGGTGTCCCGCAGGACAGTGTCTTCAACGGACATGCGTTGTGCCATAGGCCGTAGGAAGTTAAGCAAGCCGTAGGCCCGCAGGCGCCTGTTCAATGTGAAAGTGCCGGCTCTCCGCTTTCTGTCTCCTTTCACTCCTGTGCCTGACCCTTCTATTCCCCTCCTCGCCCTCCCGGCCTCGTCTAACCCCCGCAGGGGGTAGCCCGCAGGGCAGATCTTCGAACGGCGCTCGCGGAGGCCTTGCCGACAGAGCGGCCAAGGCTGTGGGCCAGTGCCCTCAGGCTTGCTCGCTTGTAGTGCCGCGCGTTCCCGCCTCTCCCCGCTTCGGCCCGCGGGCGCAAAGCGCCCGATTCTCCGCGCGTCAGACTGGGGCCTCCTTGTAGATCTGGCGGAGCATGCCTGGGCGGGCTTTAGAAACCCGACCGCATGGCAAACCGTTCCCCCCCCTCGGCTCCGACATCTCGGGCAATCTTCGGGGGGCGTTGAAGGGCGCCGCAGGCGTGGTCACCCAGAACGAAAGCGCTTTGCATTTTTTGGGAAGGATCGGTCCGCTGTTTTGTCGAACCGTCGCCAAGAGTGGGTTGGTTTCTTCCCCGCGAAACCAAGCCCGTTCTGTGAACAATCCAAGGTCTTCTTCTGCAGGAAATTGGCCGTATCGCACCCACGTGATACGATTTCATGAAGGAGTTGTCCTGGGATTTTCCTGTTTTTGGCCCTGTACGGGCCGGCGGTGATGGATGCCACTTGCCAGGCCCAGCGTTGCAGCGCAGTGTCGGGGAAGGCGGCTTTCCGTGTTTGGGTGGCTTGTTCCAATGGTGTCGGCTTGTTACTGATGCCGCCGTATCCAAGGTGAAACCAGGTGCCCATGCAGAGCGTGTGTGGCAAAAGCACAAACAGCAAGTGGCCTCGGGAAGGGTAGGGCCGCCGCGGGTTTTCCACAAAGTAGATTTAAGGCGAATTCTCCTTGTTGAAGGGTCATTGATAAGCTCCGTCAGGCCCAGCATAATTCGGGATACTTGATATCGCCAAGAAAGTGGCGTCAACGATTGCGCGTTCATGAGTGAGTGCGTGTGGAACGATACGCACCACCATGTGTCTCACCCCGCATTGGCTGTGTTGCACGGGTTACGCTGCACCCTGCCCGCTTCGCGGCTTAATCGTCTGCAGACGCAAACTTCTCTAGTGTCTCGGGATATTCGTTGCGACGGGTCGCTGCTCGGATATCATCCGTTTGTCATTTTACTTCCAGTTGTCCCCTTCCAGCTGATACGGAGGTGCTTGCGCGGGGTCTTTTCCGGGCATCGTGACCAAGGCCCCCGATCCCGCGATTGCTACGCGCGTGCGCTCGCTTGCAGCTGTTAGGCTCGAAAGGCAAACGATGCCAAAGGCCAATGCGGGTTCTTGTGGCCCAAATGGCTGCCCTCCCCCGCTCTTGTCTGGCGCGGGCCCGCACCCCGAGCCGCAATCGTCGCGGCTGCTTCGCAGCGAAACTTCCCAAGTTCATTACTTTCCTCGGGATCGACGACGACGATGACGACGACGACGGCGGCAACGACGACGACAACGACGACGACGACCAAATCGGAAAAACGTCTCACACACGCCGAAAGGTCGGCGTAATTTCAAAACGACGTCAAGTCACGTCAGCGCCAGCATTCGCTATGCTAAGACTGGACAAGCCAAACAACACCAATCTCAGAGTGAGGGGGCCGAACGGTCTTACACAGATCCTTGGCGCGTGCTTGCGATGGGCTTCCGCGGTGAGGATTTTTGGTCGTGTTTTTGTTGTTTGTTGATGTCGTCGTCCTCGCCCGCGACCCGCCCGCGACCCACCCACGACCCGCCCGCAACCCACCCGCGACCCAGCCGCGACCCACCAGCGACCCATTCGCGACCCAGCCGCGACCCAGCCGCGACCCGTCCGCGACCCATCCGCGACCCATCCGCGACACCACCAGCGATCCGCCCGCGACCTGCCCGCGATCCACCCACATAGTTTAGACGGAAATTCGGCGCTTGCGGCGGGGTCGTCGTGCAAAGTGTAAAGCATCGGCGCTTGCGGTGGCCGGTGTTGAGCCTCGCAGATTGCCGACTACCCTTACGCCGATATTGCGGAGGCTATGGTGGATGGAGAGTTCCCCTCTTTATCCTTTCTCGTTTCCCTCCCCCGTCCGCCGGCACCTTCAGCTCCGCTCAATGGAGCGCACGGGCAGGAAAAATGAGGGAGGATAGATGAGGGATGATGGTGGCGGTGACGATTTCATTGGTGATAGTGTTGATGATGTGATGAGGATCCCCCACCCTCCTCTTCCGTCCTCGTTCCTCTCACCCTCCCTCCCTCCCCCCCTTCCTCTTTCTCCCCTCCTCCTTTTCCTCCTCCTCCTCCTCTTCCTTCTCCTCCTCCCCCCCTCCTTTTCCTCCTCCTCCCTCCTCCTCCGCATCCTCGACCTCCCCCTCCTCCCTGCCTCCCTTTTTTCTCCCTTCCCCTCCTCCCCCTCCCTCTCTCGCCCTCTCCCTCCCTCTGCCCTCCCCTCTTCGTTGTCGTCGTCGTCGTCGTCGTTGTCGTCGTTGTCGTCGTTGTCGTCGTTGTCGTCGTCCTCGTCCTCCTTCTTCTCCACCTCATCCTCCTCCTCCGTGCCCCCCTTCGTCTCTCCCTCCCTCCCTCCCTCCTTCCCTCCCTCTCTCCCCTCTTCCGCCTGTGCCTCCCCCTCCCTTTCCTCCACGAACCCTCCTGTGACTGACTTTGACTCCTCCTCCTCCTCCTCTGCTAACTCTTCCTCCTCCTCCTCCTCCTCTTCCTCCTCCTCCTCCGCTGATTTAGGCACGGTTGCAAAACCCGTTTTCAACAACATACTGCTCATGAATATTTGTTTCAAGTGGGCCCCCCCGCAGGTGAACAGTTACATGGCACGCATCAGTGGAAGCCTTTGCCTAGTCTAATCTCCTCCTCTTTCTTTCCTCTCTCCTTTCTCTCCTCCCCTCAATCTCTCTGCTCTCCTACGGAATCCGATTCCCCTCCTCAGCAGCCTCCTCCCGACTCCCACCCGACGCCATCTCCGACTCCGACGACGACGGCTCTCCCGCAAGCGAGGTTGCCGTCGCTGGCACCGCCCTCGTGGCCGGTGTCTTCAGTTTGTGGGACGGGATGGGCTCCTGGCGCAGGCTCCGCCCCCGCTGGGTGATAGGATGGAGGGGACGGTGAGAGAGAAGCCTGCTCCCTCCTCCTTCCTTGTCTCCTGATAGACGGCGCCGTGTTTCAAGGCGGGCCCGCTGGTCTGGTCGATCACATTCGATCCGATTCTTCTCCTCTTCTGACCTCCCACTCGTTCGCCGCACGCGGCACTCAGCAATGACGGTTGTCGACACTGACCACGGCCAGCAGGAAGGGCCCTGGCCCGTCCGCGCCAGCCTTCAATGCCCCAGTGCTTCCCAGCGCTCCTGTGTTAGGCCTTTGTTTCGAGCAGGATGCTTGTTGCGAGCCTGCCTCCTTCCTTCCTTATCCATCTCTTCCCCGCTCTCTCATTCCTCTCTGCGTCTCCCGCTTTCCTCGTCGCTCGCTCTTCTCTCTCACTTTCTCCTCTCTCCGCTCCTGCTCCGTTGTGCGACGCCTGGCGTGGAAATGCCGCTGCTCTGCTGAGCCCCTGGGCATTCGGCGGACTGGCGTCACGCGCAGACCCAGGCCATCGCCTGACCTCCCGGAGTGCTGCCGCCGCCAGGTGTGCACATCATGTCGCCGTCTCGTCGCGCCAGTGGGGGTGCAGCGGAGAGGCGCGAGGCGCAGGCCCCGGCCAGACCTCTCCCTCCCTGGGGGCTGCCAGGCGTCCTGCCGTCGCCACCCTGCTGCGCCTCTGCGAGGCCCAGCGGGGCGGCGCCGGACCCAGATGCGGACCAGGCCTCGCCCCCCTGAGGGTGCTGCCAGGCGTGGCGTGCAGCTGCCGCCGCCGTGCTGCGCTCTCAGGGTGTCGGGCGGAGTGACGTCACACGCATAACAGGGGAAGAGGTATACATTATATATACATTATTTATATATTATTATATATTATTTCTACATTATCTATACATTATTTATACATCATTTATACATTATTTATACATTATCTATACATTATCTATACATTATATATATTCCTCTTCCTCTCTCTCTCTCTCTATATATATATATATATTCCTCTTCCTATATTTTTGCAAGCGGGGGGGGGGAAAAACCATCCCCCCCCAAAAAAACTGGACCCCTGGGATCTGGGGTTCTCGGGCTCCCTTGGACGTCCTTGGAAAAGGTCACCCAGCTTTCCGGATCTCCACAAACGCCTTGCCAGCAGACCCAGAGCGATCCGAGGGGTCATCAGAAAGGCTCAAGGGAGGCCCCAGAAAGCACAAGAGCGCTCCTAGAGGGACTTCAATTGCGTCAGGACGGCCCAAAAGACCCCCAAGGCACCCCGAAAAGCTTTCCAAGGGGCCTTCAAAGCACAAACATCGTCCCATTCCCTTCGTAAAACTTACATTTTTAGCATATTCGCCTTTCGGATTTCATCAGCTTTCAAGACGGTTTCCAAGCCCCCGAGATCGCCTCCAGACACCCCAAAAGGCCCCCTTAGAAAGCTTCAAGACGGCCGAGCTGGGCCCCACGATCGCCCACGAGAGCCCCAAGACAGCCCAAAATGGAACCAAGAGACCCCCCAAGGGCTCCCAGCACAGACCCAAAAGGGCCATGGGAGGTCCCCGGAAGTGCCCAAGATGGGTCCAAAGGGGGCTCCAGCGGGCCCAAGCTCCCCAAGACGGCCCGAGAAGGCCCCAGGATGGCCCATGAAGGCGCCAAAACGGCCCACGAGGGCCCCGAAAACAACCCCACGATGTTTCCGAATGCCAACATCAAGACCCCCAAGGCACCCCAAAAAGCTTTCCAAGGGGCCTTCAAAGCACAAACATCGTCCCATTCCCTTCGTAAAACTTACAATTTTAGCATATTTGCCTTTCGGATTTCATCAGCTTTCAGGACGGTTTCAGAGCCCCCGATTTTCGCCTCAAGACGCCCCAAAAGGCCCCCAAGAAAGCTTCAAGACGGCCGAGCCGGGCCCCACGATCGCCCACGAGAGCCCCAAGACAGTCCATAATGGAACGAAGAGGCCCCCCAAGGGCTCCCAGCACAGACCCAAAAGGGCCATGGGAGGTCCCCGGAAGTGCCCAAGATGGGACCAAAGGGGGCTCCAGCGGGCCCAAGCTCCCCAAGACGGCCCAAGAAGGCGCCAGGACGGCCCATGAAGGCGCTAAAAACGGCCCACGAGGGCCCCGAAAACACCCCCACGATGTTTCCGAATGCCAACATGAAGAACCCCAAGGCACCCCAAAAAGCTTTCCAAGGGGCCTTCAAAGCACAAAAATCGCCCTACTCCTTTCGTAAAACTTACATTTTTAGCATATTCGCCTTTCGGATTTCATCAGCTTTCAAGACGGTTTCAAAGCCCCCGAGATCGCCTCCAGACACCTCAAAAGGCCCCCTTAGAAAGCTTCAAGACGGCTGAGCCGGGCCCCACGATCGCCCACGAGAGCCCCAAGACAGCCCATAATGGAACCAAGAGGCCCCCCAAGGGCTCCCAGCACAGACCCAACAGGGCCATGGGAGGTCCCCGGAAGTCCCCAAGATGGGTCCAAAGGGGGCTCCAGCGGGCCCAAGCTCCCCAAGACGGCCCAAGAAGGCGCCAGGACGGCCCATGAAGGCGCCAAAACGGCCTACGAGGGCCCCGAAAACACCCCCACGATGCTTCATAATGCCAACATTCATCGATTTTGCTCCCATGACAGTTCACATTGTGACCCAGTCGTTTGAGGGTCTCGTGGCATGCAGCGAAGATGCCCGAGGATGCCCCGTACGAGTTGCATATGCATGTTCATACCCTTACACATACATACATATATATATATTTATATTTATATATATATACACATATGTACGCTGTACACACATACAAACATGTAAGTATATTGTGTACACCTAAACATTTATACGGAACGTGCATGCACGTGCGGGTGTATACATGCATGCGCGCATGTACGTACGCACGCATTCCGCTTGCGTGCAGAACTCAAAGGACCAAGGTGCATGGCGCGCAGCGTCAATGCAGTCCTGTATATATATATATAGGTGTATATATGTATATATATGTATATATAATGTATATATTTTATGTGTATATATACATGTATGTATGTATGTATGCATGCATGCATGTATGTATGTATGTATTTATGCATGTATGTATGCCTGCCTGCCTTCCTGCCTGCCTGCCTGCATGCATGCATGTATGCATGCATGCATTCATGTATGCGTGTATGTATGTAATATAATGTAATGTATTCTAATTTAATATAATATAATGTGCTGTAGTGTAGTGTAATGTAATATAATGAAATGAAATGTAATGCAATGTAGTGTATGGTAATGTAATGTAATGTAATGCAATGTAGTGTAATGTAGTGTATTGTAGTGTAATGTAATGTATTGTAATGTAATGTGTTGTATGTAATGCAATGCAATGTAATGTAATGTATTGTAATGTAATGTAATGTAATGTAATGTAATGTAAATGTAATGTAATGTAATGTAATGTAATGTAATGTAATGTAATGTAATCGAATGGAATGGAATGGAATGTAATGTAATGTAATGCAATGTAATGTAGTGTAATGTAATGTAATGTAATGTAATGTAATGTAATGTAATGTAATGTAATGTAATGTAATGTAATGTAATGTAATGGAATGTAATGTAATGTAATGTAATGTAATGTAATGTAATGTAATGTAATGTAATGTAATGTAATGTAATGTAATGTAATGTAATGTAATGTATGCATGCATGTATGTATTTATGTATGTATGTCTATAGAGTGCATGTATGTATGTATGTCTATAATGTAGTGTTTTTGCATCGTGCCATTTTTCCTTTCGGGGCCTCCCTGTGGAGGGGCCCTTCGTCGCCGCCGCATGATTCGCCTCGAAATCCTGGGCAGACCACGTCCTGGGGCCGGAGGGCTGGTCCGGGGGTCGGTCTAATGGAGGCATTGCCGGTCCTGCAGGCGCCGCGAGCGAGATCAGGACGAGATCAGGAGTCTCTCCCCCCCCTCCTTGTCTTCCTTCCCCCCCTCCTGCCCTCCCTCTCCTCGCCCCTGCCCCTCAGGAGAGCGATTTGTTTCAATTTCTCAGTCATGGACACTAGAACCCGCACGTGTGGAGGACAATCGCCAGCAGGTACACCTTTTCCTGAACTGTCCCTGATTTCTGTGTCCCGGTCTGAACGTGCGCCTCCAGCTGGCGGCACTTCTTCAGCCGGTGTGTCGTGCAGACACGGCGTTATTGATTGATTGATTGTGGGGTCCAGGGGCCGATTTCGGGTTCCAGGGGTCGTCAGGAAACGCGCCGCGACGAGAGCTCGGTCCTAGGGACGGGGTCGGGAGGCCGGGGGGCCACGCTGCGGCAGCGTCACGACGCCGGAGGCCCGGGCCGTGTCTGGGCATGTCTGCTGGGACTTCTGCTCGTGCCGTGGCCAGCTGGCCACTTCCAAGGGCCTGGGGTCCGCACCTCCCGGGAGCAAAGCAGGCAGGTCGGAGCGGCTGAGAGGCACGCGATGTTGATCGGGGGGACTCCCGGCCCGCAGGGGTGGCCGCCCGACCCTGGCATCCGTATCTTCCGTCCAGGTGTCGTCACCCATTAAGCGGTGGGCGGGGCGATCCGCAGAGCTCTGCTCATCACAATGCGTGTTCATAAACACGTCACTGTTCTCGGCGTCGCGCTTCGCGATCGATAGCAATAACCAGCATTTGCCAGACTTGGCGTCGCAACAAAATACGTGATGCCAGGTCATCCAGAGGCCCGTTTGTGGCCGCAGGATCGTCAAACACCTGTCCCCTGGAAGGGGTCGCGAGGTCCAGGGGGCCTACGTCACGGAACAAAAGTTGCGACGTTTGATGTAAGGGGACCGTCCAGCGTCCAGCGTCTTCACGGTCACACACGTGCGTCATTCATCACGCCCTTGTTTGGCGTCCGCCGCCGCCGCACGGCGCGCGACAATAGCGTGGCTCGTGTAATTGCAGATTTGGCCCAAACTCTATTCCTTGTCGTTCTCTTCTGCCTCTTGCCTCAATCGGTATCGCCGAGTTCCAGGCTAATCCTGCTTTTCCTTGTGCTCACACCTGCCGCAGGCTTTTCATCGTTTGCGCCATGGCGGGCTCTGCCAGCCTCGCGAGATACGAGGCCCGTGAGTGGAATTTGGACTTGGTCTCGGAGATCATGCTGATGGTCCAGGCTTCTCCCTTTGGTGCAGCGGCGCATTAAGGTCTGCCCAGGCGACGCGTCGTGCAATTCCGTGCAGCATCGCGTGCTGAGCGCGTGCTGCCGTGATCTCAGGGCACGTGAAATCCGCGCCCTTTATGTGTTACTCAGAGCCGCCCCAGTGCTTGGAGGCCAGAACCCTCTCGGAGGCCTCTCGGGGTCCCTTGGGGTGTCTCTTGGGCGCTTCTGGGGTCCCTTGGGGCGCCTCTTGGGGCCCCTCGGTAGCTTCTCTGGCGGAAGGTACCAGGCGCATGGCTGGCGCACCCTTTCTGCCCAAAATAGTAGACAGTCTGGAGGCTGTTGAGCGATTTGTGCGCCCAGGGAACTCACGCGACACACCCCGGAAACGTCCAAGTGAACTCGAGAATTCTGGGCAATCGGTGTGAAGGCTTGGAGGATCGTACACGTAGAATCATTCAGTGCTCACACTTGTACAAGCCTTGGGACACTCTACTAGGTACTGGGTGCTGAGGGCACGGTGGCAGGTTGTAAGGGATTGCAAATAGCGCCACGCAATTCTCTCCGCATTTGTTTCTCAGTGCCTGTCAAGCGTGTTGAATAGAGATAATGGGCGTATCCCACGTGCGGTCCGCATCACTGCGTGCACACCTGACTCCTTGTTTGCACGGTACACAGCGCCACTTGTGCAACTCTCTGTTTGCCCAGCCTCCAGCAGGATCAGCATCACCCATTGAATCTTCGCACTGCTGTCTTCTTGGTGGAGGTATCCATGTGCCCGATTCGCCTGCAGCTGGTCCTCGAATAGACAGCTGGATTCTTATACAAAAAAGCAGTGGGTTGAAACCATGCATTTTGAGTTGATTTCTTTGGGGACATCGTAGTGTGAATTCGGCGCGCTCAGAGAAGCAGTGCTTTAGTGTTGCTGCGTTTCGCGCGCGTGCCTACCTCTCGTGCGCAATGGTGCCTCGCACGGCCAGCTGTCCTGTGCATGCGCGTCGTCCAACATTGGCGATGGGCCTCGTCTGGCTCGTCTGGTTGTCGTTGGCGCCGAGGAAATTTATGGATTTGCATAAGGGATTTTCCAGCGCTCCTTGTCATATAGAATGGGTTGCAGCGACGCTTGATTCATTTAATCTCGTGCCATTTCAGCAGGTCGATACATGTCCATGCCCAGCCCCAGTGTCCAAGGCGATGGCAGTAATATTTATGTAGTCAAATCGTTGAGCTCGGAAAGCCGATGTGCTGGTCGGGTTGTGCTAAATCCGTGTATGAGCTAGATGCCAATTCGAGAATTCGCCCTACTGAGTACACACGAGGGCGATCCCAGAGCGATCCGAGGGGTCATCACAAAGGCTCAAGGGAGGCCCCAGACAGCACAAGAGCGCTCCAAGAGGGACTCCACTTGCGTCAGGACGGCCCAAAAGACCCCCAAGGCACCCCAAAAAGCTTTCCAAGGGGCCTTCAAAGCACAAACATCGTCCCATTCCCTTGATGAAACTTACAATTTTAGCATATTCGCCTTTCGGATTTCATCAGCTTTCAAGACGGTTTCAAAGCCCCCGAGATCGCCTCCAGACGCCCCAAAAGGCCCCCAAGAAAGCTTCAAGACGGCCGAGCCAGGCCCCACGATCGCCCACGAGAGCCCCAAGACAGTCCATAATGGAACCAAGAGGCCCCCCGAGGGCTCCCAGCACAGACCCAAAAGGGCCATAGGGCCATGGGAGGTCCCCGGAAGTGCCCAAGATGGGTCCAAAGAGGGCTCCAGCGGGCCCAAGCTCCCCAAGACGGCCCAAGAAGGCCCCAGGACGGCCCATGAAGG
>CAUYUJ010015837.1:72500-135000 GCA_963575745.1 Prorocentrum cordatum
AGGAGGAGGAGGAGGAGGAGGAGGAGGAGGAGGAGGAGGAGGAGGAGGAGGACGGGGCGGTGGTGGATCGAAGATGCCCATGGCGGACCACCGCCGCTCCCTGCCTTTTTGGAATCGCGGAGGCTGCCCGACGTTGGGCAGCAGCCTGGCCGAGCTATTTGACTATGTGCTCCCGCATCCGTTGTGTTCGATGCTCGTTTTGGGGACCTTCCTGGGGGCCACCTAATGGATCTGTTCGACGCAGGTTCGACTCAAGTTCGACTCAAGTTCGACTCGGGTTCGACTCAGATTCGACTCAGGTTCGACTCATGTTCGACTCATGTTCGACGCAGCTTCGACGCACGAGTGGAGCGAGTGGCTGCAGGAAGGTCCCCAGAATGAGCATCCGTTGTGTCAGCTCTTGAGGGATCAGCTGGCAAGTGTGAACGGAATAGCGATATGTTGAAGCAGGAGATGATGCTGATGAGGGCGATGCGGATAACGACGATGCTATTGCTGACGTTGGGCAGCAGCTTGGCCGAGCTATTTGACTATGCGCTCCCGCATCCGTCGTGTCAGCTCTTGGGGGATCAGCTGGCAAGTGTGAAAGGAATAGCGATATGGTGAAGAAGGAGATGATGCTGATGAGGGCGATGCGGATAGCGACGATGCTATTGCTGCTGCTGCTGCTGATGAGGATATATTGGTTCCGATGGTGATGATGAGGATGATGCTCTTGATGCATATGACTGCAATGACTGTACTACTGATGATGCTGGTTATGATGTTGCGGCTGCTGATCATAAGGGTGATTACGATGATTTTGCGGATGACATGGGTGAGGCGGATGATGATTGGGATGCTGACGATGGTGGTGATTTTGCTGATGATGCTGACGACGATGATGGTGATGACAGATCGGTGTTGAGGACTATGACGACGACGACGACGACAGCGACGATGATGATGCTGCTGCTGATGATGATGATGTCGATGCTGTTGCTGATGACGATGCTGCTGATGAGGATGCTGCTGCTGTTGGTGGCGGCGATGGTGATTGTGGTGGTGGTGGTGATGATTATCGTGATGTGATTGTGCGATGGCGCGGGTAGTGACGCTGATGGTGATTACGATTATCCTTACGTTGATGATGGCGATGATGATGCTGATCATGACGATAACGACGCGTACGCCGATGTTGATGATGCTGATGACGACGATGGCGATGCTGGTGATGCTGATGATGATGATGACTCTGATGACGACGATGCTGATGCTGACGGTGATGATGATGATGCTGCTTCTCCTGATGCTGATGATGCTGCTGCTGATGATGCTGATGGCGACGATGCTGATGACGACGATGCTGATGCTGCTGATGATGACGCGACGATGCTGTTGATTATGATGCTGATGAGGCTGATGATGGTGATGTTGATGATGATGAAGAGGATGATGCTGATGATGCTGACAATGCGGATGATGATGACGACGAGGCTGATGACGATGATGTTGATGATGGCGATGCCGATGCCAATGATGATGTTGACGATGACGATGCTGATGAGGATGATGATGATCAGGATGACGATGCTGATTATGATGCTGATGCTGGTGCTGTTGTGCATGATGATGATGATGACGATGATACCGCTGACATTACTGATGATGAAGGTGCTTGTAATATTGATAATGATGATGCTGGTGCTGATGATGCTGATGATGCGGATGATGCTGATGATGAAGGTGATGGTGGTGGTGATAGTGGTGATGCCGATGATCATGCTGATGATGATGATGACGATGTTCACGGTGCTGATGATGATGACGATGATGATGCTGATACTTATGATTATGATCATGATGATGATGACAGCATTGATTGCAATGCTGATGACGATGCTGATGCTGATGCTGATGATGATGATGATGATGATGATGGTGATGACGAGGCGCTGCTGCCTATGATGTCGATGATGATGACAATGATGATGATGATGTTGATGCTGCTGTTGATGGCCGACGATGCTGTTGATTATGATGCTGACGAGGCTGATGATGGTGATGCTGATGATGATGTTGATGATGCTGATAATGAGGATGATGATGATGATGATGATGATGATGTCGACGATGCTGATGACGAGGACGATGATGTTGATGATGATGGCGATGACGATGCCAATGATGATGACGATGACGATGATGAGGATGATGATGATCAGGATGACGATGCTGATTATGATGATGATGATGCTGGTGCTGTTGTGCATGATGATGATGACGATGATACCACTGACATTGTCGATGATGATGATGATGATGATGATGGTGATGACGAGGCGCTGCTGCCTATGATGTCGATGATGATGATACTGATGATGATGATGATGATGATGATGATGATGATGATGTTGATGCTGCTTCTGATGCGCGACGATGCTGTTGATTATGATGTCACGAGGCTGATGATGGTGATGCTGATGATGATGATGCTGATAATGAGGATGATGATGATGTCGACGATGCTGATGACGAGGACGATGATGTTGATGATGATGGCGATGCCGATGCCAATGATGATGACGATGACGATGATGATGAGGATGATGATGATTAGGATGACGATGCTGATTATGATGATGATGATGATGCTGGTGCTGTTGTGCATGATGATGACGATGATACCACTGACATTACTGATGATGACGGTGCTTGTAATATTGATAATGATGATGCTGGTGCTGATGATGCTGATGATGCGGATGATGCTGATGATGATGGTGATGGTGGTGGTGATAGTGGTGATGCCGATGATCATGTTGATGATGATGATGACGATGATGCTCACGGTGCTGATGACAATGACGATGATGATGACAACAACGATTGCAATGTTGCTGATGATGATGATGACGATGGCGATGATGATGATGATTATGATGATGATGATGATGATGGTAATGACGAGGCTGCTGCTGCTGATGTCGATGATGATGACGAGGACGATGATGATGATGATGATGATGATGATGATGATGATGATGATGATGATGATGATGATGATGATGATGATGATGATGATACTAATGATGATGCTGTTGATGATGCTGCTGCTGATGATGATGCTGTTTTTGCTGTCGTTGAAATCTCATAACTGAAGAGAGTCTATTGCTGATCCCCCCCTCCGGTGACCATTGCATTTTTCAATCGAAGTGCCTCCCCCGGGGCTCGCACCCTGCTTCTTATCAGGGAAAGTCACGGGGCTCAAACTGTGTTGTTGGCCCCGGGTTTACAGTAACAACGGCTCCCGACTGATTTTCCCTCACAATGTATCCCCAAATCGCGCTCTCGCTCGGGACTTCCTCACACTTTGTATACGAAACGCGCTCTCGCGTGGGACTTCCTCGCAGTTTATTCAGAGGATGCGCCCTCGGCGCTCAGGAATCACGCTCTCGCTTTGGCTTTTCTCACGATTCACTTGGGAATCGCGCTATCGCTCGAGCATTCCTCGCGATTCATGCATGACCCACGCTTCAGCAACCCGCCTGATCGACCTGGTCGCCAAGGCCCGCCTTCCCGGCCTGCCCGCTATGGGTCTGCCCACCCGACCTGCCCGTCTGGTTCTACCACTTGTTTTCTGCTCCTTGTTTTCTGCTCCTTGCTCCCCTAGTGCTAATTTCTCTCGTATTCCATTCTTTTCCCTCCCCCTTCCACCCGTTTTCTCTTCCCGTGTTTTAGGGGCTGCACTACATGTACGTGGCAGGTAAGGAAGATGTACCCCCAAGGGGGTACGATCGACATCGACGAGGGCGGATACCGAGGGTTTGGGATATACGTATTGATTGGCACGTGAGCAGATCGGAGCGAACAGTTAAAATGATGGTTGTTATTGGTGTGGATGTGGTTGTGGTTGTGGTTGTTGTTGTTTTCACTGGAAGTGCCAGCCTCGGGTCTCGCACCTTGTTTCTCAACAGGGAAAGTCTTCCTGCTCAAACTGTGCCCCTGGCCCCCGGGCTACAACAAGAACGGCTCCCGCCTGATATTTCCTCACAATGTATTCCGAAATCGCGTTCGTTCGCGGGATGTCGGCACAATTCATGCAGGAATCGCTCTCTCGCGTGGGGCTTCCTGGTAATCTATTCAGACGCCGCGCCCTCGACACTCAGGAATCACGCTCTCGCTGGGGATTTCCCAGCGATTTCCTTGGGAATCGCGCCTTGCTCGCGAAGCATGCAGGGCTCACGCTTCAGCAACCCGCCTATTTGACCTGGCCGCCTTGGCCCGCCTTCCCGCCCGCCCGCTAGGGTTTGCCCGCCCGATCGTCCCGTCTGGTTCTACACGCGTTTTCTGCTCCTAGCCCCCCTCCTGCTGATTTCTCTCGTGCGTCATCCTTCTCCCTCCCCCTTCAATCAGTCCTTTCTTCCCTTGCTTCAGGGACTGCACTAAATTCACGTGGCAGGTCAGGAAGATGTAACCCCAAGGGGGTACGATCGAAGAGGAAGAGGGCTGGTACTGAGGGTTTGGGATACACGTTTTGATTGGCACGCGAGCAGATATGATCTGATTATTGTTGTTGAGTTCTCATTCTTGAGGAATAAATATGGTTGATTACCCCCACCAGCGCACACTGTGTTTTTTCACTTAACGTGCACCCTTCGGGGTTCGCACCCTGTTTTTATCAGGGAAGGTCTTCGTGCTCAAACTGTGTTGTTGGGCCCCCCCAGCTGTAACAACGGCTCCCGCTTGAGACTTGCTCACAAGTTATTACAAGTCGCGCTCTCGCGCGGGGTCTCTTCACAATTTGTACAGGAACCGCTCTCTCGCGTGGTATTTCCGGATAATTTATTCAGACGCCGCGCCTTCGACATTCGGGAATCACGCTCTCGCTTTAGATTTCTTAGCGATTTACTTGGGGATCGCGCTATCGCTTGAGACCTCGCGATTCATGCAGGACTCACGCTTCAGCAAACCGCCTACTCGACCTGGCCGCTTGGGCCAGCCTCCTGACCCGCCCGCTAGGGTTTGCCCGCCCGATCTGCCCGTCTGGTGCTACCATGGGTTTTCTGCTCCTAGCCCCCCTCCTGCTACTTTCTCTCGTGCTCTATCCTTCTCCTCCCCTTTCCATCCGTCCTCCTCTTCCCCTGTGTTAGGGGCTGCACTAGATACACGTGGCAGGTAAGGAAGATATGCCCCCAAGGGGATACGATCGAAGACGAAGAGGTCGGGTATCGAGGGTGTAGGACATACGTGCTGACTTGCACGCGAGCAGATAGGAGCGATCAGTCTTAATATGATTGTGGTTGTTGTTGTTGGTTCTGCTGTTGCTGTTGCTGTTTTTGCTGTTATTGCTGATGATGTGGTTGTTGCGATTTTGGTTGCTGTTGCTGTTGTTGTGGTTGTTATTGTTGCGGATGTTGTTGTGGTTGTTGTTGTGGTTGTTGTTGTTGTTGTTGTTGCTGTTGTTATGGTTGTTGTTGTTATGGTTGTTGCTGTCGTTGTTGTTGCGGCTGTTGTTGCTGTTGTTGTCGTTGTTGTTGTCGTTGTTGGTGTCGTTGTTGTTGTCGATGTTGTTGTTGCTGTTGTTGTTGTTGAAGTTGTTGTTGTTGTTGTTGTTGTTGCTGTTGTTGTTGTTGTTGAAGTTGTTGTTGTTGTTGTTGTTGTTGTTGTTGTTGCTGCTGTTGCTGTTGTTGTTGTTGCTGTTGTTGTTGTGGTTGTTACTGTTGTTGTTGTTGTGGTTGTTGTTGTTGTTGCTGTTGTTGTTGACGTTGCTGTCGTTGTTGGCCATGATGATTATGAGGATGATGATGAGGCGTAGGAGGAGGATGAGGAGGAGGATGAGGAGGAGGAGGAGAAGGAGGAGCAGAAGGAGCCCTCTATAGCGTTGGGGCTTCTCGGGGGCTTCTGAGGGCCTGTTGGGATCCTCCTGCGGCCTCTTGGGGGCCTCTTGGGGGCCCCTTGGGGCATCCGCGGGCCTCTAAAGGGGCTCCTGGCCTTCAGAGGCAGACTCGGGCCTGTACTGGGCCGTCTGGTAGTCCGATTGAAACGCTTTAGTGCCGCCGCGGGGTCGCGCCGTCGTCGTCCTGCGCAAGACACCACCGCAACACTGCCGCCGCCGCGGCCGTCCCTCAGAATGCCCCAGGCGCCTACAGCTGCGGAGGTTGGGCGCGCGACCTGCACGACAACGTGCCGAGTCTTGCGTTCTTCTGGTACCTCCTGGGAACGGTGTCACCGAGGGGCTGCCGCCGGCATCCCCTCCTGGGGCCCTCGGCTGCCTGGCCCCAACGGGCAGGATGATGATGATGATGATGATGATGATGATGATGAAGATGATGAT
The DNA here is from genome assembly GCA_963575745.1 of Prorocentrum cordatum. Classification (NCBI taxonomy): domain Eukaryota; class Dinophyceae; order Prorocentrales; family Prorocentraceae; genus Prorocentrum; species Prorocentrum cordatum. Next base: position 78,817 of record CAUYUJ010015837.1, read on the forward strand.
GGTGATGGTGATGGTGATGGTGATGGTGGTGGTGGTGGTGGTGATGATGGTGGTGGTGGTGATGATGATGATGGTTGTGGTGGTGGTGATGATGATGATGAGGAGGAGGAGGAAGAGGAGGAGGATGACGACGAGGAGGAGGAGTGAGGAGGAGGAGGAGAGGGAGGGAGGGAGGGAGGGAGGGAGGATGGAGGAGGAGGAGGAGGAGGAAGAATAAGAGTAATGCTGATAATACGAGAGCGACTGGTAATGCGAATAATCATAACAATACGGATAATACTGATAATAAGAATATTACTAGTGAAGAGACGAGTCGTACCAGTATCAAGACTAACAATACGAGCAATCATGCCAGTAATAAGAAGACGAATCACACTACGGCTGCTAGTTCTACGATGAAACATTGTAGTACTACTAAGAATGCGACGGTTAGTACGTATAACGCTAAGGCGATAATAATAATATCATTAACACTACTAAGAACATACCGATCGGAGTAATTCGACTAATGTATGAATAATGCTATTGCTGCTACTACGACTAGCTTTTACGAGACATCAAAACTATATTATTATTATTACTACCACCACCACCACCACCACCACCACTACTACTACTACTACTACTACTACTACTACTACGTCTACGTCTCCTCCTAGTACTACTAGAACACATTACCACTACTACAATCACTACGGGTGTTACTACTACTGCTGCTGCTACTACTACTACTACTACTGCTACTACTACTACTACTACTGCAACTGTTACTACTACTACTACTACTACTACTACTACTACTACTACCACGACTACTACCACGACTACTACCACTATTCTTACTAGTACTACTACCCCTGCTACTACTACTACGGTTTTTTTAGGACAACTACAACTAGTACAACTACTATTGCTACAACTACTAGTAGTAGTAGTAGTAGTAGTACTACTACCACGTCTACTACTCATAATACTACTTCTACTACAACCACCACAACTGCGGCTACTACTACGACTACTACTACGACTACTACTACTACTAGTAGTAGTAGTAGTAGTAGTAGTAGTAGTAGTAGTAGTACTACTAATACTAGTACTAGTACTAGTACTAGTACTATTACTACTACGACGACAGCAACAACTGCTATTTTCTCTACGACGGCGACGACGACTACTGCTACTACTACTATTGTTCCTGCCGTTACTACTACCACGCACTGCTACTATTACCACTCTGTCTAATACTAACACTGATGTTCTCAAGGAGGTGGATGACGTGGAGAAGGAGGAGGACGAAGAAGCAGACGAATCCGAATCCGAACATGAAGAAGAAGAGGAGGATGCGGAGGAGGAGGAGGAGGAGGGGGGTGAGGATCGGGATGATGCGGAGGATAATGAGGAGGAGGAGGACGAGGAGGAAGAGGAGGATGAGGAGGATGAGGGGAATGATGATGACGAGGATGAGGATTGGGGTGATGAGGAGGATAATGATGAGGCGGAGGAGGAGGAGGAAGAGGAGGAAGGGTTTGGAGGACGTGGAGGAGGCGGAGCGATGAGGAACCAAGAGGAGCGAGGGGGAAGAACGAGGAGGAGGACGAGGAACCGGATGATGATGAGGCTGCTGCTGATGATGATGATGCTGATGATGGCGACGATCATGGTGATGATGAGGATACTGATGATGATGCTGATGATGATGATGGCCATTTTGATGACGATGCGGATGATGCTGAGTGCGATGACTGATGACGACGACGGCGGTGACGACGACGATTTTGATCATGATGAAGATGATGCGGCTGATGATGCTGATCATGCTGATGATGAATGTGCTGATGATGATGATGATGATGATGATGATGATGATGATGATGATGATGATGATGATGACCATGATGCTATGGGCAGATGGGGATGGTGAGGCGGGTGAGAATTTGGCGGAGGATGAGGATGTGGTCACGGATGAGGGACAGGACGATGATAGAGGGAGGGAGGGATGGAGGGAGGGGGGAATAGATGGAGAGAGGGGGGGGAGTGAGGGGGGGAGGGACGACGATGAGTATTCTGGGATTGTTGTTGTTGCTGCTGCTGACGATGCTGGTGCTGATGCTGTTGCTGATGATGTTGTTGCGGCTTGTGCTGACGAGTACGATGATGACGATAATGGTGATGCTGCTGATGATGGTGATGATGTCGATGATGTTGCTGCTGCTCCTGGTGATGATAATGATATTGATGACGATGCCGATGTCGATGCTCAGGATGCTGACGATGATGATGGGCATGCCGATGCTGATGCTGCTGCTGATGATGATATTGACGATGCTGTTGCTGCTGATGATGACGATGATGCTGCTGATGGTGATGACGAAGATGTCGACGACGACGATGATGATGATAATGAAGCTGTTGATCATGATGATGATCAGGATGCTGATGATGATCATGATGATCATGATGATCATGATGATCATGATGATGATGCTGCTGATGCTGATACTGTTGCTGCTGATGATGTTGCTGATGTTGATGATGACGATAGTGGTGATGCTACTGATCATGACGGTGATGCGGATGCTGAGGCTGATGATGATGACGACGACGATCATGACGACGATAATGATAATGATGATGGTGACGATGATGATGACGATGACGATGCTGATGATGACGATGATGATGATGCTGATACTGATGATGTTGATGCCGACTGTGATGCTGCTGACGATGATTCTCATGCTGCTGATGATGATGATGATGGTGGTGGTGATTTTGATGATGATGCTGCTGATGAAGCTGATGATAACACTGATGATGCTGATGCTGATGCTGATGCTGATGATGATGCTGCTGATGATGAATATGATGATGCTGATGATGATGATGACGCTGATGATGCTGATGCTGATGATGATGATGAGGATGTTGATGCTGCGGACGATGATGATGACGATGACGATGCCAATGGTACTCAGGCTGTGGTTGTTGACGATGATGGTGATGGCCGTTAAGCTATTGATGCCGATGCTGATGCTGTTGCTGTTGATGTTTCGGATGATGATGCTGCTGATGATGAGGATGGTGATGCTGTTGATGATGATAGTGCTGCTGATGATGCTGATGCTCTTTATGGTGACCGTGGTGATGACGATGACTGTGTCGCTGCCGATGCCGCTGACAATGCCGATGCTGATGCTGATGCTGATGCTGGTGCGGATGCTGATGCTGATATTGGTATTGCTGTTGCTACTGATGATGCTGATGATGTTGTTGCTGATGATGGTGGCACCGACGCCGACGATGAGGATGCGGATGCTGATGAAGATGCTGATGCTGCTGATGATGACGGTGGCGATGTTGAGGATGATGGTGATGGTGATTATGCCTTTGCTGGTGGTGATGATGCTAACGATGCGGATGATACCTGTGATACTGCTGCTAATGCTACTGCTGATGCTGCTGATGATGGTGATGATGATGACGATGATGACGATAATGATGATGCTGACGATGACGATGATGATGATGCTGATGATGATGACGATGCTGATGATGATGCTGAGGCTGATGCTCATGCTGATGACGAGGATTGTGATGATGATGCTGATGTTGAGGAGGAGGAGGAGGAGGAGGACGAGGAGTAGGAGGAGGAGGAGGAGGAAGGGGAGGAGGCGGATGAGGAGGAAGAGGAGGCAGAGGAGGCGGAGGAGGAGGAGGACGAGGTGGATGCGGATGAGGAGGAGGGGGTAGAGGTGCGGAGAAAGGTGAGGGTGGTAGGGGGGAGTGGGGAAAGAGTGGGGCGGGAGGGAAGGAGGGATGATCAGGAGGAGGAGGAGGATCAGGAGGACGGAGGGTCGGAGGGTGGGAGGGACGGACGGAGGAGGTGAAGGAACAGGAGGATGAGTAGGAGGATGAGGAGGAGGATGGGGAGGAGGAGGAGGAGGAGGATGCGCTCGCATCAGCGCGGGCGTTCGGCCGCGCTGGCGCCCGAGCGCGCCCCACGCGCTCGGGCACGGGTCAGGATGACCCGCTGCGACCTCGCCGAGGTGCACCGCGACGAAGTCAGGGGCGCACGCGGGGATGTGGGGCCTCCTCCCCCCGCGCGCGCCTCAGGGCAGCGGCCCGTCCAGGCCGCCGCCGCCGCGCTCCGCGCCGTCGTCCACGACGCTGTGGTCGTCGATCTGCACGAACTTGACGGCCACACGGCCTGCGGCGCCTGGCGCGAAGCCCTTGGCGAGCCGAGCAATCACCAGCTTGCCCTTTGCTCCAGGCTCGCCGCAGGCACGGGCGAAGGACGAGCTCCTCGCCGCACCTGTGGCTCCGCAGACGAGGCAGGCCAGCAGCGGCATCTCACGTTGCAGCTGGGCCTCGACCTGCGGCTCGATCTTCTCAATCACGTGCGCCAGCGCTCCCTGTGCCCGCAGCCTCCTATTATGGTCCAGGGCGGACGTGACAATCGAGCCTGAGCACTCACTGGCGCGCTCCAGCCAACGGCACCTGCTGCACCATCTCGCCCCAGGCGGCCCACGGAGGTCGCAGCCTAGCCTGGCAGTCGCTGGCTGCAACGCTGCTCGCGGGGCCGCCTTGTTGGGCTTCGCCGCGCGGTGGGTGGTGTCGTCCCCACCCACGGCTGCCCCAACAGCTGAGACCCACATGGCCACGCCCTCGACGAGCCCCCGTGCCGACTGCAGGCGTTGTCGATCCTCGGGCGCAATCCTCGCGCGCTCGGCCGCGCACTTCGCTGCCCTGTCGGCGATGCAGTTGCCGATCCAGTCGCGAGCGGTGGTGACGCCGTCGTCAGTCCCTCGGCGTCGCGGGACATGTGCAGGGACCTTGTTGAGGGTCAGGCCACGCGGCCCTATCCCCCCGAAGTCCCCAACAAGCCGCCAGAGCTCGCGCCAGAGGTGGGCCCAAGCGTAGCCCCATCGCGTCGTGAGCAGCGGCCCGTGCTCCAGCACGCCCTTGAACACGAATTCGGGGTCGACGATGGCCCTGACGGGCGGCACGGCATGGCGCAGCGTGCCGATGAGCGCGGCCAGCTCACCGCCGTTGATGTCGGCGAAGGGCTCGCACAGCGTGCCCGAAATGCCAGCGCGGAAGGCGTCCGCGTCCTCCTGCAGCACCACCGCAGCCCAGCCGACGCTTGTGTACTGCTGGAAGTCGCCCTCGTAGGCGGAGCCGTCCAGGTACACGTCGCCCGACGGCAGCATGCCGCCTACGTCTTGGCCCAGCCAACTGATCCCAGGAGGCCGAGGCGGCATGATGATGCCACGGGGCGCAGGCCAAAGCACGCGCTCCAGCAGGCACTCCACCTCCACGAGCTCAGCCTTGCCCGCCATCTCACGGATCTTGCTGGGCAGCCGCAGCTCGGGCGGCCATCCACTGCAGCACGTGTGCCTGTGCAACAGCGTGCCAGCGTCGCCGCGCAGCAAGCGCTTGTCGTCCGAGGCGTAGCCGCCCAGGTACTTGCGGCGCTGCGACCACTGGCCGTCCACGATGACCGAGGCGAGGTATCCTCTCTCCTTGGGCGCAAAACGGGTCGCCTTAGCCATCTGAGCAGGCCTCGCACCAGCGGCAGTGGGTGTGGTTCCCGTAGCTCCTCGAGGCGCGCCACTCGGGGGAGTAGCGTCATTAAGGGCAGCATCCGCCAGCCCACCCAGAGGAGCCGTCGACGCACCTTGCTGTGAAGGTACGAGGCTTGGGCAGGCACCAATCCCAGCGTCGCCAGCAGGCAGCTCAGGCGCGAGCGGTGCTCCGCCTTCTGGGTCTGGCCGCGGCGGGGGGTCAGGCGCCACCTGGCCGAGCAGGTCGTTGATGAGGTCGCCCCGTCCGTCTCCAGCTTCAGCGCGCGCAGCTTGTAGAGTAGCGGCGCTAGCCTCCACCGCGGTCAGGTAGCCAGACCCGAGCACGCATGCCAGAGCTTGGCCTGAAAGGCCGCCCGCATCAGAGCCAGCCACAACACCATGCCGCGCGACACCGCCACGGGTTGTCTCCTCTCCCGACAGCAACGCCGCTACCCCAGGAGGCACAGCAGGTCGACCGACAGGCCGAGGAGCGGCGGCGCCAGCGTCCCCGTCGACGTAGTTCACCTGTCGGCCGAGGAAGCCCTTGCGCTGCACCGCCCCCGCGTTGGTGAGCCTGACGATGGGCTCGAGAATGCCCCCCCTCAGCCAGATGGGCGAGCCCAGGCCGCTGCCCCGCTTGTCGCCACTGCCACGCCTCCACCGCCATCCAGAGCAGGCGCTTGACGACCCAGGGCGAGGTCTCGAAGATGCATATGCTGTCGCCGCAGTGCGTGAGCCAGGTGCTGCCGTCAACAATCTGCCAGCCCACGCGCTCTAGGGGGAGCCTGACCGCGGAGAAGGGCCCCTTCACCTGGCACCAGCTAGTGGCCGCACACTGGGCCAGGCCATACTGGAGCACATGCTTCGGCACCCAGCGCTCCCAGACCGCGCGCAGCATCGCCATCACTGGGGCCAGCGTCGCGCGGTAGACAGGGTCGAGGAAGGGCGTGGGCATGAGCGTGAGGGTCCGCGACCGCCCCGCCACGCTCGGCGCCGCGGCCGTGCAGATAAGCGTGCGCAGCTTGTCAAGCTCCGTGGTGGCGCAGCCCGTGACGGAGAAGCCGTAGGAGACGGACGCTTCGAGCCCGCTGCGCGCAACCTTGCGGACAGCCAGCTTGCGCCCGACTCCATTCTTCAGGATGGCCACGCGCCTGAGCCTCAACCCCGCGAGCACCATCTTGTCGCCGCGGACTTTCCTCGCAACCCTGCGGCCGCAAGAGAAGTCGACTCCAAGATTGCGCTCGCCCTTGACCGACGCCATGCCGAGCGGCCGCTTGAGCTTCGCAGCGACGGCGCGCCTAACGTCGGGCACGTTGGCGAGCACACGGGACTTGGAGAGCGCCACGTTGAGGTCGACCTCCGTCAAGAGCGTCTTGAGCTTGAAGGCCGCTTCCGCCACCTCCTTCGTGACACGCGCTGCGCCGCCGAACCTGTGCAGCATGAGGTCATCCACGACCACCGCCAGCTGCGACGTCGGGTGCTGCTCGACCAGCCTGTCCAGCGGCCCGATCAGCATCAGCTTGAGCAGGGTGGTGGCGAACCCGTCTCCTGGCAGGATCGCCTGCCGAGCCTCGATCACGTCGGAGTGCGCGCTGCCCAGGGCGAGCGCCCTCGGCGCGCAGTACAGCTCCACCTGAAGCTTGAGCTGCCACGACGGGAAGCCAGTGCGCACCGCGGCGTCCAGCAACCAGCGGTGCCTGACCTGCTCGAAGGCCTTCAGCAGGTCGAGCAGGACGGCCGCCGCCACCCAGCGCTTCTCGTCGCCGCAGTCCTGCCCCCGCTGCGTGGCCCACTCGCCAATGGCAGCCCGGTGCCAGACCGCCCGCTCGCAGCTGCGCCCCGCCGAGGCCCACCAGTAGCTGCGCGCATTCTGCATCTCCCATCCGCGTGCGATGTCACGACGCAGCCGAGCCTGCACACGGGCCAGCACCATGATCAGCGCGATCGGTCTGACCCCACCGAGCCCCTTCTGTATGAAGCAGATCTTGGTGGTCATCTCAGGCGAGGACGCGTGGAGCTCGATTGCCTCGATGATGTCAGCGAGGACCTCGATTCCGTCGTCGCAGAGATCGTTGAGCTGCCTGGGCCGCACCGCACAAAATGAGGTGCCCGTGTTGGCGGGGGAAGTCAAGAGCACCTTCCGCAGCTGCGCCGCCGTCGGCCGAGGCGGCCGCGCGCCAAGGTCCTTCGGCCAGCGCAGCGACACCTGCTCGCATGTTGTCCTCCACCATCCGCTCCAGGCAACCTCCAGTGCAGTGACCTCCGCGGCGAGGTCGGCGGGCTCGCAGAAGGGCACGTGCGTCTCCGCGTTGCTGGTGTGCAGCATGGGGCTCTCCGCGAAGCCGATCGGCAAGCTAGCCACCGCGTGGAGCCCGCCGCCGCCGCCCACAGCTTGCTTGGCGACCCACTGCTGGAACCTGGCCTTGCGCTCCGCCATGTCGCGCTCGGCCAGCTTCACGGCGGCGGTGTGGGCGCACTCGCTCAGCTGCAGGACCGTGGTGGTCGGGTCCAGGCAGTGAACGCCCAAGCTGTTGAGGAGCTGCCACCAAGCGCTCGCGACAGGCAGGTCGTGAGGCTCGGCCTCCGCGACACCCTTCACGGCCTTGGGCGCGGTCACCATCAGCCTGCGCAGACCTCGAAGCGCACGGACACGGCTGACGGGCTGCGCGACGGCGGCGACCAGCTGCAGCTCGCACGACACCCTGTAGAGCCAGGTGGCCTCGACCGAGACGTTGGGCCAACGTGCGCCCACGACAGGCAGCTTGCGGACCCAGCGCGGCTGCACTGGCTGACCCCGCCCACGATACTTCTGGCCGTCCTCGCCCACCTGGTATATGTCGATCCAGTCGGTCTCGGCCTGCTCCAGGAAACGCTGCCAGGCAACGTTGATCTGGCCACGGATCTGCGTCCGCTCCACGTCAGCGCAGGCCGCCTGCGACACATGGCCATCAGCAGCAGTAGCCCCTGAACCTCGTTCACACTCCCCAGCTAGAGTGGCACGTTCTCCGCCTGCAGGTCGCTTTTGCAGGGGCCCACGAAGTCCAGAAGCACCACCGCGTACAGGTCCATGTGCGCTCGCACCACCGGCAGCGGGTGAAGGTCCCGTAGCTCCTCGAGGCGCGCCGCTCGGGGGAGCAGCGTCATTAAGGGCAGCATCCGCAAGCCCACCCTGAGGAGCCGTCGACACACCTTGCCGAGGCGCAGAGCGCAGGAGCCGCCGTACCTCCTCGCCGACGCTGGCCCACGGCACGCGGTAGTCCCAACTCGCGCAGCCAGCAGGCCTCTCCTGCGGGAGGCGCCTGGGCACATCCATGGCGCGGATGTATGGACTCTGGCGCGTCGCCTCGAGCTCCAGCACCACAGGCCGATGCGGCCATGCAGGCGACCCGCTGATCACCTCCACGTTGAGCAGCCGCAGGCCGCTCGACACAATGAACATGTCGATGGAGCGCATCGACTGCGCGCAGGTGGGCTCGAGCGTGTCAACGCATGCGCCGTCGAAGAAGCGCAGGACTCCGCTCTTCTCCAGCTCGGCCTTGGTGCAGTTGAAGTCGCCGCCGATCACGTACGGCCTGCCGTGCTGCTTCAGCCTGCGCGCCACGTCGCGCAACGCCTCGTAGTTGTATGCGTTCACCCCCACGCCGCTCTCCAAGTGCACGTTCCCCACTACGACTCCGCCAGGAGTCAGCCCAGCGTGGTGGAGCAGCTGTGCTCGCCCAGGACGAACGACAGGGGGCTCGTAGCCCATCATTGGCGCCAACCCATGCTCAAGGCGTGAGCACGTCAAAAGACCCCCAGACGCCAGGCCCCCCGCCTGAGACGCCTGGGCCTCAGCACCCGCGGCACGCCATCCCCGACGACGAAGCTCCCCTTCAGCGTCCGTCGTGCGCGCCCCGCTGAGGCGGGTCTCCTGAAAGAGCAGCACGTTGCACCCGCTGATCTGCTCCGTGAGGCACCTGTCCAAGTTGCTGAAGGCGTTCATGTTGAGCGTCGCCAGCCGCCATCTGCTGCTACCCCAGCTTCTGCTTCTTGTCGGCGCAGCAGCGGTCGCGGAACGCCTCGAGCCACTTCCTCTTGTCGGCGTCGCCGTCGCAGAAGGCCTCGACCTGCGCCGCGAAGGCCTCAGGGGACAGGTTAAGGCTCTCCATGTCTTCGTCGTCATCGCCAGCAGCCTGGTGCTCGCCTCCCAGAACTGCGTCATGAGCCGCTGCCCCAGGCTGAGCACCTGCCGCAGCAACGGCAGGAGAAGGCACAGCGGTGGCTGGCGGGGCGCCCGACGCCTCGCAAGCGGCCACATCCTGCTGGAGCGCGGCGAGGACCGACTTGAGCGGGCCAGCCAGCTCGCCCAGCTCGACTCCGCCGAGGGCGCCCGAGACGGTGCCCACCAACTCCCTGTGCTTGGTGACGTCGGCGACGTAGCGGTCCTCTGCGCGCGGCAGTGCAGCAGCAGGCGGCTCGGCCATGACCCGCCTGGCCTTCTCGACGAGCTCTTCCATCTCCACCTGCAGCTTGGCGACCAGCTTCTCCTGGTCGAAGGCCGCCTGCAGCGCAGCCTGTGCCGCCTGCTTCTTGCGCTCCAGCTCGCTGCGGGCCCGCAGAAGGCGCTTGGGCGCCTCGTCAGCCGCAACCTGCGCACTCCTGACGGGCTTGACCGCTGACAGCGAGCCCAGCTGCTGCTGGAGGAGGAAGCGTTGCTGGCGGATGGCCTGCCAGTCTGCCTCCGCGATGAGCTCCTTGCAGGCGTCGAGCTGCTCGACGGGGCAGGCCACGAAGTAGGCGAGCTTCTCGTCGGTGAGCCGCTTCGGCTTGGGAGGCTGCACGCCCTTGCCGCCTCCAGCCGCCTGCTCTGCTTGGCGCCACGGAGCCTTGGGCGGTCCTTCGGCCCAGCGACCGAGACGAGGCCAGCCGCCATCACCACCAGCATCACGAGGCCGAGGAGCAGCGCTGGAAGCCGGGCGGTACGCACAGCAGTCTGGCTGCCGACACTGCGTCCTCCACCCGAGGTTCTTGTAGCAGCGCGAGGGGCAGCGCCAGCCAGAGCCCGCCTGGGATCCGCCAGGAGCGCCGCCGCCACCACCGCGCGGGTTGCCGCCGCGAGGAAGGGGCGCCATGCCGCCCACGCGCGTGCCGCTGCACAGACAATCACTTGAAAATCGCTTGGCCTCAAAGCGCGAACCCCCTCGCGCTCAGAAGCCGCCCCTTGGGACTCGCGGTCGTCGGGACGGTTCATAGCCTTGAGCCAAATGGCTACGGAGGAGGAGGAGGAGAAGGAGGAGGAGGAGGCGAAGGTGGAGGAAGAGGAAGATGCTGATGATGAGGTTGGTGATGATGCGGAGGAGGTGGAGGAGTGGGAGGTTGCGAGGAGTAGGGGGTTGGCGAGGGAGGGAGAAGACGGATGATGATTAGGACGAGTTGGAAGAGGAGGAGGACCAAGGCCGAAGATGTCGATGCTGATACAGGTGAGATGATGATGACGATGATGGCGATTATGCAGACGATGATGATGATTATGATGATGATGCTGACGATGGTGATGATGCTGATGATGATGATGGTGATGCAGATGATGACGATAACGACGATTATGGAGATGATGATTCTGATGCTGATGAGGATGATGATAACGATGACGATGCTGCCGTTGATGCTGATGATTATAATGACCATGATGATTGGTGTTCTGATGATGGTACTGAAGATACTGATGATGATGAGGACGAGGATGGAGATGCTGGAGGTGATGATGCTGATGCTGATGATGCTGCTGCTGACGATGATAAGGCTGAGGAATGGTGTTACAGTACTGCTGATGATGCTGATGATGACGATGCTGCTGGCGATGACTATGATTATGATGCTGATAATGCTGAGGATGATATCGATGCAGATTCTGCTGATACCAATGCCCATGATGAATCTGATGATGATGATGCTGATGATGATGATGTTGCGGATTGATGTTGTTGTCGATGTTGATGCTGATGATACTGATGATGATGATGATGATGATGATGATGACAATGGTGGTGATGATGCTGCTGCTGATGATGATGATGACGAGGGTGCCGATGATTATGATGATGACGATGATGCTGATGATGATGATGCTGATGGTGACTCTGATGATGATGATGATGATGATGATGATGATGATGATGGTGGTGGTGGTGGTGGTGGTCGTGATGCAGATGCTGCGGTTGTGGTCGTCGTCGTTGTCGTTGTCGTTGTCGTTGTCGTTGTCGTTGTTGTTGTTATTGTTGTTGTTCTTGTTGTTGTTGTTGTTGTTTTTGTTGGTCCTTCAGTTCTAAATAATAATTACTGTTGATCCCCCCTCTGGGGAATATGGTGTTTTCCAACTGACGTGCCATTCCCAGGGCTCCCACCCTGTCTTTTATCAGGGAAATTCTTGGGTCTCAGAATTGGGTGGTTGGCCCCCGGTTTACAGCAGCAACGGCTCCCGCTTGATACTTTCTCACAATTTATCGCAGAATCGCGCTCTCTCGCGAGGTTTCCTCAGAATTTATGCAGGAATCGCGCTCTCGCGTGGAACTTCTTCGCAATTTATTCAGACGATGCGCCCTCGGCGCTCAGGAATCACGCTCTCGCTTGGGCCTTTCTCAAGATTTCCTTGGGAGTCGCGCTATCGCTAGATACTTCTTCGCGATTCATGCAGGACCCACGCTTCAGCAACCTGCATGCTCGACCTGGCCGCTTGGGCCCGCCTTCCCGACCCGCCCGATAGGGTCTACCCGCCCAATGGGCTCGTCCAGTTCTACAACTTGTGTTCTGCTCCTTGCCCCATCCTGCTAATTTTCCTTATGCTCCATCCTTCTCCCTCACTCTTTCGCCCGTCTTCTCTTTCCCTGCTTTTACGGGCTGCACTAATTGCACGCGGCAGGTATGGAAGTTATACCCCCAAGGGGATACGATATACGATCGAAGGCGATGAGACGGGCACCGAGGTTGTCGGATATACGTGTTGGATGACACGTGAGCAGATAGGAGCGAAGAGTCTGAAAACTGTTGTTGTTGCTGTTATTGTTGTTGCTGCTGTTGTTGTTGTTGCTGTTGGCTGTTGGCTGTTGGCTTTTGGCTTTTGGCTGTTGGCTGTTGTTGTTGATGTTGTTGTTGTTGTTGTTGTTGCTTGTGTTTTTGGATTCATCTTGTGAAATAATAGCTATTGTTGATTTCCCCCCTTGGGTAACCATTGCACTTTTCAATTGAAGTGCCGCCCTCGGGGCTCGCATCTTGTTTTTATCAGGGGGAGTTTGGTATCACCAGGCTGGTTTGGGCACCGGTTTATAACAACAACGGTTCCCGTTTGACATTTCCTGACAATTTGTTCGCAAATCGCGCTCTCGTGCGGGACTTCTCACAATTTATGCAGGAATCGCGCTCTCGCGTGGGACTTCATCGCAATCTATTCAGACGCCGCGCCCTTGACACCTAGGAGTCACGCTCTCGTGCTGGTTTTTCTCGCGATTTATTCAATCGCTTCGCTCATTCCGCCGGCCCATATTGGGGCACGGCTGTCGATTGCCTGAGTGATCGGAGTGAATGCGGGTGGTGGGTTTTTGTTGTTGATCTTGGATGGTCGGCTTGGAGACATTTTTGAAGCCTTGTAGGGCCTCTTTTGAGCCTCCTTGGAGCCTCCTGGGGTCTCTTGGGGGCCTCTTGGCGGCATCTTGGGCCATCTTGGGGGCCTCTCGGGGCCTCCTGGGGCCCTCTTGGGGCCGAAGGCTTGGGGTTTCGGCTCGTGGTCCCCATCTTGGGCCCCTCTTGGGGCCGTCTTGGGGCTCTCTTGGGCCGTCTTGGGCGTCTCTTGGGCCGTCTCGGGGCCCGTTTGGGCTCTCTGGGGGCCTTCTTAGGGGGCCTCTTGAGCCGTCTTCGTGCGCTCTTGGGGGCCTCTTGGGCCGTCTTGGAGCATCGGAAAGCCGAAAATGCGACAAGGCCAAAATCCTTCCAAAACCATTGTAAAACTGATGATTTTGGCCTCTCGGGGCGCTCTTGTGAGGCCTCTTGGAGGCCGCTTGGAGCGTCTTGGCGGCTTCTTGGGCCGTCTTGGGATCATCTTCGGCGTCTTGGAGCGTCCTTTGGGCGTCTCGGGGGCCTCTTGGGCAGTCTTGGGGGCCCCTTGGGGCCCTCTTGGCGCGCTCTGGGGGGCCTGAGAGGCCGTACCCAGGAGGAAAACCATCTCTGAGTAGACCTTCCGGGGACCTTCCCGGGACCTTCCCGGGACCTTACCGGGACCTTCCCGGGCTGCGGTCGGGTTTTTTTTCGCCGGGGGACCCCCAGGGGCCGCTCCGCGCGCCCGAACTAGAAGAATTGTGAACCAGTTACCGGTTGATCTTAGCACGCCTCTGGCCCGTTGGGCCGGCGAATTTGGGAATCGCGCCATCGCTCGAGCTCTCCTTGCGATTCATGCAGTACCACGCTTAAGCAACACGCTTTCTCGACCTGGCCGCTTGGCCCGTTAGGGTCTACCCGCCCAATGGGCGGCCCGTCTGGTTTCGCCACGTGTTGTTGTTTATGATGATGTCGATTCCCTGAAATTCCCAGGTGCCGAGATTGATGAGCGACACTTGCGTTGATCAGATCACGACGTCGGAGGTCTGGGTGCTCGGACCTGTCTTCAGTTTCGAATGTACTTTGAGGGTCATCCAGCCGCGACGACCTGGGCGTCCCAGGATGCAAACAAATTCTTCCAGAAAGCTTGGAACAACCTCGATCCTCGATCTTCCTCCTCGTCGTCAAAGGTGAGGTCTGGGCAGGGGGTTGGGCCAAGCCAGCTGAGTACCGATCCAGCCTGCCGAATCCCTACCCCCACTGGGTGGCCAGGTGGCATTCTCATGGCCTCTCGTGGCATGATTCACCGGCGCCTGTCATTTCCTGTCCTGTCCTCTTCCCTCCTCCCTCCTCCCTCCTCCATGCTCTTGTTCCTCCTCCCTCCTCCCTACCCCCTCCTCTCCTGCTCCCTTTCCTCCTCTTCGTCCTCCTCCTCTTCGTCCTCCTCCTCCTCCTCCTTCTCCTTCTCCTCCTCCTCCTCCTTCTCCTTCTCCTCCTCCTCCTCCTCCTCCTTCTCCTTCTCCTTCTCCTTCTCCTCCTCCGCCTCCTCCTCCTCCTCCTCCTCCTCCTCCTCTCTTGCCTGCTCCTCAGGGAGGATGGAGCAGGGAGGTGCGAGAGGGGAGTGAGAAGATGCCTCCCCTTGGCGGGGGGGGCTGGCGGTTTTGGCATACTGGTGTTCGTGATCTGGCGCAAGCCAGTACTGGCCTCCGCCGCGCCCCTGTTTGGCGGCCTCCTGGTGGCGTCGTCGGTCTCGCAGGGACCTCTTCCACCGTACCCTCCGGCCCAGTCTTCGCCTGCCTCTCATGGTGCTGGTGGTGGTGATAGTAGTGATGATGATGCTGATGATGATGCTGATGATGATGATGATGATGATGATGATGATGATGATGATGATGATGATGCTGATTACGATGATGATGACGCTGATTACGATGATGGTAACAATGATGCTGATGATGCTGATGCTGTTGCTGCTGCTGATGCTGCTGCTGCTGCTGATGATGACGACGACGACGATGATGATGATGATGATGATGATGATGATGATGATGATGATGATGATGATGATGATGATGATGATGATGCTGATGCTGATGCTGATGATGATGATGATGATGATGATGATGATGATGATGATGATGATGATGATGATGATGGGTGAGTGGGTGGATGGATGGATGCATTCTCGCTGTTTCGTGTTTCCGGCGCTAAAGCACCGCCCAAGAGGCTCCCCAAACCGCTCCAAGACGGCCCAAGAGGCCCCCAAGAGGGCCCCAAGACGGCCCGAGAGAGCCCCGAGACGGCCCCAGAGCCGCCCAAGACGGCGCAAGAGGGTCCCAGGAAGGCCCCAAGAGGGGCCCAAGAGAGGGAACGCGAACTGAAAACTCAAGCTCTCCGCCCCAAGATGCCCGCAGGAGGCCCCAAGATGCCCCCAGGAAGCCCCCAAGAGGCCCAAAGATGCCCCCAAGAGGCCCCAGGAGGCCCCCAAGAGGCCCCAAGAGGCCCCCAAGAAGCCCCAAAGAGGCCCCAACCCCAAAGGCTTCAAAACTCTTTCTAAGAGGCCCCCGAAGACATGCCAATAAGGTCCCATGGCGACTTCAAGAAGCAGTCCAGGATGGCCCGAGGAGGCCCCAAGAAGCTAGCTTGAACTTCAGCGCGCGCGAAGCGCGCGCGATGGTTCTAGTGAAATAGATCGATCCCCCTCTTCGTGCTCTTCGAGCCAGCGCAGGTCGCTCGAACCTCATCAGCTTGCGCCACCGCCTAAACGGAGGAAGAGAAATAGCCCAGAAGATCACAATCCTGGTAACAGCGCGTCTCAGCTGTCTGCGGGGCAACCCGCTGAGAGACATCGCTCCAGAGGATCGGCAGTGGACGCCGCAGCAGCAGCGCTCCAGGGCGATAGTGCGCCTACTCCAAAGGATCCTTTATGCCGTCGCGGCCCGACGCCTGGCGGGACTCACAGGACAGGCCGGGCGCCATCACTAGAATGATCATCCAAGGATGCCTCTTCACTAGAGGACGGTGCTAGGTACGAGATGTTGGAAACTGTTTCCAAGGCGCCAGGAGCGGCTCCCGATGTTAGTGGATGCCAGTACTTCGACATTCGTACTTCCCGAATTCCCAAGGAACCTGGGGGCGCCAGCTCATCGGCGGCGCCGGCTGCAGCATCTGAGCCAGTAAGGATGGCGAGCCAGCCGTTGCTCCTGCTCGGCAACCCGCTGTTGCTCTCGAAATGCCTGAGGATTGCAGGCGATGTTGGGAGCAGTTGGGCACTGCCAGTCGAAAAAAAATCAACCCAGCGTACTCTCTTTCACCGATGACGGTCTGACCGGTGCGTTGCGTTGCAGTGTGACACCCTATGTGCTGCCGGCTGACGACGCAGCTCGCGCGCGTCAGGTTGTTCTCAATTTCTTAAGGAAGGAACTTGCCCCCAGTTATGACTCCGAGAAGAAGTGCCTGAGAGGGGATCCTCAAGGAAACGGAGGTCCATGTGCTAAAACTGAACGAACATGAACAGCGGGAGTGTTCGGAATGGCTCACCACCGCTACTCGCCACAAGCCGTTCCACTGCGACAATCTTTCTGATGGGTTCGTTACGTCGGTCGCGTCCTTTAACGAGTACGACGGCTGGGTAGAGCTCACCGACTTACTCAACAACTGGCCGCCCAAGGGATACGAGAACTGGCATAAACACCACCTGGGAACTGTCCAGGGGTGCCTTCTTGACCGCCGCTGAG
This sequence comes from Prorocentrum cordatum, assembly GCA_963575745.1. Lineage (NCBI taxonomy): Eukaryota > Dinophyceae > Prorocentrales > Prorocentraceae > Prorocentrum > Prorocentrum cordatum. The sequence goes on from CAUYUJ010015837.1 coordinate 95,684, forward strand.
CCTGCCAGGCACTGGCGGTGTTGGACCTTATCGGCGTGTCGGCCATTCAGGCATGCAAAAGAACAGGCTCCAGGTAAAGAAGCTCGAATACGCTAGCGAGTTCCATCCGACGTATTTTATGCGTCCAAGCAATAGGCATAGCAGCCCTGGCATCAGGTGCCCGGAGTCCCTCTACAAAAGGGTGACAGACTTGACATCACCAGGGGGACCTTGCTATTTTATCCATTGTACCGAATGGGCCAATATCCCGAACATATTCCATGCCGGGCTGCCATGCCGTGCTGACGATACCATCAATGGAAGGGGCAGACAATTTTCTCATGGATGCCCATATGTACCTGGAGATAACAGAATCCAGTCTGGCCTGCGCATAGATTCCGAAGTACTGGTCATGGTAGGCCAGAAAAACCGAATTCGTGACAGTATCTCATGTGGCGTTCCGCGAATGATAGTGCTATGGTGGCAGGCAGCAAAGGTAGGATCCCGCCTAGCCGCACTGTCCAGCTCATAGGCATCCTACCTAATAGAACTCAATGGGTATAAGGTTGAGTAGATCAGGTATGGGTCATTCCTTTATACATCAAGGATAACGAGCAGGGAAACCTGCGCGCTGACACATTTCTTCCACATAACGCATGCGAGATCCCATATGGCGCATCAACGTTGTGGAATTGTTTTATACTACAGACTCCTTACAACCTGGAGGTCCCCGAGCCGACGCCCATGCAGGGCGTCGAGTTCACTGCCGTATTTCTGATGCAAGGGGGATGCCAAGTGGGGGCGCCTGCAGGGGGGATCAAATGGTTCATGGATTCAGGCCCAGAGCGCGGACGTATTTGGCATGACATCCAACGGGATTGCGCCCAACGACGGGTTGCATGCCAACGCCCCGTTGCGTGCCCAGACGCAACATTTGCCAGTGCTTGCAGGGCAACCTGCTTCGTTCGCGCCCATGAGCAGAGCTGCGACTCCGTTTGGGGCTCCACAAAGTGCTGGGAGCACCAACATCCTTCATGCGAGGCTCCAGAGCATTCGAATGGACCCTCAGCTCTACCAGGTCTTGCAAGCGACAGGGCCCTGGGTTGGTGGTGCCATCCTCCGCGGGAGCGGCCCCCCCAGATTCTGGCCATCCACGAGGCGCAGCAGCCCGACCTCGCCGTGCAATTGCCCCGCCAGCGTCGCAACCAGGAGCGACAGGCACGCCGTGTGATGGGCCGTGCGGGGCAATCCGCTACTCCTATCTCTTCGGGGCTGCCTGCTTTCAATCTGGCATCGCTCGCAGCTGTGCAGCAGGCGCCGGTCTCATCGATCCAGTGTGGGATTGGTGAAGTCACGCTGGAGCGCCAGGCGCGCATCAGGCCGTCGGCGACGCCGCCAGTCACCAGTGACGGTAACTTCAACAAGTGTGCCATTTGCCTGGGTAGATTTGTCAACCGCGACGAGGTGTGGAGGCTTAAGTTAAGTGTGGCCATGTATTCCATGCGCAATGTTGGGATCGAGTGGCTCATGCACATGTGGATCGGCAGCTGGCAGGCACTTTAGAGGGTGCCGCGAGTGAGGCTCCCTGTGTCATTTGCAGGGGTGTGGGCCTTATCGCAGCTGAGTTTGACGGCGCCCTAGCCGGAGATCAGGATGCAGCAACTCGTCATGAAGAGGCACTCCGCGGGGCGAACGAGATCAGAGACTTTCGCGAAGAGCTCAACCGCATCGCGGCGATGGTGACGAGCAAAGCGGCAGTTGCCGTGCCTACACCTGCAGGGCAACCTACGTCATCATCCGGTGCGGTGCAGTCGACAGCAGCTACCGCGCTTACCACGGATGCGCCTATGCCCCTGGTAGCCCAACCGACAAACAAGGCAGGGGCACCTGCTGCGACGGCACCAGCGGGGCCACCTGCTAGCGATATGTGGCTGCGGCGCATTGAGTGGGCCACTGAAAGAAGTTCGCGTTGGCTCGAAGTATCACATGCATGCATGCCCTACGGGCGTGCGGAGAGCTGAAAGCCCGGTGGACGCACGCAGCGGCGCCAGTGCCACAGCAGAACGCGACATGCTGCACGCTGTGTTGATGGTTAACACAGATGGTCAGATAGCCAGGCGCGCTGATGAAGACGCGTTAATGAATATGCCGCCCTCATCAGCACAGCGCCCCCATATGTGCGACGAGTACCCGTCGGCGTGGATCTTTGAGAAGAACCCCGTCGCAGAGGAAGGGGCCCGAGGGTGCATGAACGTCTTCGCGTCCCTGACGAGGAACGATTGGGTGTCAGAGCAGAGGTGCCGCAAAGGCATGTATGATACGACGCTGTCCGAAGTGCCAGGGATATTTGGAGAACGCCATGAACTGGCCCTGGCCGCGAACAGTGGGACCATGGTGGATGGCATGCTGGCGATCCTTCTGGGCATTGGCAGCAACGTCAATATCATTGGTCTGTAGACTGCGCAGACATTCAAGCGTGTGTCGCGCCCCCATGGGCACGACATCAAGAAGCTGAACTTGACGAAGAGGCTTTGCGTGTTTGGCGTTGGGCATGGCGCCGCCATCTGTGACAAGTCCTTGCATTGCAAGATTGCATGCGGGGAGGGGAGGGGGGGGGGGGGTCCTGCGGGGGGGCCCGCGATGGCCAGGCTGGGCATCTATTCAGCTAACGTGGCTGAAGGTTCCGCCGAGAATCTTTCTGCTATCCTGGGTCTGAGGTGTCTGTCCAGCATGAGGGCCATCCTGATCCTGGAGCAGGGGCGCGAGAAGATGACCATTCTGGGCTCTGAGATGTATGAGCTCCTCCTTGGGAAAGGCGCCAGAGTATCTGATTTGCTGAAACGCCCTCGAGGCGCCTGGCGATCAAGTTCGACGAGTACGGGGTCGCAACGGATGATGAAGGCTCAATGGCATGTACTATAACGGCCAATCCTCACTGCGAAGATGTTCCGTTGCTTGTCATGGAGGCAGCTGATGCAGAGCCAACAGCAGGGCAAGCTGCGTCGAGCAGCGCGGGGGCGCCCGCTACCGACGATGCCCATGCATATACGACGCCTCAGGACATCCAGGGCATTTGCTTCTCCATCAATGAGGAGACGCTTGCTTTCGCGATGCAGTCTTTGGTGAATGCCACCCTGAAGACTTGGCATCGCAGGAGCACGTCCTATGGGAATGTCCCGACACCGGCCGATCAGGACTTCGACTTGCGCAATGTGCAAGCGAAGGTGTATCGGGCCATGCGCGAGGAGGGCAGCAAGTGGATACCGCCCGACTCGATGGCGGGGGCGCCTGCTGGAGTGAATGCAGGGGCACATGCAGGAGCAGATGAATGCCGCTGAGAAGTGTGATATCTCTCATTTCGAGCAGTGGTTCAGCAGCGCAGTATGGCACGGGCATTTGGACGCCCCCATCGCTTGAAAATAAGTGACGGGGGCAGGCGCGCGCCGCGGCCACTCGCGCTTGCTCCGACAGGCCGAACGCTGAGGTTCTGGCGTCAGGTGCAGAGAAACCTGCATACTTTTCCCATGCGCCGGCTGTGCGCGCCAAGGACATTGGCGAGCCCGGCTGTGAGGCCGCCAGAGACAGCGGGGGGCCCGGCTGTGTGGCCGCTGCAGCAAATGAACGCTCATCGCATCATTATCATTCTCATGCACTCGTTCTCGAAGACATGCGAACTGATTGCGCTGAATTCTAAGCTCGTGGGGACATGTGTGACTGTATCACGCATACAGAGGTTATGACCTCTACAGGTGCAGAGTATTTGGGTGGACTACTCTCGGGGGATTACCAATTACTGTGGGTGGCAACGACCGCTGACTGGTACGTTCGGTTGCCTGGGAAGCGGGCGGGGTTCACGTTATCAGCGTTTCCCAAAACTGATGACCAACGCCTGGGATTTACGTATGTCTTGTGGGGCCTCCAGGTTACTTCTGGAAGCAGGGTTCCATGCGAGATAGTATCGAAGATTTAGCCTTGCAGCTCATGCGTATGCGATGTTGCCACTTCGGTCTGAAGTTTGACAGTCCAAGAAAACTGCCTGGCGGATCCTATCTGCAGGTGGCAACCACCTATGCGCGCATCCCAACCAACTTGTGGAGATGCGCATGCCATACTGCAGGGGAACTGGCGCAACTCGCTGACCATGAACTGGATTGGTATAGCCAAGGTGCTCAGACGGCAGAATGGCGTAACCAAGCACTTGCTATCATGACTGCAAGAATGATTGACCAACTAGACTGGCATACAACAAAGAGAAACCATACAAGTGCTGTACACCTTAGCATCCACGCAAGGGTGGATAAAAGGAGCTCGAACATACGTTCAATCTCCACAGAATGGCCGTGAATGGGACCATGTCGTGAGAAGGATGACGATGAATCTTGGCGACAATGCTGTTATGCAAGATATCAAGATTCAGGACCAACCTATCAGGTATAATTACAGTTCGCCGTTACCAAGTGGTGTGACGAATATTCGTACTCGACTGTGCTAGGAACCGCCGGCACGGGTTCTTATCGGACAAGAGGACCAGCGACCGTGCCCCAGGCGGGTTGCGTTCGTCGATGACGATCGTCGCCCCCCCCCCCCCCCCTCGATTTAGCGCGGCCGCGTGTTCCCCCGCATTCCCGTATTTCCGACAATCAGTGCGCCCGACACAGAACAACAAACAGCACTACCGGCATACGCCCGGATCCAACAAAAGGAACAGCAGAAAGCCAAAAAGAAGCGAGCATCAAGCCGCGCAAGATACCCACAGTAGTCGAAGAAGGTAGTGGCGACTGCGGTGACGACATAAGGTCTCGGATGTGATGCTTACTACACCGACGCCCCCTTGACTCCGACACGAGTGATGACGAGGTAGAAACCTTCATCGCGTTTCCTGCGGGGCTACCTGCGGATGCACGTGCCGATGTGTTCACCATAATCCCGACCTTGTGTTGCGGGCGACGCAACAAGGTCGATGTGTTCGAACTGCGTTGAGGAAACGGGGGATGTCGCAGTTAGCATTCAGCCGAGGTTTGTCCTCGGGAGGAAGCCTAGACAAACGTTCATATGTTGACCTTGGGAACAAGGACGTCCAGGACGCGGTGATTTATTATTCAGACGCGTGTTTTGCCAATGATGTTTTATTTCAACCTACTTGCAGGACGATTGGATCTACCTGCTTACTTCAATTTCCAAGTCGACTATGACATGTGGCATGAATACCATAAATAAGACCTTCCATACATCAAGTTTTGTGGGAAAGTTGCCATGCGCCAAAATGACCTTCGACGGCTTTACTTTCGAGAACAACCAGTGGGTACGTGGGTGGACCAAATGCTGCTATGGACGACACTAGCCACATGCAAGGGCACTTGCAAAATAAGTATGGATCAATGCACTACTGGTCTACGTGACTCCCATGGAGTAATGATGCGGAAACCTACAGAGATAATGGCCAATCACAGTCTCTTCCTTGACCTTTTGAACGGAAGCGGTGTGCTGGCCATAATCGACATGCCTCGGTGTGCAATAATGAACTATCCCGGGCTGCGCGATATATGCCTTGAAGATGCAGTCCCTTTCTGTCGATGCAGTTCAGATCACACACGATCTATTCCTAGTAAACCGTGATTCTTTCAATGGTCATCCTTTTTCTCCCACCGTTCTTGTTGCCAACGCGCGGGGGTTCGACTTGGACGATCCAACTGTCCCTCGACAACCCGACGGGTCGATCGCGAGGCCGCCCTCGGGGGGATTGGGATGTCTTGCGTGTGCAGATAATGTGGACATGTATTCCCCTTTCCACATGAAAGAGACCCCAACAAGTGCAGGTGGTGCAACGAGGGGGATTACCATTGGGAATTTCCTAGCTGTAAGAAGAACTACGGCCATACTAAGCCTGGCCACCTACGGACGCTTGGCAAATGCAAGTTTCACCTCCGCCCGAGGCACAGGCCGCGCCACCACTTGTGCGACTGCGAGCGCCAAGACCTGGCTCCAGGGCTGGCCCCGCAGCTGGTGCAGCAGTCACGACAGTGCATTAGGAAGACATGCTGCTGAACCTGCTGTGGGGCAACCTGCCTCGAGTGGAGCTGGTAGCTCGGGTGATCATAGACGACTGCCACATATCAGAGCCAGACGTGGCCGACAGCAGGGGGGATATCCACCTCCACCACCACTTGCGGATGACCCTGCTGCGCGCCCGCGACTCCCAGACTGATCATGGTTCGATGTCCAAATCAGCCTACAGAACTTACGAAGCCGTGACCCAAGCGTGGTAACGCGCGAGTTGCGGAAACGACATTTGCGATGGTTCCAGGTTTCAGAGCTTAAGATGAGACTCGTCTTAACCAAAGCCGGTCTGGACAGCGTCAGGCTCACTCTGATCAAAAGCGTTTGTGACGCATCGCGGGAGTGCAGGGCTTGGGATAAGCCGGGGCATGCCGTTATGCCATCTACTGCACTACCTGGCAAGTTCAACGAAGAAGTCGAATGCTACTTTCTGTTTTACAAACAGGGACATAATATTTTCACGTCATTCATCGCTGTATGAGATATGCGAACGGAATGGAAATACCAGGTAAAACAATGACCAGTATCGGAGATGCGTATCATCAGTGCTGGATGCAGTTCGGACCTGCCAAGGTACTCTACTCCGATGGGGAGGTGCCCTCATTAACGACGCTGCAAAGGCGGTCCTCAAGGCAAAAGGCACTGATCTGAGGACGCGCGCGCGTGGACAACGCGCTGCGACAATTGAACCAATAAATGACATATTACGCCATCTACTCCGTGTCATGGAAACTGAACTCAAAAGGTTGGACATGTCTTTTGTGTTCACGCGTCTTCTGCGCGACGCCCTGTTTGCCGCCAGTGCATTCGCCTTTTGCAATGCGGTGTCTCCATATAACGCTTTGATTGGACGGCAACCGGCAATGCTTCCTCGCCTGCCTGTTCTGGACCACGACCACCAAACAGAGACGTCTGACCATTCTCGAGAACAGGTGATGCGCAGGGAATGCATTGAAGCGATCACACAGGCTACTGCAGTAGCCAAGACCAATCGTGCACTACGTATGAAAACATATATTACCGGTCAGCATTACGTCGATGAAGGAGATTTGGTTGACTATCATCGGCCCGCAACTACGAAGGGCGACTGGGGGGGCTGGAATGGCCCGTTCCCGGTTGTGCGGAATGATCCCGGCAGGGGTCAGGTTGTCATTCGAGTGGGAGATCGCGACGTGCATTTCCAATATGGCGACTCGCGACGTTCACTTTACATCGAAGCTTTGATAGCCAGAGAGATTGGCTCTGACAACGCTGCGTTGCGGGCAGTGTCGACATTTGCCGCCGGTCTACCTGCGGGGAGATCTACTATGACAATTGGCTATGTCCCGACCAAACAGGGAACGCTTCAGATGGCCAGTGCAAGCCGACTATCTCCCGAAGTACATTTAGCGTTACAACACCTTATCAGAAACTTCTTCCGTATCGAGAATGTCGTTTCTGTTAGGTTAGCTAAGAGTATTCACAAGCTATCTCTGGTGGCGTATGACAGCTGCACATTGGTGCATTATGACAACGACGTGAATCCAGGCTTCCATTACTATGAAGCAGAAGACGCTGCCCTGAATATTGATGATATAGCTGGGTCAGCACATTCGAGAACCATTCAGTGCCTAAAGTCCACTAGACCTCAAGCGGGCTTCGGCCAAGATATGAGAAAGTTCGAGGAACTGGCGGACGTGTCGACGCAAGACGATAACGCCAGAGGGGCCCAAGAAACCGAACCACCACAGGAGGATGGGCGTTCTCCCGCGATCTACGAGGAATCAGAAGCGGACCTTGAGGCACATATTATGGAGGTGTGGTGCGCAGAATTACGTGAAAAAGGGATCTGTTGGAGGCAAATCCATTATATGACCTTTACACTGTGCCCACATATGGTCACCGGCAACAGTGTGCTGGTCACGGTAGCTGAAGAACAGCGGGGGCGCCTGCCTGAGTGGGGTTACCCACGCGACTCCGACATCGAGGAGACGGATCATGTCCCACTATGCTCTACGGTCGAAGACCATTGTTACGGATTGGACGCGGACGAAAATGGTCAATCTCTAGAACTCTGCTTCGCTGCAGAACTGTCAAAGGTGGTCCCATCCGAACAACAGCACAGGATATCAGATGTCGACTGTGTAACAACCATGCGAGTATATGTCATTGCCGCCGCAAAAAGTGCTGTGGTTGTCAGAGAAAACGACCTCGCGACGGCCGACGTTCAGGCGAATCCCGAGAAGTATCAAAAACCCTGTTTACTGGACTCAAGACATGGATTGACAACACGTGTTTCAATATCCAATATTTTTATATATATATATATATATATATATATTTAAATCATCAAACATCATGATTCCGAGGTACTTATATAAATGGAAGTTCGTGAAGAACGAGAAGGGCGAGATGGCGCGCGCCATCGGACTACGTTTGGTACTTCGGGGGTTTATGGACCTCGAGGCCTTCGACGTGGAAACCTTATCGGGGGCAGCGCGGCGGTCAAGCGAGAGATTACTCGCAGGCGCGGCAGCGTGCAAGAAGCACTGGATCATTGCTTCCCTTGACATCAGCATGGCTTTCCTGGAAAGAGTTAGCCTACCAGGAACTTGCTGAGGCAACCGGTGAGAAGGAACGCGTGGCGTGCTTTACCTTGCCGCCTGGATCGGCAACGGTGCTTCGATCCCTTCTAGGGTTCGAGCACTGCGACGAGTCGAAGCAGCGCCTGCAGCGCTTCAAGCCAGGCGCCGGCACCAAGGGTGCACCCAGAGCTTTCTCACTGAAGCTCAGAGGGACCACGAGAGGCTTTGGTCTCGGACCCATGTCCTACGACGAGGAGCTCGTGACGAGCAGTAACCTGCTCACGACCAGACACGTTGATGATATTCTTATGGCCGGCACTGGGGACACCATGGACAAGTGCGTCAAGTGCGTCGAGGACACTTTTGGTAAGTGCAAACTCAACAAGCATACATATACCAATTGCGCTGTGAGGTGCACGAAGGACGGGGGCGGTAATTTTACATTGGACCAGGATGAATACATCAAACAGCTTTGTCCTATACAACATCCTGAAGTCACGGGCGCAGACGCTGGCGCCGAAGCATCCAGGATGGTTGCTGACATGTTCGTCAGCCTCAGAGGCGCGTTGGCTTACGTCTTAATCGCGCAAGTGTGGCTGATGGTATATGTTGTCTCTCTACGACGTGTCTAAGAACCGATCAATATACAAGTGCGAGGACTGAACGCGATTACCAGAGAGCTGCAGGCCTGCCTTAAGAATATCATCTATCAATCGATGACCTGCGCAGCGACTCCGGCACCGACGCCCGCGCGGAGATGCCGATGACGAGGTCAAAGGCTACGGCATTCGCGGGGCAAGCCTGCTACGCCGCGGAAACACGCCATCCGGTAAGCCCGTCGTCCACTTGATTCATGCGTACTGCAAGTCTCACCGCTTGCAGGTCCGCTCGAGCTATTCAGCCGAAAACACGTGCAGCGGCCCACAACTTGGAGGACTGCTATCCCACGTTCGTGACTCTGCACGAGCTCTATGCAGGTCCATTGACACCCACTTGATTGAAAGATATACTGGAGTTGGGTGGCCTTGGATTCAGGTCATTTTGACCACAGATGCTGAATCTGTTTTCAAGTGCTTGTCATGCAAAGACCTGAAGAAGCCGACTGGATGTACTCTTTTGGGACGCATTAGTTGGATGCGACAGATGATGGAGCGAGGAATCGTGCATAGCATTCAGTCGTGTGACACTCGCGACGGTCACACAAAGGGGAGCATTGACAGATATATGATCCTACAGTTCATGGGAGGCACGCAATCCTTCAAACATGAGTTAAAACTTCATACTCCTTATCGGGCTGGCCAGACAACTTCGTCTGAGGCCGCCTGAGGAGTAATCGCATGCACAGCAATGTGCTCACAGTGCAACTTGCTTGCGGGTCCACCTTCCTTAAGGACCCGCCTTTTGCTGCCTTTATGTACATAGTGTTTGCTGTATAGGGGCGGCGGACTGACGGTTCGTCTCCCTTCCCCCCCGACTTTAAAGTGAGCAGGGACAAAGGCGAGAGATAGCGAGCGTTTGTCCGCGGCCGTTTGTGTTCAAGCGGCAAGCCGCCAACATATGGTTGTGCCTCGTTGCGAGGCATACTACTTGCCATCGAGACTGAAAACATTCTTCGCTTGAGATGGCCCGTCGCTCCCGCGACGATCTCTTCCGACTGGGACTATCGTTACTACGATACAACAGAGCTGGAGCTGCGCTTCGCTTAAGGCGAAGCTTCTGGACGGGCCTACCGGCCCCCTTCAAACTCCACCCGCATCTGGGTTGGCCACGCAGTGACGATAACTATGGCCTGGCCCATCTGTGAAGTCCTTCCGCCCCCAAATTCCCCGCCAGTCTCCCCACCCCAAGGCAGGACAGGAGTCCTTAACAGGCTCCGGGAAAAGGCTACGTGGGCGGAAGCCCGTAGCTAAGGAACGCATTGTCCGTGCTGTCTGTCTAGTCATGTTTCTGAATCATGACAGTCCTGTGCTCAAGCACGTCTTCTGCCGGCCCATCATCACCCTCGGGCACCAGTTCTGAACAATTGAACCGCTGATGAGCCTCCGTGCCCAACTCTTTCTTGCAGGCAAAACAAAGCGGCGAGCGACGGAGCTGAATCGAACGGAGCCTGACGGGTGTCCAGACTCCTGCAGACCACAAAGCCTTGAGGGCCCCTTGCCTGCCAGCATCTCCGATGGCCAAGACTGCGTATTTCGTAGCTCTCCTTCAGCAGGTTTCCCTTTTGATTGCGGCATGTGCTTTAAGATTCTCGCCGACTGCCGCCTACGGATGCTTTCTTCTAGATGCACCATAGCATCGCTCGGCCATTCCCTGAGCAGGTCAAGTTGCCTCGCACAATCGGTCACAAGTACAGTCGGGGACAGTATCGACAAACCTACACGCAAAAGGGAACCCTAAACAGTGGCGATGAGCTCTCGAACATCCGTCCAGGACGCGCGGTGCTGTAGTTTACACGTGATCCCGTCCCAGGCCCTGTAGACTCCCTGGCTTGGTGCCACCCTGATATCCCAGACGGAAGACGCAAACCTGTGCACTACTGTCGTAGTGGCATCAAATATACTATCGAACTTGTCGTCCTTTTGCATAGCTAAATATAACGTGTGGCATGGCTTCGGCTTACCCCCCCACACATACCCCCAGCGAAGGTCCGCAACGCACGAATCGACGAGTCGGTGACGCCCGAAAACCCCGCTCCATGTCCTGCCGCACGGAGGAGTCCTGTTCTCCACGGCGTTGACCGCCTCCCCAGCATAATGCTTTCGGCCCCAAACCTTTCCTAGACATGAGGCTCTGCAGTCCAGCTTTCTCTTAGACCCGATGCACTCTGGATGCGTGCATCTCGTGACCACGGTTCCTCATGGAACGCTTGGCGTGAAACCCAAACGGTTTCAACTTCTTGCTGAACAAGTCCATGCCTCTGGTGGTGTTGGCAACAAACCCGCCCTTGCTGGCTTGAACTATCAATCCCAGCGGCCGAACATCTTGTTAGAAGTTATGCACTGCTGTGGCCTCCTGGTTCGCTTCGACCTCCCCGAATTCCCCTCTCCGACGCAACCCAGCCCAATGAAAGCTGACGTTTTCGATGAGAGCTCGCGGGGTTACTGAAGGATAAAGCGTCATCGAATGCAACAAACCACGTCTTAGCAGGACCTTGAGCAGGGTGGTAGCCATGGAGCACCCGGCCAGAATCCCTAGCGAGGACCTCACGGGGACCGACAGGGAGGAGAAGGCTCTGACACGATGAGGTTGGAGGTACGTTTGATTGGTTATCCATGCAAGTCGCACCTGGAAACCATTCACTCGAGCTTCTTCTAGCAGTGCCTGCAACATTGTGGTCTCATAGCATTTCATCATATCGTTGAACACCGTCAAGCTGTCTTCTCCTGCCTCATGTGCGATTTCAGAATCTAGGTTCATAGCAAACGGACTGTCCGACGAGGACCTTCCAGCCCCCGCCCCCCAGATGTATTCGAGGTCGTGCGTGATTTTCTATTCGGCCGCGACAAGCCTTCGGACCCTCCCCCAGATTATGAGGAGGGTGTTCAGCAGGGCAATCAATCTGCTTCCCCCGCTGTGTTCGGTGAGGCGCACACGCCGGGTCAAAATCCTACTCGATGGCCAGATGAGAAGATCTTCGCATTTCGTGAAGAGCATCTCTACTGTATTTAGCCCATCGTCACTGAAACAGTAGGCTCCTGGGTGCAAAACTAAACGGACCAAATCCCGATGACCTTGGGAACTGCAGCACTGCTCGCTTAATATCGGATATTGTGATCTCTAGGAGCAAGTCCCAGTCCTTACAATCGCTCGGCAAAACCGGTACAAGCGCATTGAAGATGGAGGAGGAGGAGGAGGAGGAGGAGGAGGAGGAGGAGGAGGAGGAGGAGTTGGATGAGGAGGAGGAGGAGGGAGGAGGAGGAGGAGGCGAGGAGGAGGAGGAGGAGAGGAGGCGGAGGAGGAGGGAGGAGGAGGCGGAGGAGGAGGGGAGAGGAGGAGGAGGAGCAGGAGGAGGAGGAGGAGGAGGAGGGAGGAGGAGGAGGAGGAGCAGGAGAGGAGGAGGGGAGGAGCGGAGGAGGAGGCGGAGGAGGAGGCGGAGGAGAGGCGGAGGAGGGACGGAGAGGAGAGCAGGAGGAGGAGGAGGAGGAGAGAGCGGAGGAGGCGGCGGAGGAGGAGGCAGGAGGAGCAGGAGGAGGGAGGAGGAGAGAGGAGGAGAGGAGGAGGAGGAGGAAGGGAGGATGAGAGGAGGAGGAGGAGGAGGAGGAGGAGGGCGGAGGAGGAGGAGAGGAGGCGAGAAGGAGGAGGAGGAGGAGGAGGAGGAGGAGAGGAGAGGGGGACGCGGAGGAGGAGGAGGAGGCGGAGGAGGACGCGGAGGAGGCGGAGGAGGAGGAGGAGGAGGAGGAGGGAGGAGGGTCCTCGCAAATAGGTCTGCTGGCTGCTTAGCTGGGGCGGCGCCGCGCTGCACGACGGGCAGGCCCGGCCGCCGCGGCCGCCTCGGCTCCCTGCGCGAAGGGCGGCGGTCGGCGCCGCGACAGCTGCGCTTCGCGGTCGTCGTGGCCGTGACCGTGGCCGTGGCCGTGGCCGGGGCCGCCGCCGCCGATCGTCGTCGACGACTGACGTCTTCGTCGTCGCCGCTGCCGCCACTGGCTGCGTGTCAACAGCGCAAGGCCTTTCTACCCGAAGCCGAGGCACGGGCGCGAGCTCGATTCGCCAGAGGCTCGATGCGCCCGGCTCGATGCGCCCGGCTCGATTCGCCGGGCTCGATTCGCCCGGCTCGATTCGCGGAGTCTCGATTCGCCCAGCTCGATTCGCCTGGCTCGAATTGCCTGGCTCGATTCGCCCGACTCTTGATTCGCCCGGTTTGATTCGCCCGGCTCGATTTTCCCCAGCTCGAATCTCACGGCTCGATTCGCCCGAGTCTCGAATCGCCCAGCTTGATTCGCTCGGGATCTATTCGCCCGGCTCGATTCGCCTGGGACTCGATTCACCAGTGTCTCGATTCGCCCAGCTCAGTTCGCCTGGGGCTCGAATCGCCCGGCTCGATTCGCCCAGCTCAGTTCGCCAGAGTCTCGATTCGCCTGGCTCCGCCCGCCCGACACGACCCGACCGTTAGGGCCCGCCCACCCGACCCGACACGCCCGTAAGGGTCCGCCCGCCCGACCCGACGACCCGCCCGTCAGGGTTCGCGCGTGCTAACTCGATCATGCGTCCTACTTTGATGTTCTGCCCACCCGACCCGACCCTCCCGTTAGGGTCCGCCCGCCCGATCTGACCCGCCCGTCAGGGTCCGTCCGCCCGACCCCACCCGCCCGGTAGGGTTCGCGCGTGCTGACTCGATGATGCGTCCGTACTTGAATGTCCCGCCCGCCCGACCCGACCCGCCCGTCAGGGTCCGCCCGCCCAGCCCGACCCGCCCGTTAGGGTCCGCCCGCCCGACCCCACCCGCCCGGTAGGGTTCGCGCGTGCTGACTCGATGATGTGTCCGTACTTGAATGTCCCGCCTACCCGACCCGACCCGCCCGTCAGGGTCCGCCCGGCCCGACCCGACCCCCGTTAGGGTCCGCCCGCCCGACCCCACCCGCCCGATAGGGTTCGCGCGTGCTGACTCGATGATGCGTCCGTATTTGCATGTCCCGCCCGCCCGACCCGACCCGCCCGTCAGGGTCCGCCCGGCCGGCCCGACCCGCCCGTTAGGATCCGCCCGCCCGACCCCACCCGCCCGATAGGGTTCGCGCGTGCTGACTCGATGATGCGTCCGTATTTGCATGTCCCGCCCGCCCGACCCGACCCGCCCGTCAGGGTCCGCCCGCCCGGCCCGACCCGCACGTTGGGGTCCGCCCGCCCGACCCTGGTAGGGTTCGCGCGTGCTAACTCGATGATGCGCCGTACTGTCCCGCCCGACCCGACCCGACCGTCAAGGGGTCCGCCCGCCCGACCCCACCCGCCCATAGGGTTCGCGCGTGCTGACTCGATGATGCGTGTACTTGAATGTCCGCCTACCCGACCCAGACCCGCCCCGCCCGTCAGGGTCCGCCCGCCCGACCCCACCCGCCCGGTAGGGTTCGCGCGTGCTGACTCGATGATGCGTCCGTACTTGAATGTCCCGCCTACCCGACCAGACCCGCCCGTCAGGGTCCGCCTGGCCGACCCGACCCGCCCGTCAGGGTCCGCCCGCCCGACCCCACCCGCCCGGTAGGGTTCGCGCGTGCTGACTCGATGATGTGTCCGTATTTGCATGTCCCGCCCGCCCGACCCGCCCGTCAGGGTCCGCCCGCCCGGCCCGACCCGCCCGTTAGGGTCCGCCCGCCCGACCCCACCCGCCCGGTAGGGTTCCCGCGTGCTGACTCGATGATGCGTCCGTACTTGCATGTCCCGCCCGCCCGACCCGCCCCGCCCGTCAGGGTCCGCCCGCCCGGCCCGACCCGCCCGTCAGGGTCCGCCTGCCTGCTCCCCTTTCCTCCCTCTGGATCCTTCAGGCGGCCAGCAGAGCGAATCCCAGCGAAACAAGCCCCGGCGAAACGAGCTCCAGCGAAACAAGCTCGGCGAAACGAGCCCCGACGAAGCGAGATTCTGGCGCAACGAGCCCTGGCGACACGAGCATCGGCGACACGAGCCCCAGCGAAGCGAGCCCTGGCGAAACAAGACTCGGCGAAGCGAGACTCCGGCGGAACGAGCCCCGGCGAAATGATCCCCGGCGAAACGAGACGGGAGAACCAAACCCCGGCGAACCGAGCCTCGGCGAACCGTGCTGGACGAGTCGAGTCGGGCGAACCGAGCCTCGGCGAGGCGAGCCCTGGCGAACCAAGCTCTGGCGAACCGAGCTCCAGCGCACCGAGCCCTGGCGAACCAAGACTCCGTCGAATCGAGTCCGTGCCGAGGCATGCTTGTCGACGGTTCGGGGGCCTTCACACGGAGCACGCGAGGGCCCGCCACACACACACCAACCGCTGCGAGCGCGTGCGGTTTTCCCTGGCTCTGCAGCATGTTGCGACTCATGAAGGGTCAGCTCGCAAGCTGGGTCCCTCACGTTGAAGACGTTCTGCAATTCAAGTGAGAGCAAGTCGAAGCACAGAACGGCGGCCGCGATGCCACCCAATCGTGCTCAAGAGAGCGTTTTTTTTTATTCCTGGGTGGTAGCGAGGCGGGGGGGGGTCAGGAGAAGGGCGGGGAAGGCCACGTCACGTTTCGTGCTGGCGCCGCCCGGGAATGTCAAGGAGTAGGCAGAGCCAACTCGGAGGTCAGCACACATTGTAACATGACCCGGGGGAGGGGCGGGGGGCGGCCAGGGCCGGGACTGGCCGTTGTCGCGAGAAGTGAAAACGGTTTCCAATCGCGCCCAATTAGAAGGAAGGCGCCGATCCTCAGTATCGTGTAGCCGATCCCTATCCCCATCCCCATCGACATCTCGGGCCCCACCATTTCACCACCTCAGTTGGGGATGTGCCCCTCGAAACCCGAAGAGAGCAGCCTATAATCCCCATCTAGGGGGGTAAATCGGCCAATGGGGCCCAGCCCACGCTGGTGGGGATGGGGATCGGTTAAACGATGCTCAGATCCAGAGGAGTCCCGCTTCACGGCCACAAGAGCCACGGGGAAACCCGACAAGGACCACCAACTTAACCCTCCGCCCCCCTCCCATGGCTCTCAGAAGATCTAGCGGCAAAGCGCCATGGGGAGTGCACAAGGCCTGCATGATGAGCGCACACTAATGCCACTGCTGGCATCATTTCGCTCCCAGGACAGCTCAAAGGAGAGAGTCTCATCCCCTTACGGCAGCTGCAAGTGATGTGAGGTGAGGAGTTTGCAAAATAAGGGGGAGCCCACTATCCAGCGGCCAACAGCACTGTGCCTCAAACAAGAACTTCATGGCCATGCTACCACCTCGGTGAAACACTTCAGTAGTAGGGTGAGCCCATTGTATAAGCTTCCTGAGCAGCTTGAGCCGCTCGTCTTGCCACCAGAAGAGACGTGCCGCATTGCATGTGGCTCCAGAACGCGTCGAAAGACTTCTGAATTCGACTCCGTCGGCTTGAGTCCACTTGGCCTCGCCCTCTGATGCCGCGAATGCTTTTGTGCGTTCTGTGCACTTCCGCGCAAGGGCTGCCGATGCCGCCCTGGACCCCCGATCCTCGATCCAGAGAAGCCTCGAGGCAGGCACGTATCCTCCGGAGGCCCCTCGAAGGCCCTGGAGGCCTCCCAGGGTCCCCACGAGCCTCCCGGAGGCCTCCCGAGGAGGCCTCCGAGAGCCCCAGAGCTCCACCATCCTCCATCCTCGCACCCGGGCCCTCCGCCCCCTCTCTTCGCGCAGGGGCCGCCGAGGCTGCCTCGCGGCTGGCTGTAGACCTGGAGACCTGGGCGCGGCCGAGGCCCGAGAAGGCCCACAGGGCTCCAGAGGCCTCGATCCCGCCCCCCTCCCGTCGATCCCCCCCCCTCCCCAGGCATCCGCCGCCGTGATTTTTCCACGGCGGGGCCCCTTCCCTGGGACTCGCTTTCCATCCCGAGCCGTTTCTTGACTGTCCCCGGGCCCGCCGAGGTCTTCCCAGAGGCCGAAGATGAGCAAAGACCTGCTGGCGCGATCTTTTTTTCCGTAGCCGTTTTGGCTCAAGTACTTCCGGTGGAGCCCTTTTCCTGGATCAACTCGTCCTGCCTGCCCAGCTCTCTTTCTGCTTCCTCGCAGCCATGGGCGAAGAGGAGGTTGCAGCTCTGGTTGTGGACAACGGCAGTGGCATGTGCAAGGCAGGCTTTGCGGGCGACGATGCGCCACGTGCCGTGTTTCCTTCGATCGTCGGGCGCCCCAAGATGCCGGGCATCATGGTCGGCATGGATCAGAAGGACAGCTACGTTGGCGACGAGGCGCAGAGCAAGCGTGGCGTTCTCACCCTGAAGTATCCTATCGAGCATGGCATCGTAACAAATTGGGACGACATGGAAAAGATCTGGCATCACACTTTCTACAACGAGCTCCGCGTGGCCCCAGAGGAACACCCCGTGCTCCTCACCGAGGCTCCCTTGAACCCCAAGGCGAACCGTGAACGCATGACCCAGATCATGTTCGAGACTTTCAACGTGCCGGCGATGTACGTTGCCATTCAGGCCGTGTTATCGTTGTACGCCTCTGGCCGCACCACCGGCATTGTCATGGATTCAGGCGACGGCGTGTCGCACACCGTGCCCATCTACGAGGGCTACGCGCTGCCACACGCGATCTTGCGCCTGGATCTGGCAGGTCGGGATCTCACGGAGTATTTGATGAAAATCCTCACTGAGCGCGGTTATTCCTTTACTACCACGGCTGAGCGCGAGATCGTGCGTGACGTCAAAGAGAAGCTCTGCTACATCGCGCTCGATTTCGACACAGAAATGAAAGCCGCCACGGAGAGTTCAGACAAGGAGAAGACGTACGAGCTTCCTGATGGGAATATCATCACTGTGGGTAGTGAGCGTTTCCGTTGCCCCGAGGTTCTATTCCAGCCAAGTTTCGTTGGCAAGGAGGCCAGCGGAATTCACGACACCACCTTCCAGTCGATTATGAAGTGCGACGTCGACATCCGCAAGGATCTGTACGCCAACGTGGTCCTCTCTGGTGGCACGACTATGTTCCCAGGCATCGGCGAACGGATGACAAAGGAGTTAACGGCTCTAGCACCTTCAACGATGAAGATCAAGGTTGTAGCTCCACCTGAGCGCAAGTATTCCGTGTGGATCGGTGGGTCAATCTTATCGTCGTTGAGTACTTTTCAGCAAATGTGGATCTCTAAGGGGGAGTATGACGAGTCTGGCCCCACTATCGTGCACAGGAAGTGTTTCTGAGGGCTTGCTTCCAGACGCCCTTTGGGATCATCTGAGCTGGAACTGCCAGACGTGTCGGCTGGAGATGGGAGCTTACTTCCATGCTCCAAGGTTCACGGCTGGTTCTTCATGGCATGAATTCGTGGGGTTCTGGGGTTGCCCAGGCAGCCGCGGGGCTACAAGTTCGACGGCATCAACAGATGCTCCAATGCAGGTCACAGGGGAGCATTTTAGGATCGGTGTTGCTTCTCCTCAGGCAAAAACAATTGTTTTTCGCGGTTTTCTCGCAACGAGACCTCCCATTCCTGCAGGGGCAGCCGATACGGCACCACCAACACGTGACGACATCGGTTACCAGGATTCCCAATCCTCTCCCTCCTGTTTGCCTCACATCACATTGTATGTGTCTCGCATCTGCATGTGTGTGTGTGTGTGTGTGTTAACATTTACCACCGTGTCTGGAGGCTACGGCCTCACTCACCTGGTTTCAAGTAGTCCCAGTCACTTGTCCGCACTGGTTCGGTAGCGAGCCCAGGAGGGAGTTGAGATGGAGCAGGCATTCGTAGAAGGAGGCTGCGCTTGTCATGAACCTTCCAGCCTTCTGAGAAGCCGTCCCTGTCTTCGGAGAAGGCTCAGAAAGCTTCTCAGAAGGCCAGAGCGCTTCTGAGAAGCCCCGCCGAGAAGGCCTGCCCGCTCTCACCTCCCCCCTGGGCTCGCCGCCTGCTGGTAACCGTTTGTTCGCTCGTTTCCCCCTCCCCTGAGATCCGACGTAGCAACATATATATATATATATACACATATATATATATATATATATATATATAACATCGTAAAATGTCACGCCCGTAGCCCTAGACCCCGTCTTTCTGAGTCGCTTTCCGAGCCGGATCGACCTGTGAGGGTTCCGGGGCCCAAAACAAGCCGAAACCGCCCGGCTCGAAACAACAATTGAGACGCCGTGAGCTTGGGGTCCTCTCGCCCCATGCAGGGGCTGCCGCTATTGCCCCCTGGCCGGCTGCCGTACCTGGACGCGGCCGAGGCGCTGATAGACCCCGCGGGGCCGGCGGCGCTCGCGGGCCACGGCGCCTGCGCGCTGCTGGTGCTCCCCCGCGGGGCCTCGGGAGGGCGCGGCCCCTCGGGGCAGCCTCGAGGCTGCGCCGAGGTGCCCCGGGGCTTCGGGGGGCCGGGCCTCGCGGCAGGTCAGAGGGTGAACACTGGCCAATTCGCCCTTTTTTGGTGCCAACGTCTGGCTCTTTCGCTGCTGCAGCCAGCTCTGCCTCGCCGCCGACGGGAAAGTATGCCAGAGGAGGGGAAGGCACTGATGCCGCTGTCCTTGCCTCGCCCACGTGTTTCTGGGCCTCCTGGGAGCCCCTCGTCGCCACCGTTGGGTCGGCCTGGAAGCTCTGTGCAGAACGCACCCCAGGAGAGGTCAGGGGAAAGGCGGTAGCAGCGTCCTCTGGCTTCCCAAGTATGGGTTTCGGGAGGGCGATTGTTGGCTGTGCGCCAGAGTGACCCTTCATCGTAGTGTTCGTTGGTGCGGGCCCAGTGGGGTCCACCGATCGCCAGATGCGGGGCGATGGCAGCGGGCTTGCGCGCTTGGGTTTCAACATCAGCCGCCCCCGCAGCCTGTCCGGCTCTTGGCTCCTCACGCCTTTGTTGCACCTGGGGCCCAACCCGCTCTGGGCTCCTCGAGCTGTGCTGCACGTGGCCGCCTGGGTCTACAGTGGAAGCCCATCATGCCAAGCAATACCCTGCTTGCTTCCAGGGTGCCCTGGGTTTTTTGGGGTTCGATGGTTTTGCTGTGGGAAGCGTGACGCTCCCGCACCAGAAATCAGTGAACCTCCTGGGGTCTGAGGGCTGAGCTTCTTATGGAAGGCTTCTTGTGGTCGAGCCCCCACTGCACCCCGACCTGGGCACGCGACGCGACGGCCTGCTGGCGCTGGCCGCCCGGCCTGCCCGCGGCGCGTCGGCCCTCGGCAGGCTTGCAGCCACGGCAAGAGGCTGCCCAGCCGCCGCCCACGGCCGATGCGATGCCCAGCGGCGACGGCCCCCTTCGGATCCCCGATCCTCGATCACGGTGGGCAGAGTGGGATCACCGAGCGCGTTCCGCTGCTCACCAAGTCCTTACTCGCAAACGTCCACTGGAGCCTGTTTGCCTCGATGCACTGAAACCTGTTTGCCTTGATGCGTCGGATCCAGGCCATTTGCGAGTATCTACTTTGCGAGTCGTGAAACGCGCTTGTCTATCGGAGTGGGCGGGCGGCGACGAGGACACGCGTGGACCGAGAAGGTGCGGAGATCGTCCACAGACCTCCTGTGCAGTCTCGGAGGGTCGGGTTTGGGATTGCCCCTCGCTTCTCTTTCCTTTCCCCCCCCTTCCCTGCGAGGAGAATCCCGGAGGCCTCGCGTGGCGCGCAGTGGTTGCGTCATTCAGTCCACAGGTCCGCCCCGTCAGACCTGGTGCGACGTTCGCGCGGCGAGGCTCCGCAAACCCGCCGTTAAATCCGACGAGCCCGACGTAAGTCCGACGTAAATGGGGCCTCCAGCTGCCCCTCGAGGCCTCCAGGATTTTCCTTAGAACCTTCCTGCCCCCCCCCCTCTCGGGTCCCAGGCCCGACAAAAGGGTAGGATGGGGAAAAGGACGGGGTGCGAAGTTGGCTGCATGCAGCTGGTTCTGGACCCGCCGCTGGGCCCACTCCTCGATACATGGGCGCCTCCCGGCGCCAGGAGGCGCCAGGAAAGCCAGTTACCATGAGCTGATTCTCTGCCCTGCCCTTTCGTGCCCCCCGAGGCTCGCGCCAGGTGAGCGACAAAAGAGAACAGGGTCGACTGCGCCGACGTTGGCGCGTGAGCTGCCCGCGTGAGGTCGCGCGCAAGCGCCCTCGTCTCCAATGTGGCGTGCCGCGCTGGCGGCCCGCGCAAGCCGCCGCGTAAGGTCGCTGTGGCATCTCGCGTACAGTAGGCCCAGATTCGTAGGTCGACCCTGCCAAATCAAGGGCACTCATGTGTCCTGTGCATCGCGCCGAGTCGGAAGAGTCTGGTGTCTTGTGTCCTGCGCCGCGTCGGAAGAGTACAGACGCCCTCCTGGCCAAGCTAGGAGCGGGTGGCGTATACACCGCTGCTGGCTTCAGGATGGGCCTGGCCAGGGAGCAGCGGCTGTGTATAGATGTCGTCGCCCTACAAGACAGTTATGACAAAAACACGGCGGGAGGTGTTTTGCTGTTGTCGGCCTCCCTGCGGACCCCGACTTACCCGGCCTCGGGACCCTCAAACACGACTCAGGTCGGGGCGGCCAAGGGTTTGGTGGTAACTAGTGGGGGGGATATCATGGTGCGGGCCATGATATTTCCCGAGATTTCATGGCGCCTCTTGTTATTTCACTACGTGCCCCGCCCCCCCCCCTGAGCCGCGCTCATGCCGCCGGCCATGATTTGCGCCCCCCCCTCTTGGACGCGGCCCCTCCGACCCCCACCCATCTATGGGGTGAGTCGGCCAATGGGGCCCAGGCCACGCCCATGGGGATAGGGGTCGGTCAAGCGATGCTCATGGTTGCGCAACGGTCCCTGGAATCAAGTCCTCCGCCGCGAAGGGCTCCATGGGCGAGCTCTGAGGGCGCCGCTGCATCCGAGAGGGGGTGTCCCTCCTGCGGCACGGCCCCCGAGGGAGCTCCACCGAAGGCCCCAGCGGCTCGGGTGCGCCTCACTGTGGTCGCGCACTTCGGCCTCTGGGCGGTGCGAATACGCCTGTGGGCCCTGCGCTGGCATGCTCGATCCCCTCGACATGCCCGCCGGCTTTCTGGGCCTCTTCCGGGACGACTTGATGTCCACCCTTCATTCACCGACTCGAACGAGCCAGGGCCGCAGCCCGCTGGCGCAGACCTGCACGGTCTGAGTTGTAGCCCCCCGCTCGCTCCTCATCTCCGCGGCCGCCCTGCATCTCTTCTCCTGGCCTCTTGCCTTGCTCGGTTCAGTTCGCTGTCCAGCGCCGCCGGGCTGCTCGACCGGCCCGCGCGCTCGCCGTCTCCGCGACCACACAGAAGCTTTTCAGTTACTCTTCGCTTCGGCGTTTGGCCCTCGGCCGTCGGCCTCCTGCCTCTTGTCTCCTGCCTCCGACGTGTCTCTGTAATGCGGTCGGGCCGAGGTCTCAGATCGCTTCGGCGCTTGGCTTTCGGCCTCTGACCCTCGGTCTCCCGCCTGCTGTGTCCCCTCTTCCATACATCTCTGAGATCGAGGTCGGCTCGGGGAGGGCACCCTAGTGTTCTTCGTGCTTTCTGGATGTTCTTGGTGCATCCTGGGGAAGGTACCCTCGGTGGTCCTTCAGTTTGGCCGGCGGAAGGTCTCATGTTCTTGAAGGATTTTCTTCTGTCCTAGGTCCGGCCGTATATGTGTCTGTCTCATATGATATGCCTTTGCCTCGCCCACGTTCTTGCCTCAGAGTCTGTCTCTACCCGTGCTTCTGTCCGTCCCTGTCGTGCTGTCTCTTGTCTTGTCATGGCGACAGCCAGGCGGCAGTGGTCCACGGTGGCGCCGATTCGCGTCGGCCGCTTGCCGTCGCTTGCCCCGTTCATAGTGCGCCTGATCCATCTTGCCTGCCGCCAATTTTGCCGACGCGCGTTTCCAATCCAGGGCACGGTTGTCCCCATCGCCCGTCTTTGGGGGCGCGCCAAGGTGGGTTGGGCGAGGAGGCGGGCATTCTAAGAGGGCAGGAGGCTTCGCGACAGGGCCCGGAGGATTCTCAGGAGGCTGCTTCGAAGGCAGGAGGGCTTCTAAGAAGCCCCTGGCCTTCTTGGCAGGCTGCCCCCTCTCGCCCATCCTCACTTGGCGCGCCGCCAACGACCGGGGTTGGCGCGCTCACGAGAAGGAGCGCGCGAGAGAATCGAACCCAGCGGGGAGGGTACGCAGTGGCAGGGACCCTGTCGGTCCCCGTCGCTTTGGGGTGGGCTGAGCGGTCAGAAGCCGCCTCAAACATCCGTTATACTTTCTTGGCAGCTCGGGCGGGCTGGCATGAGCCGATGGCCAGTGGTTTCCAAGGTGTTGATTGATTGCTCGTTCCTGCTTCCGAGCAGAACAGTTTTCGGCGGCGGGGATCCTGGTGTCAGGGCTGAGCTTTGAGGCTGATGAGTTTAGAGCTCTATGTGAATACCCCTCCCCTGCAAGCCCATCTGCATCGGAGATCGCTGCCCAATAGAGTGTTTTGCCAAGCGTTCTCTCAACGAATTGGCCTCAGGGTGCTAGCCAATCGCTTGGCCTGGCCGAGACAGCATGAGGCCTTGTCTCCTGCATTATCGTCACCATGCTGGCGTCCGCAACTGGCTTCGCGGTGGGGAACTCAGGCAGCCGTGCCCCGAAGCTTCCGCTGCCAGACCCGCCGCCCGAAGCTCCCGCTGCCGCTACCGACCTCTGCTGCCACGCCTCGTCCTCCCCCGAGCCCCTCTTGGATGGGGTGACTGCTCCATGGCAAACTGAGGGGGGGATAGGCTCAGGTGTGGAGTTCGCGGCAGTTTTCGGTCATTCTCGGAAGTTTCCGAAGCTAGGGGTGATTTCCATCATGTTGCACCTCGTCGAGGGCGTCTTGGGGTGCCGGAGTCGTCCCGAACGTCCGCCGCAGACCGGATCTATGGCTCGAGCATCTCGGCTTGGGAGGAGGGGGATCAGAGGCAACGTTAGGGGCGTGTAGGCTTAAGGGGGCAAGCAGCGACACCAAATCAATTGCCCAATGATTGCCCACGCCGCCCAGGACCGTGTGGATTTGCTGTCGGAGGCCTATCGCCGATGCATCGGCGACGTATCGCCGACTCAGGCTCGATGTTTCCCTCCCCTGACGTTGCCCCCAGACCCCCGATGTCATGATTTTTTCATTACGTCGACCCCCAAAGATCTCGACCCATTCCCCATGACCGGCTTTTCATCCTGCGTCGTTTTTTAACGGTCCCGAGGCCTGGAATCAAGGGAGGAAAAGCCACCCAGACTGGACACTTGGCGTTTACTAAACGGCTCTGGGCGTTTACTAAGGCGGGCCTTGTGTTTTTTGGGGGGGTCGTCTTGGGACCCTCTTGGGTCGTCCTGGGGCTCTCTTCGGCCGTCTCGGGGGGCCTGGGCTGCCTTGGGGCCCTCGAGGGGGCCCTCGGGGCTCTCTTGGGGCCTTCTTGTGTCGCCAGGGGCGCCTCTGGGGGCCGCCCTTGGGCGCTTCTGGGCCGTCCTGGGGTCCTCTTGGGGGTCTCCTGGGCCGGCGTGGCGCGATCTTGGCGTAAGGGCTCCCTCGAGGGCGCGAAGTTATTCGCGCTTCGCGCTTCGCGGTCCTCGTTCCTTCTCCCCCTCCTCCTCGTCCTCCTATTCTCCCTTTGGGAGGGCGGCGCGAGAGCGCGAAGTTATTCGCGCTTCGCGCTTCGCGCAGCGCGAAGCGCGAAGTTGGGAGCCATAGCTTGGGGGGCCACCTGGCCTGTTGTGGACGCTTCTGACAGAAAAAGGTGCAACTGCTGAACGTATACGTTGTCCTTCGGGACTCGGAGGAGCTCTGCGTCTTGGTGTTCCTTTGGCAGGTTTTTGGGTGCGTCTTGGAGGCTTCTTGGGCCGCCTTGAAGCTGTTTCTGTCGTTTTCGATGCCCCTTCGGCGTGTTGGGGCCCAGCTTGAGCAAGCTTCGATGGAATCTTGGGTACCTTGGAGTTCTGGAGTGTAGACATGGGGGCTCCAGAAGTCCTGGGAGTGCCTCCCCCCATGTGCCCCCCCTGAGGCTCCCCCCGGGCCCTCCCCGGGCCCTCCCTCCCCCTCTAACGCGATTTGGAGCTCCAGGGGAGGGGGACAGAGGGATGGGGTCAGCCAATCATCTCACATGCCTTTGCACCCCTGGCAAGCGGTGGTCGCTGGATTTTCGCTTCTCTTCTCTCCTTGCCCTTCCTCAGCTCATCTCTTCTCTTCTCTTCTCTTCTCTTCTCTTCTCTTCTCTTCCCTTCCCTTCCCTTCTCTTCTCTTTCTTCTCTTATCGTCAAGTATCTTGTATATTCTCTCATCCTACCTTCACTTGTCCTCTCTTTTCCCCTCCTCTCACACATACCATACAATCTCGTCCCGTCCCGTCCCGTCTCGTCTCGTCTCGTCCCGTTCCGTCTTGTCTCGCCCCGTCTCGTCTCGTCTCGTCTCGTTTCTCATCTCGCCACATCTCATCTCGTATCTCACCATTTCATATTCTTCTTATTGTTGCATAGCAGTTCATTTCCCGTCATTTCATATCATCTCATATCACCTTATCCCATCTCATCATCCTCTCTTATGATAGCGTCTCACCTGATCTCCTCTTTACTCTCCTCATCTCTTCTCCCGCCTGCTTGGAGGAGGATGAGTAGGATGCTTTGTTGTTGCGAAGCCGTGTAACAAGCACATGAGCAGTCGACTGGCAGTTGACCGTTCCGCCACGGGTGCGCCTGGGGGTTGGGGAGGCCTGGGGCGTGGGGGCAGGGGAAGCCCAGGGAGGGAGTGGGAAGACAGCGAGAGCCGCCTGGCCTGGCGTGGCCCACAGAGGGAAGAATGCGGAGCGGAGGGGGAGGAGGAGGAGGAGGTGTACGCTACATGTTGGCACCTCGCAGCTTGCCCAAGAAAGGAGGAGGAGGAGGAGGAGGAGGAGGAGGAGGAGGAGGAGGAGGAGATGTCGATGGTGGAGGTGGAGATGGAGGGTGGGAGGAGGGCTTTTGTCTCTGCTCTCCTCCTTTTGCGGGCCTCGGGTTGGTCTGCAGGCTCTTCTTTCGCCCTGCACACCTCAGCAGCAGCTCCCCCGTGGAGCTCTTTCGAGGACACCCAGCGTCCAGCGTCCAGCGTCCAGTGGCCCACCTGGTACCCCGCCAGGGCTTGGGCGTGGACGCGGGTCGCCTGCGGGCGGCTCATTGGGGGATCCCCACCCATCCTTCCCACGGCCCGGGTGCCACGCCTGGTGCGTGCGTGGGGGTGGGAGTCGGCTGGGGGAGTGGCGCCCCTCGGCTGGCTTGGGGCGGGACTGGGGGTGTCGTTATCTGAGCCCTTCGGGGCGGGCGCGGCTTGAAAAACTGGCGATAGGCAGTGAGGCTTGTTCCCCCCCAGCTGTCTTGTCTCATCTGCCTGCCCCAGGGTCAATGTACCCTCGGGGCGCGCTTCCCTCAGTGGGGAGGGTAATTTGCCTGCTGCGCCCTGCAGGTGGAGGAGGCCGCTCCTCTTTGGGCCTGATGTTCGCTCGTCTCGCGAGTTGGGGATCTTGCCTTGAATGGAGAAACTGGAGAAACAGGAGGGAGCAGGAATGGGATGGACGAGGGAAGGAGCGATGAGCGAGGAGGAGGAGGAGGACGAGGCCAGTGGCGGCGGCGGCGGCGATGGCGCGAGCTGCCCAGCGTGGCCTGGCCCGCAGGCGAGGAGACGCGCTGGTGGTCGGTCTTCGGCTGCCTCCTGTGGGCGCCGCTCGCAGCCGTCGCGGCCTGGTGCCAGATGGGTCAGCTGGCCTCCGTGGCAGATCGTCGTCGCCGCCGCCGCCGCGGTCGTCGTGCAGCTGGCCCGAGGGTTCAGAACGACCTCAGATCGGGAGGGGTACCCCGATGTTCTTCGTGGCTGAGGCCCCCACCTTGGACCGTTCTTCGTTTCTGGGGTCTCCACTGGGGCCAGTGGTCCTTTGGCGCCGGGGCTCGCGTGCTCTTGGCCCACGTTCTCTTGGCCACGTTTCGGCTCGACTGCAGTCGTAGTCGTCGTCGCTGCTGCCGCCGAGGCCTGAAGGCTCATTTTTTTTTTTTTTTTTTTTTTTTTTTTTTTTTTTTTTTTTTTTTTTTTTTTTTTTTTTTTTTTTTTTTTTTTTTTTTTTTTTTTTTTTTTTTTTTTTTTTTTTTTTTTTTTTTTTTTTTTTTTTTTTTTTTTTTTTTATTATTATTATTATTTTTTTGTTTTCTATTTTTTTATTTTTTTGTTTTCCTTGGTAAGGGGGGGGTCTCGACAGGCAGGCTCTCCCTCGGCGTCGCGGCTGGGCTCCCTCCGAAGCTTCCGATGGGCACCCTGGCCAGCCGCGGCTCCGGCCGAGCCGTGGTCCTTTTGATACCCTGCTAGGGGGCGCCCCGCGGCTGCTCGGCGCGGAGAGGCCGCCGGCGCGGTGGGTTCTCCCCTGGGGCTCGTGTGGGAGACCGGCTGCAGGGCTCATCTGTTCGGAGGGCACCAACTATACACCTACACCGATCCAGCCCAGGCCGATCCTAGGCCCAGGATCGGTGTATATGCATTCTGCCCATGGCAGGAGGGCGTATACACCGATCCTGGGCCCAGGTTGATCCTGGCCAGGATCGGTGTTGGTGTATAGTTGGTGCCTCCCTATCTGTTCCGTAGACCCAGGGAGCAGTCTGCGCATTTTCGCAGAGGCGACGGCAAGTGTCAGAACTGGGACAACGCAGTTCTGGTGTCGATCTGCTAGTCGAAGGGTGGTGAGGCTTGGTCGGGGAAGCGCAAGACTTGAGTTCGCTGGAACTTGGGTTAGCCTCAGCTTTTCGACGTGCCCGTCCTGGGTTTTGACAGTCGAGTCAAATTTCAGATTGGGTCAAATTTCAGATTGGGTCTCGTCATTTTTCTGAAGCCCCCGTCAGGCCAACCCGAGTCCCCCGAATCCAACTCTTACGTTTCCCCGAAAGGAATGTATCTCCCTCGTCGGAACGCACCCCAGGACAGCTCAGGAATCGTCATCGTCTGGGAGCTCCTGGAGGGCTCAGGAGGGTCCCTGGAGGTCTCTGGAGGTTTCAACAAATTTTCCGAACGTTCAAACTTACGAAGACATGAGTCGTCGTCGCCGTCGCCGTCGCCGTCGCCGTCACCGTCGCCGTTGCCGTCGCTGTCGTCGTCGTCGTCGTCATCGTCGTCGTGGTCGTTGTCGTCGCCATCGTCGTTGTCGTCGTCGTCGTTGTCGTCGTCGTCCTCGTCTTCGTCGGCCTCGTCCTTGTCCTCGCCATTGTTGGCGTCGTCGTCTTCGTTGTCGAGACCATATGAATCAGTTTTGTTTTGTATCTGGGGCTCCCTCGTGGCCACAGCTTGATTCCCTAGTTCTTTGACGCTTCGCGTATACCCATGGGCTCAACAATAAAGGATCGCCAGGCGAGTTGTCCTCATCTTGGAAGTGTACTTCTTAGGAACATCCAGTGGAACAGACAGGTGAGTTAGCCGGCAAGCCCAAGCTCGAAATCAGCCTGAGCATAGCCAGGAGTGGAACTGCTGAGCCCGCTGTCGATGGAGGAGGAGTTGGAGGAGTTTGATGCGGATGCGAAGGAGAACGTGGAGAGAAGGGGAGGATGGAGGAGGATAAAAGAGGTTGGATTTGGGAGGAGGATGGAGAAGGAATGTGGGGACGACAAAGACATTTACAATGCTAAGGATAAGGATGATGATGACGTTGCTGCTGATGCTGATGATGATGATGAGGATGAGGGTGAGGATAATGATAATCATGAGGATCATTGGGATCATGAGGATCATGAGGATCATGAGGATCATTAAGATCATGAGGATCATGAGGATGAGGATGACGATAGTGACGGTGGTGATGACGATGATGAAGCTGATGATGACGATGATGATGATGTTGCTGCCGCTGCTGCTGATGATGCTGCTGCTGATGATGATGCTGATGTTGCTGCTGATGATGCTGATGATGCTGCTGCTGCTGCTGATGATGATGATGATGATGATGATGATGATGATGATGATGCGGCTGCTGATAATGATGATGCCGTTCCGTAAGGGCTTCGCCTCCTGTCGTCAGCCCCTCTCTATACATGAGATGCATCAGAGTCGCGTCGGTGCGTCTCGGCGCTGTCTTGGCGCATCTGGGAATGTTATGCGAGGGCGGGTAGGAATCATCAGTGCATATTGAGACGTTGGCGTTATCGAAGACACCTACGGCGAATCAACGCCGCTCCCTGCCTTAAGAAATCGCTCATGTGGCCGAGCGTTGTGGCAAGAGCTCTGCTAACTTATCGGACAATGTGTTCCCCCAACCGTTGTGGAAACCCTTCGGGGAACACTTGGGGGAGGATGGCGGGGAAGATCAGGAGAAGGAGGAGGAGGAGGAGGAGGAGGAGGAGGAGGAGCAGGGAGCATGTTGGGAGCCTCTGGAGGCACTCTTGGGGCCTCCTGGGAGCTTCCTGGGATCCTCTTGGAGTGGAGGCATCTTGGGGGCGTCCTTGGGCCTCTCGGGGGCCTTTGGGGGCTTTTCGGGGGCCTCTTTGGCCCTCTCAGCCTAGCCCGTCTGATGCCGTCGGAAGCCGTCTTGGGCGCCTCTCTGGGCCGATTTGAAACCCTCCTGAGGTGCTTTAGGGCCGTCTCGGAGGCCATCTTGGGCGTCTTGGAGGCCTCTTGGGCCGTCTGGAGGCCTCTTGGGCGATCTTTCGGGGCGTTTGGGCAGTCTCGGGCCGTCGGAAGGCCGACAAGAAGCAAATGCCCAAATCCTTCAAACACCTGCGGACAATCAATCATTCTGGCCTCTTCGGGCCTTCCAGGATGCCCTCTTGGCGGCCTCTTGGGCTGTCTTTGAGACCTCTTGGCGGCCTCTCGGGCCGTCTTAGGCCATCTTAGAGCCATCTTGGGCCGTCTTGGTGGGCTCCTGGTCCGTCTGACGCCGTCGGAAGCCGTCTTGGGGGTCTCTCTGGGCCGTCTTGGGGCCCTCTTCGGGCGCTTCAGGGCCATCTTGGTGACCATCTCGGGCGTCTTAGAGGCCTCTTGGGCCGTCTTGAGGCCCTTTTGGGGCCGTCTTGGGGGCCTCTTGGGCCGTCATGGGGCCATCTTGGAGGCCGCTTGGACCGTCTTCGAGCGTCCTTGAGGGCCTCTTGGGCCGTCTTGGGCCGCCCGAAAGCCGACAAGAAGCAAATGCCCAACTCCGTCAAAAACCAAAGAGAAATCAATCATTTCGGCCTCTTCGAGTCTTCCTGGAGGACCTTGGATGCCTCTGGGGCCATCTTTGGCGGCCTCTTGGGGGCCTCTTGGGCTGTCTTGGACATCCTGAGGCTATCTTAGACCGTCTTGGGTGCATTTTGGGCCGTCTTGGATGCATCTTGGGGCCATCTTAGCTGTCTTGGAGGCCGTCTTGGCCGTCTTGGAGGCATCTTGGAGGCTATCCGGGGCCATCCTGGCCGTCTTGGAGGCCATCTTGGGTCGTCTTGGACGATCTTTTAGGGACATTGTGCGCGATTGCGCGCCTTCCCGGGTGGTCGGCACACTGTGCTGGAGCACCATGGGAGAGTTCTTTTGGAAAAGGAACCACCACAACAACCAGTAGGATTTAGGACGCTGGGCACTCCTGTGGCAAGACCACGGGGCGGCGGATCGAAGACGCCTACGGCGAATCACCGCCGCCCCCTGCCCTTGTGGAAGCGCCTATGTGGCTGACAGCTGGGCTAGAGCCTGGCCAAGCTAGCGGGCCAGTTGTTCCCCGAGTCGGTTTGGAGAGCCTTCGGGGAACGCGTGGGGGAGCAAGAGGTTTGAAAGCGCTCATGTGTCCGAGCGTTGTGGCAAGAGCTCTGCCAAGCTGTCGGACCATGAGTTCCCCCAACCGTTGTGGAAACCCTTCGGGGAACACTTCTGGGAAGATGGCGGGGAAGATCAGGAGGAGGAGGAGGAGGAGGAGGAGGAGGAGGAGGAGGAGAAGGAGGAGGAACATAAGGAGGAGGAGATGAGGAGGAGGAGTCTTGGGCGTCTTGGAGGCCTCTTGGGCCGTCTTGGGGGCCTCTTAGGGCTTGCTTGGGCCTCTTGGGCGAACTTTGGGGGCACTTGGGCCGTCTCGGGCCGTCGGAAGGCAGAAAAAAACCAAATGCCACAATCCTTCAAAAACTCATAGGAAATCAATGATTTTGGCCTTTGCGGGCCTTCCTGGAGACCGTCTTGGAGGTCTCTTGGGCCGTCTTGGGTCATCTTAGGGCCATCTTCGGCCGTCTTGGTGGGCTCCTGGCCCGTCTGACGCCGACGGAAGCCGTTTTGGGGGCCTCTCTGGGCCGATTTGGGGCCCTCTTGGAATGCTTCAGGGCCGTCTTGGAGGCCATCTTTGGCGTCTTAAAGGCCTCCTGGGCCGTCCTGGGGGCCTCTTGGGCCGTCTTGGGGGCCTCTTGGGCCGTCATGGGGCCATCTCGGAGGCCTCTTGGGCGATCTTTGGGCTATCTTTGGGGACTCTTGGGCCGTCTCGGGCCGTCGGAAGGCCGACGAGAGCAAATGCCAAACTCATTCACAAACCGCTGGAAAATCAGTGTTTGTGGCCTTTTCGGGCCTTCCTGGAGGCCCTCTTGGAGGCCTCTTGGGCCGTCTTGGGCCAGGTTCGAGCCAACTTCGGCCATCTTGGTGGGCTCCTGGCCTGTCTGACGCCGTCGGAAGTCGTTTTGGGGCCTTCTCTGGGCCGTCTTGGGGCCCTTTGGGGGCGCTTCAGGGCCGTCTTGGAGACCATCTTGGGCGTCTGGGAGGCCTCTTGTGCCGTCTTCGGGCCCTCCTGGGGACGTCTTGGGGGCCTCTTGGGCCGTCATGGGGCCATCTCGGAGGCTTCTTGGGCGATCTTGGGGCGATCTTGGGAGCCTCTTGGGCCGTCCTCGGCCGACGGAAAGCCGAAAAGAAGCAAATGCCAAAATCCTTTAAACACCTGCGGACAATCATTTGGGCTCTTCGGGCCTTGTGGAGGACCTCTTTGATGCCTCTTGGGCCGTATTGGAGGCCTCTTGCCATTTTAGGCTGTCTTGAGTGCATATTGGATTGTCTTGGAGGCATCTTGGGGCCATCTTAGCTGTCTTGGAGGCCATCTTGGCCGTCTTGGATGCATCTTGGAGGCCATCTTGGGCCGTCTTGGAGCCGTCTTGGGGCCGTCTGGAACGGGGTCGTGGCAAGTTTTCGGCATCCTTTCGGGTGGCCAGCGGGACGGGCCGAAGCCCCAGGGGGAGTTCTTTTGGAAGAAGAAGCAAAACCAAAACTGAGGATTCAGCACGCCAGGCACCCCTGCGATGAATCGACAGGGGGCGGCGGATCGAAGACGCCTACGGCGAATCACCGCCGCCCCCTGCTTTCCTGGAAGCGCCTATGTGTCCGACAGCTGGGCTAGAGCCTGGCCAAGCTATCGGACCATGTGCTTCCCGAGTCGGTTTGGAAAGGTTTCGGGGAACGCGGGGGGAAGAAGGGGAGGAGGAGAAGGAGGAAAAAGGAGAAGGGGGAGGATGCCTCTTCGGAGCCTCTTGAGGCACCCTTGGGCTCGATTGGACCATCTTGGGACCGTCTTGGAGGCCATGTTGGGGCTATCTTGGGCTCTCTTGGGGCCTGTTGAGGGCCTCTTGGGGCCCTTTTGGGGCTTCTCGGGGGCTTCTTTGGCCGTCTTATGGCCTCTTGGGAGCCTCTTGGGCCGTCTTAGGCCATCTTAGAGCCATCTTGGGCCGTCTTGGTGGGCTCCTGGCCCGTCTGACGCCGTCGGGAGCCGTCTTGAGGGCCTCTCTGAACCGACTTGGGGCCCTCCTATGTCGCTTCGGGTCCGTCTTGGAGGCCATCTTGGGCGTCTTGGAGGCCTCTTGGGCCGTCTTGGGGCCCTCTTGGGGCCTTCTTGGGGGCTTGTTGGGCCGTCAAGGGGCCATCTTGGAGGCCTCGTGAGCGATTTTGGGGCGATCTTGGGGGCCTCTTGGGCCGTCTTGAGGTCTTCGGAAGGCCGAAAAGAAGCAAACGACAAAATTCTTCAAAAACCTAAGGAAAACACATGATTTTGGCCTCTTCGGGCTCTCCGACCTCCTGGAGGCGTCTTGGGGGGCTCTTGGGGGCCTTTTGGGCCGTCTTGAACCATCTTGAGGCCATCTTAGGCCGTGTTGAAGGCATGTTGGGGCCACCTTGGAGGCATCTTGGGGTCATTTGAGCCGTCTTGGAGGCCATCTTGGGCCGTCTTGGAGCCGTCTGGAGAGAAACAACCTTTGCAACCACCTCGTGGCAATCCTCCCGGGACCCCGGCGGGACGCGCCGGAGCCCCAGGGGGAGTTCCTTCGGAAAAGAACCAAAACCAAAACCGAAGGCACCCCTGTGATGAATCAACAGGGGGCGGCGGATCGAAGACGCCTACGGCGAATCACCGCCGCCCCCTGCCTTTTTGGAAACGCCGATGTGGCCGAAAGTTGGACTAGAGCTTGGCCAAGCTATCGGACCATGAGTTCCCCGAGTCGGTTTGGAAAGCTTTCGGGGAACACATGGGAGAGAATGATTATGAACAGGAAGAGGAAGAGGAAGAAATAGAGTAGGAGGATGAGGGTTGTTAGGAGTCTCTTGGGGCACCCTTGGGGTCTGTTGGGGGCTTCTTGGGGGCCTCTTCGAGGCCTCTTGGAGGCATCTTGGGGGCCTCCTTGGGCCTCTTGGGGGCCTTTGGGGGCTTCCTGGGGGTCTCTTTGGCCGTCTTAGGGCGTTCCTGGTCCGTCTGACGCCGTCTGGAGCCGTCTTGGGGGCCTCTCTGGGCCGTCTTGGGGCCCTCTTGGGGCGCTTCAGGGCCGTCTTGGAGGCCATGTTGGGCGTCTTGGAGGCCTCTTGGGCCGTCTTGGGGCGCTCTTGGGGCCGTCTTGGGGGGCCCTTGGGCCGTCATAGGGCCTTCTTGGAGGCCTCTTGGGCGATCTTGGGGGCCTCTTGGGCCGTCGGAAGGCCGAAAAGAAGAAAACGCAAGAAACCTTCAAAAACCTAAGGAAATCCAATGATTTTGGCCTCGTCGGGCTCTCCTGGAGAACGTCTTGGAGGCCTCTTGGGCCATCTTGGAGGCATCTTGGGGCCATCTTGGCCGTCTCGGAGGGCATCTTGGGCCGTCTTGGAGGCATCTTGGAGCCATCTTACCCGTCTTGGAGGCCATCTTGGCCGTCTGGGAGGCATCTTGGAGGCCATCTTGGGCCATCTTGGCCGTCTTGGAGGCCATCTTGGAACCGTCTGGGGCAGGAAATTGGGGAATTGAGCTCCTGGGCATCCTTTCCGGGTGGACGGCGGGACGGGCCGAAGCCCACTGGGGAGTTCTTTTAGAAAAAGAACAAAACCAAAACCTGAAACATCCAGCACGCCGTGCACCCCTGCAGGCAGGGGGCGGCGGATCCTAGTGGCCTTCGGCCCATCCCGCCACCGTGCCTGGGTTGTGGGTCTGAGGCCTCTTGTATGTGTTGCGATGTCGTGGGGAGCCTCTCGGGGGCCTTCTGGAGGCGGTTTGGCAACCTCTTGGGGTCTTCTTGGGGCCTCGTGGGGTATCTTTTGGACCTCTTGGAGGACTCTTGGGCGCGTCTTGGGCGCCTCTTGGGGCCTCTTGACGGCCGCTTGACGGCCTCTTAGGGCCTCCTGGGGGCTTCTCGGGGCACAAATATTGAATGTTCGGTTCGTGGTCCCCTGCTTGGGCCCCTCTTGGGGCCCTCTTGGGCCGTCTTGAGCGCTTTTTGGGCCATCTTGGAGTCCTCTTGGGCCGTCTTGGGGCCCTCTTGGAGGCGTCTTGGACTGTCTTGGGGCGGTCTTGGGAGCTTCTTGAGCCGTCTTGGAGCGTCGGAAAGCCGAAAATGCGAGAAGGCCAAAGTCCTTCGAAACATGTATATGACATCTACGATTTGGGCCTCTTGGGGCTCTCTCGGGAGGCCTCTTGGAGCGCGCTTTGGACCTCTTTGGGCCCTCTTGGGCCGTCTTGGAGCTATCTTGGAACTATCCTGAGGAATTTGCGAAGGATTGTTGCCTCGGCATTGCGAATCTGGTGAAATTTGCGAGGGTGTATGGCCTCGGGAACGCGAATATAGTGTATATTATTGGGGGGTAAGGCCTCGAGTGCGCGAATCTCATGCATTTTTCCGTGTCCCACGGCCCCCCAAGCATTGTGAGGACCTGATTCGGGCGTGGCAGCCGGGTGACTTGGGGCTACCTTCACCCTCTCGCGGACAGTAACAATTTACAGTGGGAAGCAGAAAGTGAAACTATCACAGTGGGAACTGGCACCTGCAACTGGAGCAGGGAGCCGCAAGCCTAAGCCTCGCAGCCTGATGGCCCGTAAGGGGGCTGGCAGATGATGATGATGATGATGATGATGATGATGATGATGATGATGATGATGATGATGATGATGATGATGATGCTGATGACGATGATGGTGATGACGATGATGATGATGATGATGATGATGATGATGATGATGATGATACTGATGATGCTGATGCTGATGCTGATGCTGATGCTGGGTGCTGATGATGATGATCACGACGACGATGATGATGATGATGATGATGATGATGATGATGATGCTGATGCTGATGCTGATGCTGATGATGCTTCTGACGACGAATGATGATGGTGATTATGATGATGCCGATGATGATGCTGCTGATGATGCTGCTGATGACAGTTATGGTGGTGGTGATGATCAGGATGATCACGATGATGATGATGATGATGATGATGATGATGCTTATATGCTGCTGCTGATGATGATTATGACGATGCTGATAATGATGATCATGATGATGATGATGATGATGATGATGATGATGATGATGATGATGATGATGATGATGATGATGATGATGATGATGATGGTGGTGGTGGTGGTGGTGATGGTGGTGATGGTGGTGGTTGTGATGATGATGATGATGATGATGATGATGATGATGATGATGATGATGATGATGATGATGATAATGATGATGCTGATGATGATGACTGATGATGATGCTGATGGTGATGATGACGATGCTGCTGCTGATGATAATACTGGTGGTGATGATGCTGATGATGATGCTGATGCTGATGCTGATGATGATGCTGATGCTGATGCTGCCGATGCAGATGATGCTGCTGCTGATGATACTGATAATGATGATGATGGCTGTGGTGATGATGATGATGATGAGGAGGAGGATGATGATGTGATGATGATGATGGCGACGAGGAGGAGGAGGAAGATGCGGCGGAGGAGGAGGAGGTTGAGGAGGAGGAGGAGGAGAACGAGGAAGAGGATGATGATGATGATGATGATGATGGTGGTGGTGATGATGA
The DNA here is from genome assembly GCA_963575745.1 of Prorocentrum cordatum. Classification (NCBI taxonomy): domain Eukaryota; class Dinophyceae; order Prorocentrales; family Prorocentraceae; genus Prorocentrum; species Prorocentrum cordatum. The sequence goes on from CAUYUJ010015837.1 coordinate 132,046, forward strand.
TGGTGATGCTGATGATGACGATGCTGATGCTGATGATGATGCTGCTGATGATGCTGATGATGAGGATTATGATGGTGATGATGGCGGTGGTGCTGGTTGTGGTGGTGATGTTGCTGCTGCTGCAGCTGCTGCTGATGATGATGATGCTGATGCTGATGCTATTGTTGCTGCGGATGGTGGTGGTGGTGGTAATGATGATGATGATGATGATGATGATGATGATGATGCTGATGATGATGATGATGATGCTGATGCTGATGATGATGCTGATGCTGATGCTGATGCTGATGCTGATGCTGATGCTGATGATGTTGATGATGATGATGATGATGATGATGATGATGATGCTGATGATGATGATGGTGATGATGATGATGATGATGATGATGATGATGATGATGATGATGATGAGGCTGCTGCTGATCATGATGATGAGGCGAGGAGGGGGAGGGGAGGAGGAGGAGGAGGAGGAGGAGGTGGAGGAGGAGGAGGATGAGGATGAGGAGGAGGAGGAGGAAGACGACGACAGGAGACAACCATGAAGATCTTCGCAGATCATTTGCTCGAACAGCTGGCAGCCTCATGGAAGCCTCTTCGAGGTCTCGTTGAGCCATCTGAGGGCTCTCTTGGTGTCCTTCTGGGATCTCCGAAGGCGCTCTCAGGACTCTCTTGGGGCCTTCTTGGGGGCCCTTGGGAGGCCTCCTGGGGCTATCTAGTAAGCTTTCGATCAGAGCAGAAGGCGGACTCAAGCACGCCCCCCTCTCGTCGGAGGCCGAAGCATCTCGTCCTGAGGCTTTCTTTGGGCGCTCTTAAGGCGCTCCTGGGCGCTCTTGAGGCCGTCGTTGGGCCCTCCTGAACCCCTCTTGGGGCTCTGTTGTGCGATCTTTGGGCCGTCTTGATGCATCAACAGGCCATCGGGAGCCAACGCCACGAAGACACGCACCACTGATTTGTTGTACGCGTTGGAAGGGTTTTGGCCTCTTGGCAGCGTCCTTGGAGACTTCGTGGCCACTGGGCGCCGTTTTGGAGCGGTATTGGGCCTCTCGGAGCCATGATTGGGGTTCATCTTGAGCCATTTTGCGCTCTCTTGTGCGCTCTTGGAAGCTATCTTGCGCTATCTGGGGCCCCTCTTGGAACCGTCTTGGGCCATGCTGTCTTGAACGCTCTGACCGCTCGCCCCCGTCCCCCTACCCCCTCCCCCCGTCCCCCCGTCCAAACCCAGGGGAGGCGATACGGGGAGTGGGCAAGTTGCCAACGCAAGGCCACAAGCTGCCTCGCTCGCTTCCACCCGCCCTCCCATCATACAAGTGGCATAACCAGAGGCCGCCACCAGGTGGACAGCCATTGGGAATCAATGCAGACACCAGGTGCGCGACGCTCCCAGGGGCCCAAGCGTGCCAGGCGCGGCAGATGCGCCACTCGCGCCACGTGTGCCACGTGTGCCACGTGCTCCAGCCGCGCAAGGTGCGCGACGCGTGCAGCGTGCGGCAGGCAGCAACAGGTGCGCAAGTGCACGTTACAGGACACATCTGGCAAACGCCAATGAGAGTGGCGGCGGCGGGGTGGCCAGCACGGAATATGGTGCGGTATATGGCGTGTGCACCAGCACACCGTCTGCGTTCGTTTTTCCCCACATCCTGAGTGGGGTTTTTGTTTTCCCAGGACACCCTCTCCTTCCCACCTTCCCACCTTCCCACCTCCCGTTCCCTTTTCCATACCATCCGTACAATACCATACCATACCTACCACATCATTGCTGCCATACCGTACCTTCCATACCATACCATACCATACCATAGCTGCCATACAATACCATACCTTCCACACCATGCTATACCTTCCCACACCTCCAGGGAGGCCCCGCCTGAGCGAGCAGGGTATTCGAATCCCATACTATTTATCGCCCCTACCACCCCTCTAGGGAGGCCCCGCATGAGCTAGCAGGGTATTCGAGTACCATATTATTTATCAGGCTTCGTGCCCCTCCAACCCCTCCAGGGAGGCCCCGCGTGAGCGAGCAGGGTATTCGAATACCATACTATTTATGAGGTTTCGTGCCCCTCCAACCCCTCCATGGAGGCCCCGCCTGAGCGAGCAGGGTATTCGAAAACCATACTATTTATCAGGTTTCGTGCCCCTCCCACCCCTCCAGGGAGGCCCCGCCTGAGCGAGCAGTGTATTCGGATACCATACTATTTAGCAGGCTTCGTGCCCCTCCCACCCCTCCAGGGAGGCCCCGCGTGAGCGAGCAGGGTATTCGAATACCATACTATTAATCAGGCTTCGTGCCCCTCCCACCCCTCCAGGGAGGCCCCGCGTGAGCGAGCAGGGTATTCAAATACCACACTATTTATCAGCTTTCGTGCCCCTCCCACCCGAGGGACGCGGGGACAGAGGGCGATATCGAAGACACCGAAGAGGTGGAGGAACGGGAGGAGGAGGGGGAGGACAACGAAGAGGACAAAAAGAGGAACATAAGAAAAACGAGGAAGAGGAGGAGGAGGCGGAGGACGATGAGGAGGAGGAGGAGAACGAGGAAGAGGATGAGGAGAAGGAGGAGGAGAACGAGGACAAGGAAGACGAGGAGCAAAAGAGTGATGATGATGGGGGAGGCGCACAACGACGAAGAGGAGACAGAGGAGGAGGAAGGGGATGATAGAAGAAGATGGAGAAGGCGAGGGCGGGTGGCAGACAAGAAGCAATGTAACCCCGTAACATCCTTATGTGGGGAACTCTGTTAGCATAATTGATGTGCAAGGTGAGCAGCCAGATCTGTTCACACTCCTACCATCCCCTTCAAAGTAGGCAGCTCGCTTGCCATGGGATGAGGTGGTGGAAGAGGATTTGCTCCGAGATAGCCTCCGAGATGAAGGTGGTTCCCATCATGTTCAAAGAGGCCACAAGAGGGCCACAAGACGTCGCCAAGTGCTTTCGGAGCTCCCTCGGGGCCCCCCC
>CAUYUJ010015837.1:140000-147520 GCA_963575745.1 Prorocentrum cordatum
ATCCCCGACAGCATGGCTGCCGCCGTTAGCCACGTGAAGGTGCGGCTGTGCCTGGCGATCGAGCAGGCCCGCCAGGGCGGCGACGACCGGGCGTCGCGCACGCTGACGCGGCTGTGGAAGGTGTTCTTATCGTTGGATGGGCTGCTGTTCAGCGAGAGCGCGACCCCGACCCCGACGACGCGACGAGGGCGTCTCCAGGAGCGTTTGCAGTGGATCCAGGACGGCCAATGGGATGTCGCCTGGCTCTCCATGGAGGACCAGACGCGCACCTCGGTCACCACGAAGGGCCGCGAAGACCACGTCGCGGCCCGCGTTCGCCGTGTCACCGAGCTCGCACGAGCTGGCGAAATGTTTCGGGCGGCAGCGGCAGTGTGGCCCCAGGGTGACATGGCGGGTGCAGCGGCGGTGGTGAGGAAGTTGAGCACCACCCAGCAGCCTGCGGCGCCTCGCCCAGGCGAATGGGGCCATCCCCCGGCACTGGGGCCGCCCCGCATGGGCCAGGGGGGGGCCCGCAGCGGCGGGGGCCGACGTGGCGACGCCGCCAGCCACGCCCCCTCACGAGCTCAACGGCGCGGCAGAGCTCCGCCACCGTGTGTCCAACCACCTCAAGCGTCAGTTCGGCCGCTTCCCCCGCCGCGGCGGGGCGGGACCTGGAGGGGGGCGCTGCGAGCACTGGGCCCCGCTCAAGCACGACGAAGACGGAGCGGAGGCGGTGGCCAACACGCTGGCGCGCCTGGCCATCGGCGACCTTCCACCCGAAGCTCTAGCCACCCTGACGGCGGCGCGCCTCGCAGGCATCCCCAAGGCAACCCCTGGGGACGTGCGAGTCCTGGGCTGCGGGAATGTCACCCGCCGTATGGTGGGCCGCAGCGCTGCCAAGGTCCACCACAAGGGCATGCGGGCGGCGGTGGGGGACCAACAGTTTGGCTTGGCTAAGGACGGGTGTGGTGCCCTCCACCGACGCCTCTGCACGATGGCCACATCGAGTCCAGGCAAGTGGGTGGTGGCGGTGGACCTCGGGGATGCGTTCAGCAACATCCCCCGCGACCTCATGAAGGAGGCCGTGCGCTCCAAGGTGCCCGCTCTGGCGCCGCTGGCGGAGGCCTGGCTCCCTGCTCGCACGCGCCACGTGGCGGGGGGTGGGTCCCAACCTGCCCAGCTGGTCGACCAGATCCGTGGCCTCGACCAGGGCTGCCCGATGAGCCCTGGCTTCTACGCGGTCGGCACCGCGGATGTTCTCAGCATCGGTCGCATGGCCGTGCGCGCGGTGGGCGTCGAGGGGATTGCCTGGCGTTCTTGGACGACACGTACTTCGTGGGCACCGCGGCCGCTGTGTTCCGCGGCTTGGATGCCTGGCGAGCACGCATCGAAGCCCATGGGATGAAGCTGAAGATGTCCAAGAGCCAGATCTGGTCCCCGGATCCTCGCGCTGTCCTGCCGCCGGAGTTTGCGGAGTGCGCCCAGTACCGCGTCCAGAAGCTCAAGGCGGTGGGGTCTACCCTGGCCTACACAAACCACGGCGTGGACGCCGACTGGAGGGGCGTCCCGCTCACGGATTTTGCCGCCCCGGAGGACCTCGACGAGGGCGGCCTCGCGCCGGCTGGCGGTGCCGGGGTCGCCCCGGGTGCCGCCGCGCGCCTTTCCCCTGCGGCGAGGCCTTCCTCCAGAAGCAGGACCGCTACTTCCGAGAGCTCCTGACGCCCCGCACGCACGGGCTGTCTGCCTTTGACGCCTTTCAGCTGATGCGGATCTGGTCGAGGGGCGCCTGCGTCCACATCCAGCGGGCGCTTCCGCTCGCGGCGGCGTGGGGCCGCAGGGTGGATGACGGAGTGGTCGCCTTCGTCGACGCCCTTCTGGGGGTCACGGCTGCCCCCCGAGAGCAGATCTTCGTGAAGGTCAGCGACGGAGGTCTGGGCTGTGGCAGCGCCGAACAGCGCGGCCCCGCTGCCCTCCTGGCGTCCTGGGAAGCCGGGATCCACGCGGCTGCCCAGGAGCTCCGCGAGACGACAACGATTGGCTTCTTTCGGCGGTGGCCGGGGCTCGGCCGTGCCCTCTCGGCAGCGGACGAGGAGCAGGGGCGGTTGGCAGGAGGCCGTCGCCCCCAGAGTGATCGTTGGCAGGGCCTCTTGGAAGGGCGGCGGGGCAAGGGCCAGAAGACGTGCGCCCAGCGCGCGCGGGACCACGCCACCAAGACGTTCTTGGCCGCGCTGCCGGTGACGGCGGCGGCGGCGGTGCATAGTGCCTCGGGCAGCTCAGCGGGCGCCTGGTTGGATAACTTCGAGGGGGTTTCGCCCCTCGCCGACCGCGCGTTCTGCATTGCGGCCAAGAGGCGCATGCCATTGCCGCTGCTGCAGTCCGAGTGCACGTGCCAGAACCGACCGGCGGCGCCCGCTCGCGCGGTGGCGCAGGCTGGCCCGGCGTGTGGCCGCACGGTGGACGTCCGCGGCGTTCGTGCGCTCAACTGCCCCCGGGGAGGTGGCCCGGTGCGCCGCCACAGCGCCATTCGAGATGCCGTGGCGCTTTGGTTGCGCGGGGTGGGCCATCACGCCCTAGTGGAGCAGGTCATCCCAGAGTGGCACACGGAAGAACAGGGCGCGGCCACACTGGACGTCGTCTACCATCGCGGTCTCCATGGGCGGGCATGTCTCGACATCAGCTTGGTGGACGAGGTGGCCGTGGCCCAGACGGGGCGGCCGCATCAGGCATCCCTGCAGCGCAGAGAAAAGTGAAGCACCGTAGGTACCCATTCGCTGGCCTGGTGCCCTTTGTTCTCGATGTCAATGGCCGCTGGGGTGCAGAGGCGGAGACGTGGCTGCGCCGTGCCGTAGGGGAATTGCCCGAGGCCGAACGGCCCGCAGCGCGCTCGTCCCTGCGCTCGGCAGTGGCCAACGCCCTGCAGGGCCAAATCGCTGAGCAGGTCGCCCTGGCGACGGAGGACGTAGTCGGGCTGGACGCCGGGGTCGCCCCGAGTGTCTGGTCTTGACTAGATGTGGCTCCCTCCCACATGCGTGTGCCCCCTGGCCCTCCCCTCCCCCCTTGCCTTCCTGCTGCCCTGATCAGTTGTAAAATCGTGGTCGCGTCAGCTGTGTGCACGGTACTGTATAGTTCCCTCATAGTGTGCATGATGCGCTCTTGCTTTGTCATGTCTGTCCCGCGCGCTGCGTTGTGCAGTTACCCAGCCTTGTGCGCGTTGTGCTCCCGCCATGCCACATTCGTTGTGCTCTTAGTCTTGTGCTGCTCTCTCAACCCGTCCGTGTTGGGCCATCATTCCGCCAGCAGCACCTGCCCGAGACCACTTGTAAAAGAGGCGTCAAGAGGCGTTCAAGATCGGGGTCGCCCCGCGGGTCCTGGGGCCGTCGGCGGCCCGCCGTCCGCTTTGTCGCCCGCCCGCGACGTGGTTTCCTCGCCCCCCTTTCCCCTCTCCTGCTCGTCCAGGGCCCCGAACGGGGGTCAGGCCGTTTTTCAGCCTGCGCAAGGATCGGTCTCCACTCACTTGGAGCCGCTGGTTTCAACCTTTAGTTCTCATGTTTTACCTTTGCCCCGCCTTGGCAGTCGGCCGCCCCATTTTGGTTCGGTGTGCAGCCTCTCCCCCTCCCCTCTCTTCCTCGGCAGCTGTTTGGCTCGTGAGTTCTCGCCTCGCGCGATCTCTTGAGCTGCACCTCCCGTGCCATCCTTCCAACCAAGTGATGGCGCCCAAGTTCTCGAAGCCCGCGCCGATGCCGTGGCCTGCGGTGACGCGTGCCGACTCGCCCAGCCACGATGCGGCGCCTCTTCGCGAGGCGTTGGCGGCGAAGGCAAAGGCGAAGGCCGAGGCGCGCGCGAAGGCCAGCGGTGCGACCGCGGCCGACGCGCCCACTCCCAAAGCGGGGCCTGCGCAGCGCCCTGGCCAGCAGGTGAGCGCGTCGGGGAGCGAGGATGTTTCGGGCGAGGGGTTCGACGTGATGTCTGAGGCGGCGACCTTTCGGACGGCGCCGACACTGCCCACGGGATCAGTGACGCCTGCCGAGGGCGCCGACGGAGGCAGCGGTACGGGGGCCGCCCCCAGTGCCGCTGCCTCTGAAGGTGCCTCGGACGGAGGCCCCACGGCGACGGCCGAGGCGCCTGCTGAGGCCTCCGCGATGCCCGCGTCAGCGGTGGTGCCAGTGACGAGGGCTGCCCTGGCAGCGGCGGCCACCTACTCCAACTTCACCACGGAGCAGCGCCGCGGGTTGGACGCGATCACCCTCGCGCTCCACAGCCTCCAGCTGCGGGAACAGGCTGTGAGCGGCCGCGGTGGCCGAGGTGCGCGCAGCGACGCCGATGGCGGCCGCTCCATGGACGATGAGACCGCCAGTGAGGCCCCGAGTGCAGCGACCACGGGCGCCCTCAGCGGGCATGGCGGCAAACGCCACCGCCGTCGCAGCAACAAAGCCGCCTGCGGCAAAGCCCCCCCGCCGAGCGGCGGCACGGCTGCCGCGCTCGAGGGCGCCGATATGATGGCGGACGAGGACTACGCCGAGGCGGGCTACGCCCACTGCATGGGTGCGTACTGGGTCCCGCCGCAGCGCCTGGGCTGGTGTCGGGTGTGCTCAGCGCTGGATGATTGGAAGGTCATGGTGGTGGAGTACGTGGACGAGCTCAGCTGTGGTGAGATGCGCCGCTACGCCGAGGCTTCAGAGTGCAACCCGCAATGCCCCGAGCTGCGGAAGGGTGTTCAAGGCCAATGCAAGCTGTACACGTGCTCGCACTGCGTGGCGGCGGCGCAGAACATCACCGAGCACGAGGCCGTGACGCGCGCAGCGCGCCTGACCAAGGGTGCTGGCTCCATCGACCACGCCGCCAAGCGAGTGGCGAAGTTCCGCGCGAGCTTCGACCGCATCAAGGAGGGCATGGACGTGCTGGTGGGGTTCGCGCTCTCCGACGACGGCTTGCTAGCCCTGCGGAGGTCAACGGAAGGCGTCGGGGTGGGCATCGATCCCGAGAGCACGGGCGCCCCCCCAGCCACGGAAACGGTGGCGGAGGAGGTCGGTCGCCCGATGGCGGTGGAGGTGGTGCCGGGGCCGCCCCGTGCGCCACCTCCACCCCTCGAGGATGGAGCTGGCCCCGCAGACCCTCCCCGTGGCGATGAGAGCGACCCCCCGCCCGACAACGATGCTGAGGACCAGGAGCGCCAGCTGACCAACGCCAAGACCGTGGAGGAGGTCGCGGATATCGAGCCCCTGCTGCGGCTCGGCCTCTCCGAGAAATCGCTGAAGCGTATGGCGCGGGCCTATGGTGTCCTCAAGTTCGAGACCATGCGCGCCCACATGCTGGGAGGCCTGGGGCCCATCCTGGAGAAGAAAGAGGACATGGTGAGGGGCGCAGAGGCGCAAGACGGGGTCCAGAAGTGGCTCGACGCGCTGAATGCGGAGGCAGAGGATGATGCGGGAGGGCTGAAGGAGGGCCTCCTGGAAGCCTCGGGGGTCGCGGGCGCACACCTGGGACGCAAACGTGCCTGGAAGGAGGAGTGCCAGGGCAACGCCGTGGCGCAGGAAGCCCACCGACGGATGGGCGACTACACGGACCAGCTCTACCGTGGCAAGGGCTTCACGTTCAGCATGTGCTACAAGTGCTCGGCCAACAAGACCTGGGACAATCCCTAGGGATGCTGCTCGGTGATCCGCTCGGATCGCTGGACGCAACTGCTCACCTGCGCGCAGGAGGCGGCGGGGGAGACGGGCCAGCGCTGGTACTGCCATTGTGGTGCGCGCTACGCGACCTCCTACGGCGTCTGCATCGAGATGATAGAGGAAGAGCAGAACCCGCCGCGTGCGTACTACATGCACGCGGACTTCCCCGAGGAGGACATCCGCGACTTGAAGGCCCTGCTGCGCTACGACAAGCTCAAGAAGGAGGGGGTAGCGGTGCTCAGCGCTGTGGACCTCCTGAAGCACCTGCCCAAGGTCGAGCCGTTGGCGGTGGGTACCGTCTTCAAACGCTACGCTCCGCAGCAGCCGCAGTGGGAGGGCCACTACGTGCTAATGGAGGGGCTCTCCTGGGAGAGCCTGCCCGAGTTCTAGTGGACCGACCTGTACTCGCAGGTCGCCTGGGGGCTGAACGATCCAGAGTGGGCGGGCTACACCAAGAAGCAGCGGAATAGGGCCAATAGGGAGCGCCTGGCGACTGCGTACGAGGAACTGGCGCTCTACGAACGCCGCCACAACCTTCGGGAGGGCAGCCTCACGGGCGGCGGAGGTGGTACCGGGGTCGCCCCGCGTGCCGCCCCCGTCCGCACCGCCGGCGCCCCTCCAGCTGGCGTGGCCCGCGGCAGCCAGGACCCGCCACCGCCGCCTGCTGGGGCCCCGCCAGCGGCCATCATGGCCCCGCCGCCGCCGCCGCTGACGGCGCCCCCTGTGGTGCCGCCGCCGCCGACGGACCCGCTCCCGCAGCAGATCCCTAATGTTGCCGCCCTGAAAGTGGCCCTCGGCGAGGATCTCGAGCGCCAGATCTTTGGGCCCTCAGGGCAGGCGGGCGGCAGTGGCGACCTCGGGGGAGAAGTGCAAGCGCTGCCGTCGCAGGTCTTTGCAGCCATTGCGCAAGGAGCAGGCCAGTCCGCCTGAATGATGAAACTCTGCAGGCCCACAGCATCGAATACTTCTAAGCCCTCGGGGAGGCTACGTGAGTCCATGTTAAGATCCCGAGCCTGCCACTCTCAAAGGTGCTGCACCTGTAGGTTTGCTTACGCCTCAGCTTCAGCAACGCCTCCTTGCCAGCGAGCGCGGGTATGCCCACAGTGGTGCCCCCCTCGCGCCGCGGCTCCTGTTGCTTAAGCCTCCGCTCTTCGCACGGTCATCCGTGCGCCTAGTTATTCTGGCTTGCCAACTGGCTTGCCATCCTGGCCTCCTCTCGCGCCTACTTGCGCTGGTGGGCCTCGCTGGCGGTGCTGGGGTCGCCCCGTGTGCCGCCGCGACGCCGCTGGGCGCCCAGCCATGTTGGCTTGCCATCCTGGCCTCTTCTCGCGCCTACTTGCGCTAGTTGGCCTCGATGGCGGTACTGGGGTCGCCCCGTGTGCTGCTGCGCCGCCGCTGTCGCTTTACTTTGGGCCGTAGGGACCAGCTGCCCTCGGATAAGCGCCCGCCCCTGCATGCGCGTCAGACCCGCTTTTTCACCAAGAAGAGGTGCTTGCTACATACTGGAAATGAGGCAGCCACAAGGACGCTCTTCCCAAGGCGGTTGAGCCGTGGTGATGTGGTGCACGGGACCGAGTAGTAGTAGTAGTAGTAGTAGTAGTAGTAGTAGTAGTAGTAGTAGTAGTAGTAGTAGTAGTAGTAGTAGTAGTAGTAGTAGTAGTAGTAGTAGTAGTAGTAGTAGTAGTAGTAGTCGTAGTAGTAGTAGTCGTAGTAGTAGTAGTAGTAGTAGTAGTAGTAGTAGTAGTAGTAGTAGTAGTAGTAGTAGTAGTAGTAGTAGTAGTAGTAGTAGTAATGGCAGTAGTAGTAGAAGTAGTAGTAGTGGTAGCAGTAGTGGTAGTAGTGGTAGTAGTGGTAGTAGTGGTAGTAATAGTA
>CAUYUJ010015837.1:157620-185186 GCA_963575745.1 Prorocentrum cordatum
CCGCTCGAGCGGGAACCTCCATCCGACAACGCGCCCCCGTGGCCCCGTCCATATGGGTATGGGTGTGTGTTATCCGTTCGCCACCGCAGCCATCACTGGGAGCAGTTCTGTGCCGCGGGTCGTCTCTTGACGGGCCCAGGGCCCGACGACGACGACGAGGACCGACGACGACGGCGCGTGGCCGCCAGAATTCCCAGGAGGTCCCTGGAGGCCTTGGAGGCCCCTGGAGGCCGGCAGAGGACGCGAAGCGCACGAAAGCCTCGACCCTTGACCGTCGAATCCGGACTCGACCCCTGATCGATTGCGCCGCCGACGACGACCAGCCCCATCCCTGCACCCTCGACCCTGGACCGTCGACCCCCGATCGACCCTCAACTCCCGACGGACGAGCCCCGACCCTCTACCCCTGAGACCGTCGGACCCCCACCGTCGAACCCCGACCCTCGAACCCTGATCGATGACGACGCCGACGACGACAACGAGCCCCGCCCAGGACCGCTTTCCTGGCTCCAGCGGCGCCGGCGGCCGCGGCTTGTCTCCGACGGCGCGGGCCTTCCACGGCTACGCGTCGTCGGGCTCAGGCGCGTGCAATGGCCTCGGATCGCCGACGTCGTCGGCGTCGTCGGCGTCGTCGTCGTCGTCGTTCGTCGTCGTTCGTCGTCGTCGTCGTTCGTCGTCGTCGTCGTCGTCGTCGTGGTCGTCGTGGTCGTCGTCGTGGTCGTGGTCGTGATTGTGGTCGTTGTCGTCGTCATCGTTGTCGTCGTCGTCCTTGTCGTCATCCTTCCTCTTCTTGCGTGGAGCGATCGTGCTGTTTCTCACGCCTGCCTCTGCGGTCGTCTAGTTCTTTCCCTCCTCTTTTGGTGCTCTGGCCGTCCGTGTCCATTCGTGCGTTCGCCCTCTCATCCCCAGACCTCCTGGAACAAAATTATACAAATATGTATATAATCATATATAGTCTCCCTCTCTCTCTCTCCCTCTCTCCTCAAACTATAACAATGATTCTTTTTTGCTGTCAGCTCTGCCTTTGGAGGCTCTCTTTCCACGCCTTGGGCCATAACCAGCGGCGGGCCCGGGGGGGAAGTGAGAGGGGGCGGGCCTTCTCAGGAGGCTCGGAAGCCCCCTAGCCTCCTGAGAATTTTCCCAGAGACACAGAAAGCCTTTCAGAAGGCCGGACGCCTTCTGAGAAACCCCGCCGCCTCCGGAGTGGACCTTCTCCTTCTCACTTTCCTCCTTCGCTCGCCGCCGACATCAGAGTGTCAGGGAGGAGACACTGTCCCAGGGAAGGGGCTGCAAGGTGCTGGGACCCGCGGAGTGGGATCTGGGTCCATGCGCTGAAGCTGCGTTCGAAGGCGCTGGCAATGCCGAGCGCTGGAAACGCGACATAGTTCCGGTGGATCAGAGTTCCGCCCGTACGGACATGCTTTCGCCTGTTCCGGATCTGATTTCCGCCCAGTTCTTTCTTATTCGGGGGCGGAAAAGAGGGGGGTGATGACTAGGGGGGGGTGGATATCATGGCGGGGGCCATGATATTTCCCCAGATCTCGTGGCGCCTCTTCTTATTTTATTACGTCCCTGGCCCCCCCGCTGGGCCGCGCACATGCCGCAGGTCATGATTTGCACCCCCCCCTCTTGGACACCCCCCTCTTGGCCGCTCCCGACTTATGGAATCGATTTGCACCCCGCGTGAGGTTTGTGGATCAGATGATCACGGGGGACCGACAAGAAATCAGATCCAAGGCCTCGGGGCCCGCCCGTGTTAAAAATCAATGGGGGCGGGGTTTGCGGTGCTGAGCGCCGCGGATCGCAATTCAACAGAGAGTCCATCGTCCTGTGGAAATGCCTTTTTTAGGTTCGTCTCCTGACCGAACCAGCACTTCGTCAAAGTCAGAGACGAGGGCGTCTCCCACCGACGCCGACGTCGGCGAGGCCTTCGACGTAGACAACGAAAGCGACGACGCCGACATCGGCGAGGCCGATGATGGCGACGGCGGCGACGTCGTCGACGTTGCAGACGACTGCGACGAAAGGCCGACGTCGACTGCGTCGTTGACTTTTCTCACCGACGCCAGCTTCGGCGACGCCGAGGTCGGCGACGACGTCGTCGTCGGCGCTGTAGACGGCGGCGAAGACGACGTTGCCGTTGATGGGAGCGAGGCGACGTCGTCTTTAACGTCATCGACGGCACCTTCGGTGACCAACATGGAAAGTGCCGAGACGCCCATTCCGAGGGCGATGTTGTTCCCCGTATCCAAAGCATTGCGTTTTGTCATTCCTGAAACCTCTCCGCCTCACTCTTCCTGCTTTCGTCCCTTGTCAGACTCATACACACACACACACTCTGTTCAGACTCCTCTTCACTCACACTCAGACTCAACCACACTCAGATTCACTCACACTCATATCCATTAATACTCGGCTCCGTCATACTCAACCTCAGACGCATTCTCAAATTCATATTCACTCACACAGATTCACTCGCACTCACACTCACTGACACTCAGACTCACTCGCACCACTTAGGCTCACTCTCTCAGATTAGCAACTCAAACTCAGACTGGCTCACCCATGACCACTGCGATTTAGCAGGCGTGGCGTTTGAGCGCCTTAAGGGGGAGCTGACCACGGGTGTTACACGGGCCCGTTCGCGCCCAGATTGTGTGCTTGTCTCGAGCGGTTCGCTTGTTTCGGGAGTTCGGCGTGCCTTTTTTCAGCCCCCACGATGTAGCAAACATGGCATTCGGGCACCTTAAGGGGCAGCCGAGCAGGGGCATTGCACGAGCCGTTCGCTCTCGGATCGTGGCGGTGTCTCGAGCGGTTCGCTTGGTTTGGGAGGTGGGCGTGTCTCTCTCTCTCTCTCTCTCTTCAGGGCCTCGCGATGTAGCAAGCATGACATTTGGGCACCTCAAGGGGCAGCCGACCAGGGATGTTGCACAGGCCCGTTCGCTTCCAGATTGTGGGGGTGTCTCGAGCGGTTCGCTTGCCTTGGGAGGTGTGCGTGTCTCTTTTCAGGGCCTCATGATCCTCGTGATGTGTATTCCAAGGGATGTTGCACAGGCCCGCTCGCGCTCAGATTGTGGGGGTGTCTAGAGCCGTTCGCTTGTTTTGGGATGTCGGCGTGCTTGTTTTCAGGGCCTCATGGTTCTCACGATGCAGCAAGCACGACATGTTGGCCATCCAAAGGGGTCTGGCTCATACCCAGAATCGCTTGCAGCCAGATCCACTCGCACTCAGCCGCCCAGCCTCGGCCACACTCGTACACTCTTGCACAGGTGACCTGCCGGACAAGACATGCACACATGGGGATCGCCGCGCCGAGTATCTAATGGCCCTCGGCCAATGCCGCCACCGTGCCCGGGATGTGGGTATGAGGCCTAGTGGATGTTCGTCGGGCGCGGGAGGCCTCTCTAGGGGCCTCCTGGAGGCAGCTTGGACGCCTCTTGGGGGCTGCCTGGAGGCTGCCTCGGGGCCTCTTTGGGGCCTCTTGAGGCCTCTTTGGGGCCTCTTGGGAGCCTCTTGGGGGCCTTTTGGGGCCTCCTGGGCGACTCTTGAGGTCTCCTGGGGGCCTCTTGGGGCGGAAGGCTGAGATTTTCGGTTCGTGTTCCCTCTCTTGGGTCCCTTTTGGGGCCGACTTGGGGCCCTCTTGGGCCGTTTTGGGCGCCTCTCGGGCCGTCTTGGGGTCCTCTTGGGCCGTTTGAGGCCCTCTTGGGGGCCTCCAGGCCCGTCTGGGGCGGTCTTGGGGGCCTCTTGAGGCAGTCTTGGGGCGGTCTTGGGGGCCTCTAGGGCCGTCTGGGAGCGTTGGGAAGCCGAAACGGCGAGACAGCAAACAGCTTTCAAATACCCAAGGACGAACAAGGATTTTGGCCTCTTGGGGCCCTCTTGGGAGGCCTCTTGGAGGCCTCTTGGGGCGTCTTGGAGGCCTCCAGGGGTTTGTCTGGGGACCATCTTGGGCTTCCTGGGCCGATCTTTGGGCGTCTCGGCCTCTCTGGCCCGCCTTGGCGGCCGCTTAGGGGCCCTCGTGGCCCACCTCGGAGAAGTCGCGCGCCACCACATGCCGAAGTCCGGGGGGGGCACGCGCCGAGCCCCAAGCGATCTCGGAGACTGGGGTCCAGGGGCTCCTAAGTAGGAGCCCCTGGACCCCAATGTGTTTGCTGGGTCTGGATCTTGTGTTTGCTGGGTCTGGATGCGTCGTCCCTGCCCGCGCGTTCGGCTGTCGCGCGCCTGCTCCGTTTCTCATCTCTGGTTTTCGGCCCAGCGCCGTAGGAGTAAGACATTCACTATGTACCTAAACCATTCCTCAGGACTGAGGACTGAGGCTCAGGGGATTGGGCAAAGGACCTGAGGACACGCCAACTCCGTGCCCAGCGGCACGGTTGTGGATTCCCCCCTGGACCTGGAAGGGACGAGTTTTGAAGTCCGACCATCACGTGTCTGCGCGGAGTTCTGGCGGATATTCCGAAGGGTACTTTGATCTGATCTTACTTTTGGTCGGAGTTGTGGTGGATCTGATTTTCATGTGTGTTCGTACCCTTTGGGAAGCTCCGCTTACGCCCTCAGCAAGGGCGTTCGCATAGCGACCCCCGCCTATGTTGCACACCACTCACGCGGATCGTGTCCCCCCTCGTAGGGTCATAGGGAGCTCCACTTTCAGCCACAGTGAGGGCGTTTGCAATGTGCCTCTCCGCCCATTTAGGCACACCCACCTCGTGGATCGTGTCCCATCGGGAGCTCCACCTACGGCCTGAGTGAGGGCGTTCGCATAGCCCCCCACGCCATTTCGGCGCGGCCTTCACGCGGATCGTGCCCCCATCGGGAGCACTTCCTACGGCCAAAGTGGCGGCGTCTGCACAGTGGCCCCCCCGCCCATTTCGGCGCAGCCCTCGTGCGGATCGTGCGCCCATATGCAGCTCTACCCTCGGCCACAGCAGGAGGGTTGGCATGCGTACACGCGCTGATGTCGGCACCCCCACCACGTGAATTGTGCCCCACCAGGGAGTTCCACTTATGGCCCCACCGGAAGGGTTCGCAGGTGACCCTGGTCCACTTCGGCGCAGCCCTCGTGCGGATCGTGCCCCATAGGTGACCCCACCCGCGGCCCTAGGTAGAGAGTTCGCATCCTTCCCCCGCCCACTTTGACACCCCTCGGACGGATCGTGCCCCATGGGGGGATCAGCGCGTCTTTCCAGTGGTTGCTCCGCAGCCCCCTATCCGCGCTGCCCTGCGGCGCGCGGTATGCCCAGCGCTGCTCGCAGTTGTATAGGATTCGACGCGTCGCCAGGCTGACTTGAGCTGCGTACCCCAGAAACGGCTTCCAGGCATCCGAAAATATGGTAAGCCCTGATCGTCGAACCTCGGTCCCTGGCGGAGGATGGCAGCGGCGGCGCCGACGTCGACGACGATGACGAGAGCATCGGCGGTGGCGACGACAATGACGACGACGGCGAGCTCCGAGAACCTTCAGTTGCCTCCGAGAGCCTCCGAAAACCATCGAAGTCTTCGAACGCCTTTGGGAACATCTTCGAAAGTTTCCAGAATCTGCGACGAAGACGACGCCCCGACGGTCAGGCGGCAGTGGCGGCGGGCTGCGCGGGGCCCTGGGCTTCGGCAGGGCTGGCGCCGGCGGCGCGGCAAGGGTCGACGAGGGCACCTACCGCGCGTCCGAGGACAGCGAGGGGGGAGGGGCCCAGACGTCGGGCGGATTGTCTTCTACAGTCCAGATGTTTTTCCTGGACTTCGGGCCTCGGGGGTCGTCTTTCGGGCTCCAGACACTCAACCATTGATTGGGGACGAAAGCTGGCCGCGAAGAATGGTCGAAACTTTTGGTGCCCCGCGGATTGAAGGAATCACATCGTCAGATTTGAGGTTTTGAAGGTCCTCCTCCTTCCCTTGGGGGCCTTCAGGTCTTTCGGGGTCATCGAGGTTCGGGCTGCTTCGACTGGGTTGACCGCCCTTCCGAGGCACTTACCGCGCGTCCGATGACAGCGAGGGGGAGCGAGGGCGAGGAGGAGGAGGAGGTTCGAAGAGGTTCTTCGCCATCTTCGGCCCCTGGGGACCCGTCCGTATCTCCATGGGAGAGCCAGCGAGCCCGCTCTCGTGGATCCCTGGTCTGTTGTGTGTGGTCCGCCGTCCGAGGGCGGTGGTTCCGCTTTGGAGCGGTGGGGCATGATCTCTCCCTCCGTGTCTCTCCCTGTCCGCGTCTCTCTGTGCCCGCTTCCGTCCACCTGGCTGCTCTTTTTTCGCGCCCGTCCCCCCCCTGTGTCCTTGCCTCATTGGCCGCCTCCCTGCTGCTCGTCCTGCCGTTTTGCCCATGCCTCGGCTTCTCCGTTTCTGCACTTTTCGCTTCTCTGCTTGCGTGTTTGCGAAAAGCTGAGTTTCTGTGACCATCCCTATCTCGTGCCATCTCCCTATCTCCACTCCATGTTTCCGATGGCAAGCTTTCGACGAGAGGGGGAGAGGGGCGCATGAGTGGAGGAGGACGAGGAGGAGGTGTTGGAAGAGGATGGCCAAGGGCGAACAATGGGGAATGGGGAAAAGCAGGGGGAGGATGAGAATGACCAGGACAATAATTGGAGGGTGGGGGATAAAGCTGAAAAGCGCAGTAGTCTTTTCGCCATCTTGGACATCGGGGGGCTCGTTTCAGGCCCCGTAGCCGTCAACAAACACTCAGGATGTGGACGGGGTTGAGAGCTTCAGGAGCTGGACACTCGAAGGATTCGAGTCGTCGAGGGTCTGGTGAGGAACTGGACGAGGGGTGCACCGCCATCTCGAGCCCTCGCAGTAGACCGCGCCGAGAGCCCCTCTGGCGAGGACGCCCCTGGCCGCTACGTGATAAACATGGACCCCACCTACGTGTCGCCCTCGTCGGTGGTGCGACGGGTGGACGCGAGGGACGCGTGGGCTGAAGAAGGGTTGTTCCTCGTACAAGCCAGGGTCTTGGTCGTTCGCCCCGATTTTACACTTGGGGTGTCGACGTAGTCAGCGGTTTTGAGCAGTTACTGGTCGGCAGCGGTTCCCTGGCCCCCGGTCCTGCCCGTGGATCGTCCGTGATAATATGCTGCGTGATCGAATTGCTTACCAGCGTGAGTTCTTGCATTGTCTATTTGTAATCATTGTGGTGCAATCTGCGCATGGTGCAGCATCGGTGTTGCATTCGATGTGGTAGAGTGTATGCGATACAGCAAATGTGGTGTATGGGAAGCAGCCCATGTGATCCAATACATGGTGTTGTCGTCTGTACAACCAATGCAGTGCAATTCATGTGCTGACGCGAGCAAAGTACGCGGTGCAGCGTGCCCAGTTGAGCCTACCCAGCTGCCCCGCCCCCGTGCCAGCGCAGCAGCGCATCGGAGGTTGGGTTGAAGACCCATTGCAATTCAGCGCGCGGTCTGAACTTGAGCGACCCTTGGGGGTCTCTGAAGACCTAGGGGGCCTCCTGGAGGGCCTCTTGGGCCGTCGTGTGGCTTTCTTGGCCCGTCTGGGGGTCTCTCTGGGCCGTTTTGGGGTCCTTTCGGGGCGCTTTGTCATGGAGGTCCCTGGGGCCGTACTGGTGCCCTTTTGGGGCCGTCTAGTGGGCCTCTTGGGCCACCTTCGGAGGCCCCTGGAGCCATCTTGGGATGTCGGATGCCTGAAAAGGCGAGACCAATGGGAGCACAATGGTATTGGCTTCTTCGGACCTCCTGGAAGACCCCTTGGAGCCCTCTTTGGCTGCATCGGGGTTCCTTGGGCTGTCTAGGGGCTCTATTGGCCCATCTGACGCCTTCGAAGGCCATCTCGACGTCCTCTTGGGGCGCTTTTGGGCTGTCATGGAGGTCTCTTGGGCCGTCTCTGGCCTTCTTGAGGGCCTCTCGAGAGTCTGGGGCCTCTCAGGGCCATCTTGGGAGTTTTGGGGGGTCTGTTGTGGGCTTCTGGGGTACTCTTGGAGGCCGCTTGACCATTCTTGGGGGCCTCTTAGGGCCACTCGGGGGCTTCTTGGGAGCGTCTGGGGGCCTCCTGGGGGCCTTATGGGGGTATGTTGGGGTCTTGGAGGCAACTTTGGAAGGAATCGCTCCCAGGACCATTTCGAGTTCCCCCTCTTGGACCCCTCTTGGGGCTTTTCTGGGAGGCCTCTTGGGCTGTCTTGTGGCCGTCTTGAGACTCTCTTGGGTTGTCTTGGGGTCATCCTGGGCCGTCTTCAGGTATATCAGGCGCTGTGGACGTCCGTGCAACTAGTGGACGACCATGGCACAGAAGGTAGCATGTCGTGCCAATCTGAGTTCGCATCTTGTGCATGCTTAGCGCATGTTGAAGCCCAGCTTCGTGCAGTCGTATCAGCGTCTACACGCCTTTGTCGAATGATCTGTGTGTGTGTAGTCTTTGACCCCTCTTGGCCCTCTTCCGCCGTCTTGGATCCCTGATGGGAACCTTTTGGGCCGTGTTGGAGTTTCGGACGCCCGAGTAGGCGATCGTGCTAACTCAATGAATAAGGACAATGAGAGGGCATGACTTTTGGACATCCTGTTGGAGCCCTGTTGAGGGCCTTTCTGAGGGCCTCTTGAGTGCCTCTTGGAGTCCTTTTTGGACGCCCTCTTGAGGGCCTCTCGGAGTTCTTCTGGGGCGTCTTGGGGACCTCTTGGTCCGTCTTGGGGGCCTCTCCGGCCATCTTGGTGCACTCTTGGAGCGTCTGGAGGCCTTCTTCCTTCGGCCAGAGCCTCAACTCGGCCAGAGCCTCTCCAAACAATAATTTGTTTTGGGGCATTGTCCAGATCGGCTCCAGAAAGGGGAGAGCGCTCGCTAATAGGAGGGGGGGAAGGCCCTAGAAATAATATACGGAATGAATTTTA
This sequence comes from Prorocentrum cordatum, assembly GCA_963575745.1. Lineage (NCBI taxonomy): Eukaryota > Dinophyceae > Prorocentrales > Prorocentraceae > Prorocentrum > Prorocentrum cordatum. The sequence continues at coordinate 166,437 of CAUYUJ010015837.1, forward strand.
CCAGACGCTAGAGGAGAATTCGAACACGCCCCAACGTGCACAAGGCATTGTGGCGGATGTGGTGCAAGCAAGTGGTGGAAAGTATGGGATGTAATCTATGTGCTGCATGCTGCTTGGTGCAATATAGGTGGTGCAGTCCGTGTTTTCTCATCTGTGTGGTGCAATGTGTTGTGCAATGCATGTGGTACACGCTATGTGGTGCAATCAACTAAGTCCATCATCAGTCGGCAACTCCACTGCTCGTCCAAACATTCCGCCCTCCCACCCGCAGCTCGTTTGGCGAAGCCCTTTCGGCCACGATTGTGGTTGCCGATTCGAACTTGCCAGCGCATCTCAAAGGCCGCTCTGACGCGCGGGCACTTCAATGCGGGTCGGTGACTCGGGCGGGCGCGATATCATGATGCCGTCGGTACCAGTGATGATGACGATGGCAAAAAAGAAAGCGACGTTGTCAAACCAACGTTGTCGGCGTCGCCGTCGTCGTCTCTGCCGCCTGGGTCCCAGAACATCATGTGCTATAGTCCAGGCCCAGCACACACAGGTCATGTGATATAGATCTATGTATACACATACACATACACATACATATATACATATATTTATATGTATATGAATAGCTCAGGTTCGAGGATCGAGGTTCGAGTCAGCCTGTTTTTTTGTGGGGGCACGGAGGCCTCCTTCTGGATCTCTGGAAACCTTCGGAGGCCTGCCTGCACTTCCATGGACCTCGGGTGACCTGGGATCACCTTCCAGGGGGCCGCCAGCCGGCCCGCGGGTCGGAGCGGCAGCGGAGGTGCCCGTGTACGACGATGAGATCACCGACGAGCTGCGCACGGGCGACGTCGTCAGCGTGCTCGAGGTGCGACGGACCCAAGAGCGCGTGCGAGCTCGGATCAAGGACCGGGCAAGCAGCAGCTACGAGGCAGATGAGGTGGGTGAGGAGCAGGAGAAGGGGGGGATGAGGACGAGGGGCTTCGGGGGTCCTCTGGAGGAGAAAGAGCATGTGGGGTGCTCATGACGATGATCGTGGTGGTGGTGATGATGGTGGTGGTGATGATGAATACGATGATAGGGTAGAGTTGAGGCATTGGGTAAGACACGATTGGGATTAGGATGAGGATGCTACCATCGAGCATGATGATGCTGACGATGATGACGCGATTATGATGCTGCTCATGTTGACGATGACGACGACAGTAATTCTGACGATGAGGAGCATGATGCTGATAATGAAGATGATGGTGAGGATGATGATGCTGCTGCCTTTGCTGCTGCTGCTGATGCTGGTGATGCTGCTGCTGATGATGATGATGATGATGATGATGATGATGATGTTGATGATGATAATGATTATGATGCTGCTGCTGCTGATGATGCTGATGCTGATGCTGATGCTGATGCTCCTGATGATGATGATGATGATGATGATGATGGTGGTGGTGGTGGTGGTGGTGATGATGGTGATGATGAGGAGGAGGAGGAGGACGACGACGAGGCGAGGACGACGACGAGGCGGAAGAGGATGATGATGAGGAGGAGGACCAGTGTAAACCCAAGAGTCATCAACGATGTTGGAATTAACCCTCCCTCCAAGCTCCCTCTTCATAGGCCCATACACGGTTCATTTCAATTGAGAGAACTGCCTCGTTGGAAGACAACCGTTTGGAGATCCTGAAGCATGCCAAAACATAGTTCTCGGGAGTTCAACGTCACGTATCAACCTGACTGCTTCGTTTCGGCGATCCGGAATCGTGCCATAATGCATTTTTTTGGATTTCAACACCGCGAATCAACATAACTCTTGCACCCGCGTAATCCTGAATCCTTCCAAAACACAGTTTTTGGTTCGTTGATCATGGGAACCCGTGAAACTCTGGCAAATGTTTAAAACGAATGTGCGCGGCGCTAAGGCGAGAGTTATGTTTTAGAATGGAATCGCCCTCAATCCGTAAAGCTCTTGCTTTTTTTCACAAAGAATGTGCGCGGCGCTAAGGCGATGCCACATTTGAAAAGGAACGCCCTCAATCCGTGAAACCCTTGCACATTTTTACAAATAATGTGCGCGGCGCTAAAGCGAGAGCCACATTTTGAAAACCACCCGCTCTCAATCCGTGAAGCTCTTGCACATTTTTGCAAAGAATGTGCGCGGCGTTGAGGCGAGAGCCACATTTTGAAAACCACCCGCCCTGAATCCGTGAAACTCTTGAATTTCTTGTACAAAGAATTTGCGCGGCGCTAGAGCGAGAACCACATTTTGAAACCGACCCGCCCTCAATCCGTGAAGCTCTTGCAAATGTTGAAAACGAATGTGCGCGGCGCTAAGGCGAGAGCCACATTTTGAAAACCACCTGCCCTCCATATGTGAAACCGGTGTCACGTTTTAAGCTTCAGAGTCATACATGGTGAGGGAGTCTCAGGCGAAACGCCCGGCCCGCCCTAAAAACTGGTCTCGGGGTCAGAGGGACCAGTTCTCTATAAGGAGAAGGAATGGAGGAGGAGGAGGAGGAGGAGGAGGTGGAGGAGGAGGAGGAGGAGGAGAGGAGGAGGAAGGAGGGAAGAGGAGGAGGAGAAGGAGGAGAAGGAGGAGGAGGAGGAGGAGGAGGAGGGGGAGGATGAAAAGGAGGAGGAGGAGGAGCAGGAGGAGGAGGAAGAGGAGGAGGATGAGGAGGAGGGAAGAGGATGAGGATGAGGACGAGGAGGATGAAGATGGAGGAGGCGGAGGAGGAGGAGGAGGAGGAGGAGGAGGAGGAGGATGAGGAGGCGGAGGCGGAGGCGGAGGAGGAGGCGGAGGAGGAGGAGGCGGAGGAGGAGGCGGAGGAGGCGGTGGAGGCGGAGGAGGGAGGAGGAGGAGGAGGAAGAGGAGGTGGAGGAGGCGGAGGCGGAGGAGGAGGAGGAGGAGGAGGAGGAGGAGGAGGAGAGGCGGCGTAGGAGGAGGAGGAAGAGGAGGAGGAGGAGGCGGAGGAGGAGGCGGAGGAGGTGGATGAGGAGGAGGAGGAGGGGGATGGGGAAGGAGGAGGAGGAGGGTGACGATGAGAAGGAGGAGGAGGAGGAGGAAGAGGAGGCAGAGGAGGCGGAGGCGGAGGAGGCGGAGGAGGATGAAGAGGAGGAGTAGGAGGAGGAGGAGAAGGAGGGGGCGGAGGGGGATGATGATGATGATGATGATGATGATGATGATGATGATGATGATGATGATGATGATGATGATGATGATGATGATGATGATGATGATGATGATGATGATGATGATGATGATGATGATGATGATGACGACGACGACGATGATGATGATGATGATGATGATGCTGATGATGATGATGATGATGCTGATGATGATGATGATGATGCTGATGCTGATGATGATGATGATGATGCTGATGATGATGATGATGATGATGATGATGAGGAGGAGGAGGAGGAGGAGGAGGAGGACGAAGATGAGGAGGAGGAGGATGAGGCGGAGAAGGCGGAGGAGGAGGAGGCGGAGGAGGTGGAGGAGGCGGAGGCGGAGGCGAAGGCGGAGAAGGTGGAGGAGGAGGATGAGGATGAGGAGGAAGAGGAGGATGAGGGGGAGGAGGGGGATGAGGAGGAGGTGGAGGCGGCGGAGGAGGAGGAGGAGGAGGAGGAGGAGGATGGTCAGGAGGAGGACGAGGAGGAGGAGGACGAGGAGGACGAGGACGTGCAGGAGGAGGAAGAGGAGGAATATTAATCATATGGCAGATTATATAACAATATTAATTGTATCACTGCTGCTGTTATTACTACTACTACTACTACCACTACTGCTACTACTGCTACTACAACAACTACGAGTACTTGCATTACTATTACTACCATTATTATTATTACTACTACTACGACTACTACTACTACTACTACTACTACTACTACTACTACTACTACTACTACTACTGTTACTGGTACTATTACGAAGCAGGCAACTGATACGACTACGGGTGATACGAGTCATAGTCATACTAAGAATAATAAGCGAATGTATGGTACTAATAAGCATACGGCGGATGATGAACATACTCATACGCAGAAGCAGGCGAATGCTATTACTACGGCGGCGACGAATGCTATTTTTAATCAAACTACCAGTAAAAAAACAATAATAACATGAACCATATTACGAATTGTAGTAATGCAAGTGCGACTAATCAGAATTACATGAAGAACCATGCTACGAATACTACGACGACTGTTTATACTATGCAGACTCAGACGATGAGGCGTGTGATGATTCTGATTAGAGAAATGAGGAGGAGGAGGGCGAGGAGGAGGAATATGAGGAGGAGGGGGATGATACTGAGGAGGCGGCGGCGGAGGAGGATGAGGAGGATGAGGAGGGGGAGGAGGAGGAGGAGGAAGATGAGGAAGAGGAGGATGAATAGGAGGAGGAGGAGGAGGAGGAGGATGAAGATGGGAATTTTTGGAATTGTGCTCTGGTTCGCCGAGGAGACGGTCAGCTTAGTGCGGCACTCGCGAGCTACTGGCAGAAGCACGTGGTATCTAGCAGCAGGGGCGCCAAGGTGTACATGTTCCTCCCGCCCATGCACATACCACCCCCCACCCTGATCGTCATAAAGCGCACATGGCGCACCATAGCGCTGCAGGAGAAGGGAGGAGGCAAGATTATGCATACTTATCAGGAGGGGGGCAGGTGAGATAGCCTACACAGGGCTGAACAAAGGCAGCTAAGTGGGCGGGTGCGAGGTAGGGGCCCGCGGGAATGCACGATTTTCGCACGCTCGACCTGTGCCCCCTGTCTGCATCAACGCCGCATTGCGAACCGCATCCCCCCAACGCGCCAAAACCCATCCGCGGTCCCGACCATAGTAAGCTGAAAACGCTAGGCAGGGGAGCGGGGGATGTGAGACGGCCTGAAGGCCCCGATGCGCGGGCGCGGGGCGGCGCGCATGTTTGTGCCCGCCCAGAGAGAGGTTCGCCGTACCTGGTACGGCACCCGAAACCTTTCGAACTGGGGCGGCATCTAGAGACCGAAAGGAGAGAGAAACACCAGGAGGCAAGGGAAGGCATATCAAAGCGGGGAGCGGGTGAGGTGACCTGCGAACGGCCGAAAAGGCAGCCGGGAGGGCGGGTGCGGGGCAGGGGCCAGACGCTCGACCTGTGGCCCATGCCTGATCCAACGCCGCGGTACGAACCTCGCCCCCGCCAACGAACCTAAACCCTCCTTCGGACCCGACCATAGTACGCCGAAGCGCTAGGAAGGGAAGTGGGAAACCAAGTGAAACGGCCTGGTGTGCCCGATACGCCTGCGCGGGCCTGCGCGCGTGGCTGCCCGCCCCGAAAGAGGTTCGCCGTACCTGGTACGGCGCCCGAGACCTATCGAACTGGGGCGGCAGCTGGAACTCAAACGGGGAGAGAAGCACCAAGAATGCAACCGAGGCCAACGAAGGCAGCAACAGCATGGTCCTGCGTCACCATGCCGTAGGGCCCCCCCTGTACTGTTTGCCACCAGAGAGCAGAGAGCGAACAGTCATATAGAGAGGTGGGTGAGAGACGCGGTGCAGAAGACGACAGCCACTTGCTCTTCCGCACCTCCACTTGTCCGTCCACATCGTGATATCTTGTTTACGCTTCGCGAGTCCCCACCAACCCATCCAAAAACAGCCGCTCGAAGAAGGTGCGCTGACCGTAGGGTGTTTTCTCTTCCTTCTCCCTCTCTTTGGCTTCTTTCTTCCATCCTCCTCTCCTTCTCCTCGTCCTCGTTGCTCCTTCTCTTCGTCCTCCTCCTGGCGTTGCCGTGCGATCTTGGGGCTCTCTTGGGATCTCAGGGAATCGTGGCCTTGGGGCTCTCTTGGGGCTCTCTTGGGGCTCCTTTGGGAGTCTTGAAACCCTCTCGGGGCTCTTTGTGGGAGTTTGAGAGGTCTCTTGGGGCCATCTTGGAGGCCATCGGGCAAAGAAGGAGAGAGCATTTATTGGTGTACCCCCGTCGGGGCCCGAAATATCGCCTCTTGGAGTTCTCTTGGGCCGCTCTTGGGCGCCTGTTGGGCGCTCTTGGGGCCGTCTTGGGGCCTTCTTGGGCCGTACTGGCCGCCTTTTGAGCCGTCTTGGGGCCCTCGTGGGCCGTCTTGGAGCCGTCTTGGGAACCTCTTGGGCCGTTTTGGGGCGGTCTTGCGGGCCTTTTGGGCTGTCTTGGAGCGTCGGGAAGCCGAAAGGGCGGGAACGCGAAAATGTTTGAACTACTTAAGGGAAAAATGTGATTTCGGCTTCTTTGGGCCCTCTTAGGGCGCCTCTCGGGGCTCTCTTGCAGCGTTTTAGGGGCCTCTTGGGCCGTCTTGGCCCCTCGGGGGCGTCCTTGGGAGGTTCCGCGGCCACTTGGAGCCGTCTTGGAGCCGCTTGGGGCTCTCTTGGGCCGCTCTTGGGCGCCACTTGGGCGCTCTTGGGGCCGTCTTGGGGCCCTCTTGGGCCGTACTGGCCGCCGCTTGGGCCGTCTTGGGGCCCTCTTGGGCCGTCTTGGAGCCGTCTTGGGAGCCTTTTGGGCCGTCCTGGGGTGGTCTTGCATGCCTTTTGGGCTTGGGCTGTCTTGGAGCGTCGGGAAGCCGAAAGGGCGGGAACGCTAAAATGTTTGAAACGCCCACGGAAAATCAATGGTTTCGGCTTCTTGGGGCCCTCTTAGGGCGCCTCTCGGGGCTCTCTTGGAGCGTCTTGGGGACCTCTTGGGCCATCTTAGCTTCTCGGGGGCGTCCTCGGGAGGCTCCGCGGCTACTTGGAGCCGTGTTGTGGCGGTCTTGGAGCCGCTTGGGGCTCTCTTGGGCCGCTCTTGGGCGCCACTTGGGCGCTCTTGGGGCCGTCTTGGGGCCCTCTTGGGCCGTACTGGCCGCCGCTTGGGCCGTCTTGGGGCCCTCTTGGGCCGTCTTGGAGCCGTCTTGGGAGCGCTGTTGGGGGCCTTGGGAGCGCTCTTGGGGCCATCTTGGAGGAGATCGGTCAAAGAAGACGAAAGCACTTATTTGCCCTCCCCCCCCCCCCACCCCCTCCCCCCTGGGGCCACGATCCCAGTGAGGGGTATCAAAAAATGAGCGTCCCAGGGACCGACAAAGGACGCCCCGGCGACCCGCGGCCCCCCGTCTCCAGGCCCAGCGGGAGGGGTAACCCCCTCCCCGAAGGGGAAGAAGGGGGTTGAGAACAGAGAAGACTATCCAAACCACTCACGCCCTAAAGGGCTGGTAGGATTACAGGCAGCAGCCTATCCCAACAAGCTTCTGCCAAAATGCGGATCAAGGTTCCAAGGGGCTATTGCACGCAAGCGGGCCTGTCTCGTTTCCTGGAGTTGAGCAGCTCTTCTGACACGTGCCCGCGCGCGATTTTGCGCAATGCGCTCCAAAACTTCTGGTGCTAACGACGGTGGGATGGGCGGGCGGGGAGGATTTGTTGCCCTCTGCGAGTCACCAAGAAAAACAGGTGCTTCTACATACTCCTGCTCCTAGTCAGCCTCAGGTGGGCCTGTAGGTCTAACCTCCGCCGTGTCATCTCGAACCTGCGAGGTGGAAGAGGCAACTTGCTCTGCTGTCGGGGGGGCGTGTAGCAGTCGAAAGCGATCGAGTTCGGGGTCGTGTCGGACACGGCGTGTGCGCCGTGAGACAAAATCAGGAGCCCATCCCTCGCCAGTGCCAGAATAGGGATCCCAGGAGACAAGGGACCGCAGTAACCCATCACGTGCACTACCGTCCCCCCCAGTTATTCGGAACAACGGGCACAGTACTGTCCACATCCCCTTCCCACATGGTACGCATTGTATTAGCGGTGGCAGCAGCGATACGCTTGCACAGGCCGGCGCGATACATCTTCTTTTTGGCTGTGCGCCATTCCTTCCTATCCTTATCATATCCAAGAAGCGTTTCGTGCCCGCCCCTGCCGTGCGAGCATCTGCTGTTTCCAGGGGTCGCAAGCATGGCTGCGTGCAGCCCAGGCAGTCGAAGTGCAACGATCCTAGTGGGGGCCCTTGACGTCTGACCATGTTCACGCTGATCAAAATCGGTCGTCGAGACTGCTGGGGACGACTGGAGAGCACGCATCGGATGACAGGTAAACGAGCTGACAGCTTGGAGCCTCCATTCACACCGCAGGGGGTGCTCGAGCCAACATGACGTCCCAGCCTGCATATGTGCAGCGAACAGCTCCAGCAAAGCATGGTATAGCGCTCTGCCCGCTCACAGCTGTTCCATCTGTCGTCCAGTAGCTGCCGTCTTACCCCAAAATTGGTCACGCGTTCGAAGTGGCGGGGGGCCTTGGCCTTCTGCCCATCGAGAGGCAGACCAGGTCTCACACGGCGGCCCGCCACCCGACACCACCACCTGTCGTGCAAGGATGTGTGACCTCCATTCTGCAAGTGTGTCCCGATTCATGAGATCCCCATCGACTGCATGTATGGCTATATCCACAGGCAGGACATCTATCGCATAGTCTGAGCTGCAGTGCTCCCATTCAACCTGTGCCTGCACATCCCATGCCCTTCTCCGCCCGTAAAGCGAATTTCGGACAAAACATTCAACTTTTCTGACGGCTCTCAGCATGGGCTCGGCTGCAATGCCAGTGTACCGTTCTGTCAGGAATAGTCGACTGGGGTATCTCTCAGTGGTGTACTGAACAGGGTTGGCTGGCGGCGGCGGCAATCCAGCGGCATTCACAGGCGCTTGTAGGCACGCGGCAAGCCCAGCTGGGAGAGCGGGGTCAGCGGCCGCGATCTCCAAGCGTGCAGTGCCATGGTCCATTGTAGCCATCACTGAATACCCATGCTCTGTGATGGGGCCAGCTGCGCGAACTGTCGGCGCAACAACATGACGGCGAGACATCGGTGCGCCTGGGATCCTGCCTGTCATCGGGGCTGAGAAATCGGTGTGTGTGATATGATAACACGGCGCGGCACCTGAAGTAGTAGCACTCGGTGCAGCAATTGCGGTGGTAGGATCACTCATCAGCATAAATAAACACAGTGGGGAATCATGTGCTAGGTGGTCTACTAGGTGAGCCCGAGCATGAAATGCAGATAGGCATGCGTGACAATGTCCGTCTGGTGACCCCCATGCACGTGCCAGCGCTGCGTTCTGACGGTGGGTACGCGCCACATCCGCACGTAGTGCTCCATGCTTCCGGAAAGCACGCGCACGCCGTGGACACTTGACCTTGTCTTCGACTGCATCATCTGCTGCACATGTAGGTGGGCCTACAAGAATACCATTAACATCCGTCCAAACACACGTCCTGGCACTCCCAAGGGGCGTACTTCCTGAAACAAATTGGCCTCCACTGTGGCCGCCGCGACATTTCGAGCATGAGATTGGGCTGTAGCGTGTAGCGCTATCTATATAATGCGCTTCCAAGCCGGTTGCTTTCGTAGGATGAGGGGTTCCCATTCACTGAAATCTTCGAGCGGTGGTGGGAGGGAAGCGCGAGCTACAGCAGTCGCACGTAACCACGGGCAATCATCCATGACCATTCCCAGCCATGACCTGGCGCGGCAACCGGTCCCAGTAGCGTCGCACCACTCGGCCCGAAGTAAGGCAAATGCAAGTTTGGGCCCTGTGTGCAGTAGTGAGCCTAACAGTCGTAGAGGCGCAGCTCTTTTTAGAGCGTCGGGCGGGGGTCGTCTGAGCATGGCCAGCGCTTGGCCGTCACTTGCGCGCGACTCGGCTTCAACAAAACGAACCTTCGCCGCAGCTCGATAGACTTTCATGACTTCAGCGTTGGCCATTTTGGCCTCCGCCGTTGTTGACATGGTCCAGGCACCCGAGTTGTAGAGCCGCTCCGATAACACCCAACAGTCGGCGAACATCATGCATGTCGGATCGGCAAGGGCCTTGGTGGAAAAAACTCTAGTGCGCAACGCGCGTGAGGTAGCTGTGGTACTGCTGGCGCGATATCGGACCTCGGGCCCCATGTTACCTAGGGAATGAATAGCTGAACCGAGATGTACATAGTACTTGACAATCGGTGCCCGTACCGGCCCAAGTAGCTGTGTCTGCGCAATCACAATGCCCAGCGCGCTCGCGCCGTGCGTGCTGCTTCGCCCTCGCTCCTTTTCCTCGGCAGGCCAAAAGGGCAGCCGTTTTTGTAGCGCCGAGGTTGAGTGGGTGGCCTCTGCCAGCGAACGCATCGGCAACCGCGGTAAGCGCACGGCACATGGCAGGTTACAGGTCGGAAGCAGGGACAATCACAATGATGGTGCCGTCATCCGCAAAGGTGATGTCCAACGACGGCGCGGTGGTAACAGTGTCGGCATCCGTTACTATACTCTGCGCGCTGTTGCGCTCGTCTGTCGGCAAGTGCAGGGCTAGCCCTTCAGCGTCCAATTGAGCTCGTGCAGCGTGCATGCATTCGCCCGCCGGCCTCTCGCGCAATATCTCAGCGAGAGGTGGCCCAGGGAAACCGAACGTTGCGGCGAGGAAATCTGGTCGGAACCCTCGCGCATGAACCAGGGGGTATGATGGCATTGTGCAATCTGAGTTGCTGTGTGCGCGTGTAGTGTACCGTTCACCACTTGCTGTTCAACAGTAGGTGTCAGCTCGCGTAAACGCCTTGCGAGCTCATGCATGGCGCTCGCCGGTAGACCTGCCGCCCTGACAATGCAAGCAACAGCGCCACCGTCGAGCGGCGATCGAAGTAGTAGTTCCCGCAGGGCACGGTAAGAAAAGCCTGCGCCACACCCAGGAGTAACACGCCAAAAGACAGAGCACGGGCAGCCGCAACAACTTTTGCAAGACTAATACTGACTGGCGAATTGCTGGTACCTCGATCTGGTATTCCCCCGAGCTGAGTACCCCCTGCTGCTGCGAGCATTGCTGGCATCAACCGAGTCCGCAAGCATCTTCGCGATGCCTTGCCAAGCTGTAAGGGCGCCAGAATAGAGCGGGAGCTGGCGCAGGCACTGGGGTCGTCCATGATGGACTTCAGCAAATCTGATATATACCTCCCTTCCATTGAATAGGTTTAATTCGGGTGACGGCAGTCTAGAGTCGTAGCGGGTAGTGCAGGGCGGCGAGCTCAGTGGCGAAAGCGCGCGCCAGAGCTCCCGTGAAGCCGTCGCAGCCAGGGGCAGCGCGCTCGGTCAGGCGGCAGGCGCGCTGAAACTCAGACAGGGTTGGTAGTGTATCACTAGGCACCGGATCGGATGACATCCGATCGCACGGCACCCCGTGTGAAGTGCCCCGCAAGCCTAGCCGCGCCCGCAAGCGCGAAGGTCGCTGCCGACTCTAGCGTGCCAAAGTGCTGCTGCCAGCGACGGGCTGCCTGAAGCTGCGAAGTTACCGGCTGCGCATGCATATCCTTGAGGAAGGGCAGCCCCTTAAGCATGCGCTTGCGGCGGGACCCTGCATCGACGCCGCGTAAGGCCGCGAAAGCCTCCGCTGCCTGTCCCCTGGACCATGCATCCTGCATGCCGGTCGCGCTGTCATCGCAGTGCTTGGCGGCGTCCAGTGTGGTAGATTTGGTGATCACAAACGCCGCGCCACGCATGAATGCGCATGTGAAAGCCCACAGGAGACCCTGCCACCTCCAGAAGTTGGGAATAATACCTTGTAGTTGATACATGGCTCGTGGAACACCTACCAGGGGCTCCCAGATGTTGGTGCGCGACACAGTGTCCACAAGGCCTCCAGATGTACGACGTGGAACGGGGGGGCATATAACCTATCTCTTACACCCTGCATGGGGTTGTGCAAACTCCACTGCCGCCTCGAAAAATCTGTGGCCCGACATGTGAACTGCGTCGCATGCATCAATGAGCAACGCGCGAGAGGGGCCCTCTCGCACGGACCACCTCCATCTGCACTGTTGGTAGTCTAGCCACTCCTCCACTTCCTTTCCACCTGTGGCCCACGCACACAAGGCAGCAGAAAGCAGTAGTAAGTTGAGTCGTCCTCGCAACATGCGGAGCTCTCGTCGTCCAGAAGAGCGACGGTCCATGAACGTCAGCGATTGAACCGATAGCCATGACTGACGCGGCTCACGCCCCGTCGGCGACTTCTATACGGGAAGGCATTCGGTGACCGCCCGAATTAGCTCGTCGTTCAAATGTTGTGCATGATCATCAGGTTGCGACTGGAGAGCTGGCCGCGGAATACTTCTGACCATGGCAGCAAACTTTGCCGCGCACTCAGTGTCCTGGGTTATTTTCTGATCGCGGGGAGTTTCGGCCCAACAGGAAGTAGCCTGCGCGGGGCGCTGATTTGCACGTCTGCCATAACCACGAAATCATCATCATATCGCATAGAAAGATCCACTGTCGGATCACCTTCTTGTCGACTGAGCGAACTGAGAGAGGCTCGAGGCACTGTCGCATAGTCAATGCGACGTCTCGGGTCCTGGGGGGGCGCGCCTGGCGGCGTCCACGTGCCATGTATGCCGTGCAAAGGTTCCGAAAAAGACGCCGCGTTCTGTCCGGTAGCTCGTGGGAAGTCGTGAAACAAGTGTCCAGTGTCGTCTTCCTGCGCGGCGCCCACGGGGCCCGCGTGGCTGGACTGAGCCGTTCCGACGGTGGCGTTTGCATCCAGTAGACAAAACAGTTGGGCCTGACTGGGCCGCGTGAGTACAACATCGCGCATGCGTGTTCACCGCTGTGCTACCATGTCGAGAGCTCCCGTCGCACGTGCACGTTGCGCGTGTGCGACAGGATGTTGCGTGGATGGCGGCGCCGCGAAAATGGGGGAGAGCACTGCGTCTTGCCATTGGGCCGCGAGCAATGCTGCTAAGTTGCCGCAGTCGGGAACTGGACCGACGGGCAGCATGTCCGAAAAAAGAGACGGGGCTGGATGCCCCGGCAGAGCCGCGGCGCTCGAAACCCGCGCGGGGTGATCCCCACTGGCGCCTAGCGGCTCTGCAGGCTGGCTCACCCCTTCTTCGACGGGCTCGCCTGCGTCACTTCAATATCGTCATCGGAACTCTGGCCAGCGCGAACCTCGTCCGCGTTCGCGCGGCGCGGGCTGCGTTCGCGGCTTCCGCCACCTGCTGGCCCATCTCCCCCCGCTGGCTCCTCGCCCGGCACCGCGCGTGGAAGCGCGCCTCCTGGAACCGCGGCAGCACTCGACGTTGCGACGACTGTCTGTAGGGTGGGCTGCCCAGCAGCGGCCAAGCCCTGGGCCTGCAGGGCTGCCTTCTCGTCCGCTGCCGCCTCCGCGCGAGCCTCGGCAGCAGCGCGAGCGCGCGCCTGGCGAGCCGCCTTGCGCTCGTCGGACGCAGTCTGACTGGCGTCGGCTGTGGCGTTCTCATCCTTGTCTGCATCCGCTGCGTCAATCGCTGCCTGTGCCTGGAGCTGCTCTGCCGTCATCGCAGGACATGCCGCGGCAGGGGGCTGTGCAGCAGCAGCCTGTGGCACTGCTGCGACGAGTTGCGCAGGCTGTGCAGCCTGGGCAGGATTGGCAGCCGCTGGCTGTGCTGCTGGAGTCGTCGTAGCCGTAGTCGCCGCCATGCTCGCTGCTGCCGTGATCTGCGTCAGTGCCGACTGCAGTCCGCCCAGTACCGTGGCCAGCCCCGCGATTTGCTGCGCCGTGCTCGCCTGGCCCTGCTGGAGCTCGGCGATGGCTGCAACCGAGGCACCTGGCATCTGGCTGGGTGGGTTCGCCACGGGCGTGGTGGGCGGGCGCCGCCTCCTCCACCGCGGGCGTTGCGGCGCCCTGCATCTCGACGTCACTGGCGGCAACTGGCAGCGGGGAGAGGGTCTCGAGCTGCTGAAGCAAGACCTGTGCGCGAGTCAGCTCGTTGACACGATGCTGCTGGGCCAGCTGGCGAGCCTCGTGCTCAAACATGGCCTCGTGCGCCGCCTTCTCTGCGCGATCGGAGCGGCGTTGGGCGCGCTCGACGAGCGCCCGCTGCCTCGCCAGGCGCACCTCCTGGGCCCTGGCCACTATGATCATTGCCATGAGGACCGAGTATTCATGCTCCTGTGCCTCAGGGATGCTGGTCGGCAGGCCGAGCTCGCGGGGCGCGCGAAGCATTTTTGCCGACGTCACCGCCAGGCGGCGCAGGTTGCGCCTGTGGTTGACGGCGGCGGAATCCGTCGGTGGCTGCGCCCAGGCTGGGTGCGCACGCGCCTGCTCTTGCATTGCAGGGAGCACGCCGAGGGCCTCCTGCGGGCCTGCTGGACGGTCCGCCGTCTCCTCGGTCGACTCAGGCTCGCTCTCGTCGAACGTGACGTCGGTGGCAGGCGAGCGCCGACGGGGTGACCTGCGTCGGGAGGGCACCTCTGGGGCTGGCTCCTCCGCAGGCTCGCCATCTCGCTGCTGGGGATGGGCGGGCGGCGGAGCACGGCTCGGGCCGCGCTGCTGACGACTGGGCTGAGCGCTGCTGTGCGCTGGCCTTGAAGCACGCCTCCGCCGCCGCTGGTCACGTCCACTTCCTCCGTGCTGATCTCGCCCGCTGCCCGCTGATGCATGCTGCTGCTGCTGCTGCGGTTGCTGCTGCTGCTGCTGCTGCTGCTGGTGCTGCGGCTGATCGCGGAACACGCTGAACGCCGCGGGACTCTGCTGCGGCAGCGGGTAGCAGGTCCTGCACATCAGGTCGCTGGCAGCATTTTCGAGCCCGCATGCTGGACACCACCACGGGGGGAGCGGCGGGGACGGCGGGGGCTGACCGCCGCCCTTGCCTCCGCCCTTGCCTCTGGCCTGCCGCGCCATCGCGCTGTGGTGCGTCGCCAAGCACCTCGCCGCACTCGCTATGCGAAGAACAAGGCGAGCTTGAGCGCGCTGAGCACGAGCGCGCCTGTGCCAGGCCAGCTCGCTGCCGCCGCCGCTAGGCCGCGGGCGTGAGCGGGAGCTGCGGGGAACCCGCGGCGTGCCGCCAGCAGCGGGGCGCCAGGCGCGAGAGCCGCCAGGCACGCCAGGAGCAGCGCGAGGCGCGGCGGGGCCCCGACCGCCCGATGCTCGGGCGCGGGCCAGCGCGCGTGGCTGCCTGCCTCGAGAGAGGTTCGCTGTGCTTGATACAACGCCCGAAACTTCTCGAACCGGGGCGGCAACTATGAACAGGGGGAGGAGGGAGGGAGGAGGAGGAGGAAGAGGAGGAGGACGAGGAGGAGGAGGAGGGCGAGGATGATGATGATGATGAGGAGGAGGAGGAGGAGGAGGAGGAGGAGGAGGAGGAGGAGGAGGAGGAGGAGGAGGAGGAGGAGGAGGCGGCGCGGAGGAGGAGGAGGCCAAGGAGGAGGAGGAAGGCGGAGGAGGAGGAGGACGAGTAGGAGGAGGAGGATGAGGGAGAGGAGGATAAACACTACGAAGAAGAAGAAGGCGAACGCAAATATTAACACTAAACATCAAAATATTGATGACACGAACGCTACGGATTACGATTTATACTATTACGAATAATACTAAACTACGAATGCGAGTACTACACATACTATTAATACTAGTTTTCAGAGTAACATTACTAGCTACATTGCTATTATACGTACTGTTAATAACCTAATAATAGCACGATAATGGTACTACTAGAATAAGGGTTTAACAGGACGAATAAGCACACTACGAAGGCGACTATACATAAACATATTAAGGGTACTGATACAACGGCGAATGCGAAGACCAATGCTACTACTACTACTACTACTACTACTACTACTACTGCTTCTACTACTACTGCTTCTACTACTACTACTACTACTACTACTACTACTGCTACTGCTACTGCTACTGCTACTACTACTACTACTGCTACTACTACTACCACTACTAATACTACTACTACTAATGCTAATAAGAAGAAGACGAATACGATGATGGGGAGGCAGATGATGAGGAGGATGCGGGGGAGGACGACGATGAGCAGGGGGAACAGGTGGAGCAACGGGAGCAGGAGGAGCAGGAGGAGGAGACGGAGGAGGACGAGGCGGATGCTGATGATGATGATGATGATGATGATGAGGAGGAGGAGGAGGAGGAGGAGGAGGAGGAGGAGGAGGAGGAGGGGGAGGAGGACGAGGAGGAGGAGGAGGAAGAAGAACTGAGTAGGAGGAGGAGGAGGAGGAGGAGGAGGCGGATGAGGAACGCGGAGGAAGGAGGAGGAGGAGGGAGGAAGGAGGATGATGAGAGGAGGAGGAGGAGGAGGAGGAGGAGAGAAGAAGAGGAGTAGGAGGAGGAGGAGAAGGATGAGGAAGCGGAGTTGGCGGAGGAAAGGAGGAGGTGGAAAGGAGGAGGAGGAGGAAGAGGAGGATGAGAAGGAGAGGAGGCGGAGGAGGAGGAGGAGGAGGAGGAGGAGGAGGAGGAAGAGGAACATGAGGGAGAGGAGGAGGAGGTGGAGGAGGAATGGGACGAGGAAGATGAGGAGGCGGAGGAGGAGAAGAAGGAGGCGGAGGAGGATGATGAATAGGATGAGGAGGAGGATGAGGAGGAGGAGGAGGAGGAGGAGGTTGTGGAGGGGGAGGCAGAGGAGGAGCAGGAGGAGGAGGAGGAGGAGGATAACGAGGAGGAGGAGGAGGGGGAGAAGGAGGAGGAGGATGATGATGGGGAAGAGGCAGATGTCGACGATGATGATTCAGCTGCCGATGATGCTGCTGCTGATGATGCTGATGATGCGGATGTTGAGGATGTTGCTGATGATGATGCTGATGATGATGTTGATGATGACCTGATGGTGATGCTGGTGATGGTGATGATGCTGCTGATGATGCTGATGATGACGACGATCATGATTCTGATGAGGACGATGCTGATGCTGATGACGATGACGGTTTCGATGCGGATGCTGATGACGATGATGATGCTGGTTATGCGCATGATGATGTTGACGATGGTGGTGATGCTGCTGATGCTGCCGATGCTGGTGCTGCTGCTGATGATGATTCTGCTGCTGATGATGCGGATGCTGATGATGCTGAGGATGATGCTGATGCTGATGATTATTGTGATGCCGATGATGATGCTGATGATGCTGGTGATGATGCTGATGCTGATGCTGGTGATGATGCTGATGATGATGGTGATGCTAATGATGATGCTGATGATGATGCTGCTGATGATGATGATGATGATGCTCATGCTGCTGCCGATGACGATGATGATTTTGATGATGATACTGATGATGATGATGCTGATGATGATGATGCTGATGCTGACAATGATACTGATGCTAATGCTGATGCTGATGCTTATGCTGGTGCTGCTGATGCTGATGACGATGGCGATGCTGATGGATGATGATGCTGATGCTGATGCTGATGATGCTGATGATGACGATGATGATGCTGATGATGACGATACTGATCATGATGCTGGTGATGATGATGCAGATGATACTCATGATACGTATGCTGATGATGATGATGATGATGATGATGGTGATGATGATGAGGATGAGGATGAGGATGATGATGATGATGCTGATGATGATTCTCTGATGATACTGATTATGGTTATGATGATGATGCTGATGATGAAGCTGATGATGATGCTGATGATGCTGCTGATGATTATCTGCCGATGATGATGATGATGCTGATGATGATGATGATGATGATGATGATGATGATGATGATGATACTGATGATGATGATGATGATGATGCTGATGATGATGCTGATAATGCTGATGGTGCTGATGCTCTCGCTGCTGATGCTGATGATGATGATGCAGGTGATGCTGCTGCTGCTGATGATTCTGCTGCTGATGATGCGGATGCTGATGATGCTGATGCTGATGCGGATGCTGATGATGATGCTGATGATGACGACGATGCTGATGACGATGATGATGCTGCTGCTGCTGATGATGATGATGATGATGATGATGATGATCATGCGGATGATGATGCTGATGATGACGACGATGATGACGATAATGATGATGATGCTGATGGTGATGCTGCTGCTGATTATGATGATGATGCTACTGCTGATGATGATGATGATGACGATGTTGATGGTGATGATGATGATGCTTATGATGATGATGATGATGCTGATGATGATGATCGTGATGATGATGCTCATGCTGCTGCCGATGATGCTGATGATTATGATGACGACACTGATGATGATGCTGATGCTGATGCTGATGCTGATGCTGATGCTGATGATGGTGCCGCTGATGATGACGATGCTGACGATGATGATGCTGCTGATGCTGTTGACGATGACGATGATGATGATGATGATGATGATGATGATGATGATGATGATGAGGATGAGGATGCGGATGATGATGATGATGATGATGCTGATGCTGATGCTGATGCTGATGCTGATACTGATGATGCTGATGATGACGATGATGCTGATGATGCTGATGATGGCGATACTGATCATGATGTTGGTGATACTGATGATGATGATGATGATGATGAGGATGATGATAATCATGATACTGATGATACTGATGATACTGATGCTGATGATGATGAGGATGATGCTGATGATGATTCTGATGATGCTTATGGTGCTGATGCTGATGATGCATATGATGCTGCTGCGGCTGCTGCTGATGATGATGATGCTGTTGCTCATGTTGATGCTGATGATGATCATGATGCTGATGATGATGGCGATGATGATGGCGATGCTGATGATGATGCTGATGATGATGATGATGATGATGATGCTGATGATGGCGACGACGACGACGACGCCGACGACGACGATGATGATGATGCTGATGCTGATGATGATGATGGTGATGATGATGATGCTAATGATGATGATGATGCTGATGATGATGATGATGATGATGCTGATGATGATGATGATGATGATGATGATGATGATGATGATGATGATGATGATGCTGATGATGATGATGATGATGATGA
>CAUYUJ010015837.1:185286-281896 GCA_963575745.1 Prorocentrum cordatum
CACCACCACCACCACCACCACCACCACCACCACCACCACCACCACCACCACCACCACCACCACCACCACCACCACCCCCTCCCCTTTTTCCCCCTCCTCTTCCTGCTCCTTGTGACCCCTCTCCTTAGAGTGGAGGGGGGGGAAGACGGCAGTTGTGCGGCTCACGGGCCAGGACCCTCCGGGCAGTTCGCTCAGTGGTAAAGAACCCTTGGAAGGGGCCTACAAAGAGAGAGCTTCGAGGGAGGGTTCATTCCAATATCGTTGATGAGTCTGGGGTTTACACTGGTCCTCCTCCTGCTCCTCCTCCCTGTGCTCCTCCTCCTCCTCCTCCTCCTCCCTGTCCCCCTCCCCCTCCTCCTCCTCCCCCTCCTCTTCCCACTCCTCGAGGCCCGCCACCACCACCACCGACGCCGCCGCCACCACCACCACCATCACCACCATTACCACCACCACCACCGACGCCGCCGCCACCACCACCACCACAACCGCCGCCGCCGCCACCACCACCACCACCGCCGCCGCCGCCACCACCACCGCCGCCGCCGCCGCCACCACCACCACCACCACCACCACCCACCACCACCACCACCAACCACCACCACCACAACCACCACCACCACCACAACCACCACCACCACCACCACCACCACCCACCCACACCCACCCACCACCCACCACCACCCACCCCCCCACCACCCACCCCCCCCACCCCCCCACCTCCCACCACCCAGCCCACCCCCCACCACCCACCCACCCACCCACCACCCACCACACCACCACCCCCACCAAACTGCCAACACACCCACCCCACACCACAACAATCACACCACCACCACCCCACCACAACAATCACCACCCCCACCACCACCCACACCACAATCACACACCACCACCACCACCACCCCACCACAACTCAACAATCACCCCCCACCACCACCACAACAATCACACCACCTACCACCACCACCACCACCACCACCACCACCACCACAAAATCACCACCACAATCACCACTACCCACCACCCCCACACAACCACCCACCCCACCACCACACACCAACCACACACCAACCAAACCTCACCACCACAACAATCACCACCACACACACCACCACCACAAACAATCACCACCACCACCACCACCACACCACAATCACCACATCACTCGACCACCACCACCACACCACCACCACCCCCCCACCACCACAACAACATCCCCACCACCACCATCACCACCACCACCACCACCACCACCACAATCACAACACCACCACCACAATCACCCACCACACCCACCACCACGCCACCACCACCCCACCACCACCACCACCACCACCACCCAAACAATCCACCACCACCACCACCGCCACCACCACACCACCCCCACCACCACCACACTCAACAATCACCACCACCAACCACCAATCACCCCACCACCACCACAATCACACCACCACCACCACACCACAACACACCACCACCCACCCCACCACCACACCACCACCACCACCACCACCACCACCACACCACCACCACCACCACCACCACCACCACCACCACCACCACCACCACCCCCTCCCCTTTTTCCCCCTCCTCTTCCTGCTCCTTGTGACCCCTCTCCTGAGAGTGGAGGGGGGGGAAGGCGGCAGGAGTGCGGCTCACGGGCCAGGACCCTCCGGGCTGGATCTCCCTTGTCAACCTCGAGAGCGGCGCCCGCTTCGCCACTCGCGCCTGAGGGTCCGCCGGGCCTCTCGGCCCCCGCCGTCAGGTCCCCGATCTCGGAGCCTGCTCTGCTCCTCCTCCCCTCCTCCCCCTCTCCTTCCGTCCTTCTTCCTTATCGAATGCGCCTCCGGCGAATTGCCTCCGCCCCCTACCTTCTGAAAGCGCCAGTGTGGTGCAATGTCGAGCGAAGGTGCAGCTATGCCAGTGATCTGGGTGCCACCTCGTCGCTCGGTGGCACCACTGAGGAACAGCAGGCAGGGGACCCTCTGGGGCCATCTTGGGGTTAGTGTTTTTCTGGGGGGGCCGATTTGAATTTTGTCTTGGGCCATTTTGGCGCCCTCTTAGGCTGTACTAGAGTGCTCTCAGGCCGTCTGGCGCCTTCGGAGACCGTCTCGGGCGGCTGTTTGAACCGTACCCGGGGACATTTTGGGGCTCTCAGGATCATTTTTTGGCCCCTCGTGGGCCGTCTTACGATGAGGAGCTTTTGTTGAGCGTGTCGCTCAACCAGTTCTGGCCCACCACGCCTCGGCGCGACGTGCTATCCACTTCGTGGTCCCCGGGCGTCCACGTGCCGAGCTTTTTCCCAGCCTCCCACCCCCGCGAAGCGGAGCGGCACACACTATCCGCTTGCAACGCACCGTGTGTCGCCAGGGCCGCCGCCGCGACACGCGAAGCACACGTTCCCGTCCGTAGGGCCCTTTTTGGGTCGTCCTGGGGTTGTGTGGGATCATCTGGAGTCTTGTTTGGGCCGTTGCGGGGGCCTCTGGGCTTGTCTCGGCGCGATCTTGGGGGCCTCTTGCGGCGTCTTGGGCTTTCGAACATCCGAGCAGGCCAGAATGCGAAAACAAGTAAAAGCATGTCAGGGGCACCGGATTTTTGCTTCCTGGGGGCCGCCTGGAGATACTCTTGGGGCGTCTTGAGGCCATTTTGAGCCGCCTTGGGGCCATCTTCGGCCGTGGATCCTTCAACCACTCGACGCCGACGAAGGGCTCTCCTGGCGGACCTTCAAGGAGCCATCTTGGACGGGAAAGGTGCGTGGTCCGAGCTTTTCCGCGCGGCCGGCGGGTTTGCCCAGACGCCAGTGAGAACCTCCTGGAAAGGGCCAACACGGGCTATGCAGTTCGGCACGCCATGCACCGCTCTGGCAGGCACTGGGCGCGGCAGATCGAAGATGCCAACGGCGAACTACCCCGCCGCCATCCCCCTCCCTTTTGGAAACGCCTGTGTGGTGAAATGTCGAGCGAAGGTGCGGCCATGCTAGTGAACTGTGTGCTCCTCCAGCGCTTGGCGAAACTAGGTGTGGGGCACAAGGGAGCTGCCCTCGGGGATCACCTTGGGGCTCTTTTGGACCTGTGTAGGCCTTCTCGAGAGCCTCTTGAGGCTCTTTTGGACCACGTTGGGGCCTCTCCTTGGCTGTATTAGGGTGTGCTCGCGGTCCGTCTGGCGCCTGTGGAGACCGTCTCGGGGGCCTAGGTGGAACGTCTTTAGGACCTCTTGTGGCTCTTGACAGACTCTTTGGACTATCGGGTTGTCTTGGGGCCCTCTTGAGCCATCTTGGTATTGCCTCGGGGCCCTATTTGGTCCGTCTTGGGCCGTATCGGGGCCCTCTTGGGGGTATTGTTGGCCGTCTTGGGGCTGTCTTGCGGGTGTCTTGTGCCGTCGTTGTCTTTCGGAAGCCCAGAAGGCGAGATCGCGAACATTTAGGGGAAGTATCCCAAATACAGGACCCCACATGAGAATCTTTTCTGCTCGGATATCCTCCTGCTTCCTCCTAACCCCCCTCCTCCTGCCCGCTCCTCCCGCCTCATTCTCCTCGTCCTCCTGCCTCCTCTCTGTAGACATTTTGGCTTAAGAGCTGATCCCTGGCCGCGCGGGCGCGCGGCTGGCTGCGCCCTGGGCAGGAAGCGGCGGCTCCCTTGGCGGCGGAGCAACCTCTTGGCAGCGGCTGGGGCCTCTCTTTCTGGTCCGTGCCCTGTGAGGCGCGCGCGGCGGGCTGCTGCGTGGCAGGCAGCTGACGGGAGGCCGCGTTCCGCCGTGTCGAAGATTTGGAGGGCATCCGTCGTGTCGCTGGAGGCTCAGCTCGGCGCGGAGCAGGCGAGGTACCAGGCCGCTGCGACCCAGTCCGTGCCGTTGGCCGCGTCGCAGGGAAAGGTGGCAACGCCGTGCGAGGCGCTGGCTGGGGAGCTGGTGCCCAGGCTGGCTCTGGCGGCGTCGATTTTGGAGAGCGTTTTGGCAGGTTCGTGGATGGCAAGGCGCATGCGGCGGGACCCGTGCAGACGGCGCGCCGCAACACTGGACTGCACTGCGCCGCCGTGCCTGCGGTGGTCATCGCGTCGGCGGGGGTGCTGCAGCTCACCGGGTGGCCGTGGCAGGGGCGGTGTCGGCGACTCGCCGCTCGCAGTCGAGGGCCCTGGCGCTCCTTCGAGCGAGAGCTCGCGGGCCGCCACCTGCGGCTGGTGCGGGCGCCGATTGTGAGCGCCGCGCGCCGCCGCCCGCCTGCCCAGCGGTCGGCGGCCGAAGGCGTGGCCACGGACGGGGCGGTAGCTGTGTGGAAGCGCGGGCTCAGCTTTCCCCTTTTGGGGCCTGCTGCAGCCTGGCCGGCAGGGTCAGGAAGGCGGAGCCCCCGTGCTGGCGGACCTGACGTCGGGCCCCCAGTTCTGCTCTAGGCGCTGGAGGGCGTTGGCCGCGGAGCTGACGGAGGCAGTGTCGTGCAGGTGTTCTCGGTGCACACGCTGCCCGATTGCGAGGTGCTTGTGGACTCCCTCGGCGCGCAGAGCTCCTTCGAGTACCAGGGCAGTCAGCTGGAGAAGCGCAGGAGCAATGGAGCTTCGGCGACGGCCGTCGGTCTTGGAGGAGGCGGTGCACGCTGGCGGTGCGCTGGACCTGCCCGTGGCAAAGGGTGAGCATCAGAGGATCGCTGGCGGTGGGTATGAATGATCGCGCCCTACCTTGCGCGGCGGGGTGCAGCACAAACAACCCTCAAGACGTTGGCGTCGCGCACTTCGAGAGGGCCCCGCTATGCACGGGCCGCTGCCAGTCGCAGCCGCCGAGGTCGCCACCCTGCCCGTTGGAGTTGTGAGGCTCAAGGTGCTGCAGAAGCACGTGGCGGAGAGCGCCGTGGCCTGCGACCGCGATGTTGACCGCGACATCCGACGGCCTGCCTGGCGAGTGGGCGACGCTGACGTAGGCCTTCCTTGCCCATGTCGGTGGAGGAGCGCCGCGCGGGGCTAGCCAGGATTCGTGGCGAGGGCGACGCAGCCGATCGGCTCGTGGAGGAGGATCGGTTCGACGGGGTCGGCGACGCATGTGCCTGGGTCATGTACTGCGAGGCCAAGGTGCAGCGTGCCCGTCGGCGGGACAAGTGACGGTGATGTCTCGCAGCGTGGCCGTGGTGATTGCGCTCAATGCTTCTCATGGAGCTCGTGCGCGGGGTGCTCGTGGAGCTCGTGACGTCGGTAATGGCCGTCGCGGAAGGCAAGGGCGTCGTGTTCTTTGTCCTCTGGCTCGTCGGCAACGGACATCCCGACGGCCTGGGGTAAGCCGAGGGCGGGTATTGGCTCGTCGTGCTCGCGCTCACGGTCGGGGTCGTCTTCGTCGACCTCACGGTCGGGGGGTCTGTCTTCCTCAGGTGAAGGCAGGCTCCCGTGCGGGGCGGGCCGCGGTCCGACCGCGCTTCGTTCTATGGCGCACTCCTCCTCCTGCCTCCTCGTCTCTCGGCCTCCTCCTCCCCCTCCTCCTGTTCCTCCTCCTCCTTCTTCCTCCTCCTCCCATTCCTCCTCTTCCTCCTGCCTCTTGCGCCTTGCCTCTTCCTCCTCCCTTCCTCCTCCTTGGGCTGTTTCCTCCCTTCCTCCCCCTCCTCATCCTCCTCTTCCTCATCGTCATCCTCTCTCTCATTATTGCCCTCCTTTTCCTCCCCCTCCTCCTCGTCGCCACCGCCGCCGCCATCATCGCCACCATCATCTTCATCACCACCATCATCATCATGATCATCATCGTCATCATCACCATACTTTTCATCATCGTCATCATCGTCGTCGTCGTCGTCATCATCATCACCATCCTTATCCGTAGCCATTGTGGCTCAAGTTCGAAACGTGCGACCCTGGCGCTTCGAGCTTGGTCGCTGCTGAGGGGGCAGCTCGAATCCTGGGCGCAGCTGCCCTGCTCTGCTTCCCCCCTCTCTCCGACCAGATCGGATCACTTCTCGTTCTCAGTCAGTGCCCGGTTCAGCGGTGCCATGGCGCCGAACGCCACAGAGCAAGCGATCAGGGATCTGGCAGCCCAGGTGGCGAAGATGAGTGGGTCGGTCACGCAGGTGACGGAACAGGTAGCCGAGCTTGCCGAATCGATGAAGAATTTGCAGGAGGGTTTGAATCAACAGAAAAAGAAGCTAGCAGAGACGGATGCGGCGTTGGCGGCGTTGAGAGCGACGGCATCTGGCGGCGGCGGCGGCTTCGGATTCAACAGCGACGACAGTGGCGATAGCTCGGCGAAGAAGGCCCGTGTCAGTGCTCGTGCCAGGCTCGGGAACCAGGACTTGCTCTCGAAAGGGATTGTTATGGGCTTTGGGGGAGTGTTCGCTCGTGCGGTCTTCGCTAAAAGCCAGTCAGGAGATTCTTGCGTCGTGCGCAAGTGCTGAAGTCCAGGTTCAGATGAAGGCCGCTCCGCAGAACTTCTCGAAGAAAGTGATTATTGCTTTCCCGTCCGGTGATGCAGCGTCTGAGGCGATCGAGACCTTTCGTAAGAACTTCCCCGACGGCTACTCTTACACCACCCCTACGGGCCCTCGCATCTTGCGCCTTAAGCCTCTCAGGGATGGGGAGCCTAACAAGCAGCTCACAGTGATGGGGAAGATTCTTTCGGAGGCCGAGCCGATTGTGGAGGCAGTTCCTCAGCTCGCAGGGTGGAAGGTCGACTCGTCGGTTGGCAACGGCTTCAACTTCATTGCTAATGAGTCGACAGGTGACGCCCTAAAGTTGTACAGCGTTCAGAAGCCTTCGACAGTCTTCGAGCAGCCTCGTGTGATCGCCTTCGCCTGTCACTTTGAGCAGATCGGTCTCTCGGGTAAGCACGATGAGATTGCGACAGAGGTGACGGAGTAGTTGAGTCTTTAGCAGCGATGCTTCAGGGTCTAGCGCCTCCGTGGGGGCTGGGTGGCTGACGCAGGAGGTGGCCTCTCTCCTGTGCGAAGGCCGTTTCGACGAGGCCAACAACTATCTAGGGGAGTGCGGGGGGTCGTCGTTTATCCCAATGCCAGGGGTCTATTCGCAAGCGTGGCTAGTATGAAAGATCGGTCTTGTACGCGTTGGCGTCTATTCTCGGCTCTGCTACGTCGTAACCACATAGTCAGTATTCAGGGGTCTCACGGCCACGCGGGTGACTTGGTCTCGCTTTGCAGGAAATTCACGTCTCACAGCTTCTACTTCAACCCGCACCCAGATAACTTGCAGGGTCATGGTGTGCTCGTCTGCGTGCAAGGTAAGCGAGCTTGTCAGTTCAGTGGGTTCTCTCCGAAGATTCTCTATCCTGGTAAGGCGTCGTGCGTCCCTGGATGGGGTGAGGCTGGTCTCTTGGGGATTGTCGTTGTTCACCTTCCTAACGTCGATGCAGGGATTGGTTACTATCGTCACTGTCTTTCTTGCATCCAGTCCGCTCTGCTCCCTGCCGCTGCTGCCGCCCACGTCGTGCTCGGTGACTTCAATTTTGTCTTCAGTGATGAAGGGGGATTCAACTTAGATGACGGGACTTTCACTCGGGGTGACACGGCCTTTACTCGTGAGTGGAATGCTGCCTTTGGTTCCTGGACGGAGCTTTACCAGCCTCTCGATACTCGGCGTGCCTGTCAGGGTCCCAAGGTTGTATCGACAGCCCGTCTCGATCGAGTGTACGTGGACATTCCCCTTGCCGTGCTTATGGACCTTGTCGTGACTGGAGCCACTATCGGGATGCCCACTAACCTCAAGAACCCTTCTGACCACGTCCCCGTGATGGCCACCATTGCCCCGAAGCCTCGTGTGTCGGACGGCCCCCCTCCGATCCCTGGTTGAGCCCCTGCCGCTGAAGAGTGCGCCGCGTGTTAGGACAGGCTGATCGAAGACATTGATCGGAGGTTCCTGATTCGGTTGCAGCTCGCTCGTGCCAAGGTGGCTATGCACGAGGCTCATGCTGAGTTTCGTGAGATCCTTCGTTCTCGGCGGGCGACGGCTGTCCATGAGTATCTGCATTGGAATATCTCTGCTCTGCGAGAGTTTCGTGCTTCCACATCCTATCTTGTTGTGCGTGCAGTGCTTGCGTATCCGCTTCTAACCAGCTTCTTTGACGTGGATGCCGGCGCATTCTTTGATCCACAAGGGTTGTATGCGCACATTGCAGCTCCTAACAACCAGTTGTTAGATGATGAGGAAGAGACTCTCCTGCATGCGAGCGAACTCCCTGAGCGCGAAGCGGCGCGCCGTCGCGCACGTGTGCAGCGCAATAGGGAACGTTGGCGCAGTCTGAACAAGTCGATCCGTCTTGGCAACATCTTGGTTGAGAGTGCGGGTGTACCGTGCGCGTCGGTCCAGCGTGCGGGTGCAGAACTGTCGCGTCATTGGGGTTCGGTCTTCGCGGCCGAGCCCCCCAAACGTTCGCTCTGGCCGACTCTGTCCCAGCACATCCAGCGTGCCGACGTCCTCTGTCCGAATCAGGAGTGGATCTTAGATGCCGACGCTGTTGGGTCTCTGGTCAAGACTGGGAACTCTGTGCCAGGGATTGACGGCCTACCGTACGGCTGCTGAAAACACCCTGGGGCTCAGGCGATCCTGTGCGATTTTTACTTGAAGTGTGTTAACCATCCCGAAGACCCTCTCCCTGATGACTTTCATGAGATGTTGATGGTTTTCTTGGCGAAGGGGGGTCATCCCACTGATGCCACAGCAGTTCCCGCTCGGAAGCCGTCTTCGACCCGTCCGCTGTCTATGGGATGCACTGATTGCAAGTTGATCATTGCTGCTATCGCTAGTCTGCTCACCCTGGTCAGCACTCGTACCGCCCTGGAGTCTCAGACTGGTAAGGTCCCTGGCCGTTCGATACTGGACAAATTTATTGCCTGTGAGGGTGGCGGTCTCCTGGCTCACCTGGAAGGCCGTGATGATGCTGCCCAGCTCTTCGCGGACTTCAGAGCGGCATTTCCCAGTCTCATCATTGAATGGGCTCTGTTTGTTCTGCAGCGCATGGGTATCCCTGACTGGACTGTTCAATATTTTGAAAGCCTCTATCAGGACAGTCTTGCTCGGGTCCATTTCTGTGGAATCATTCTGGCCAGCTTTCCTGTAGGCCGCGGTGTTCGTCAAGGGTGCCCAGCGTCCATGTTATTGTTTGCCCTGGACCTGGGCCCTGTCTGTCGGTGGCTGGTTGCAACAGGCCCACCTAAGTTTGGCCTTTCAGGCTACGCCGACGACCTCCGCTTCCTGATGACCAACCTTTTCTCGGATCTGGTTCCAGTCATCCTGAAGCTCTGCGTGCTCGCTGATGCTATCGGGCTGGAGCTGCACTTCGGGAAATGCATTCTCCTTCTGGGTGCCTATTGGGATGAGGCTCGTACTCGTGCGTTCCTGGTCTCTAGTGGGGGTGGCTGCGAGCTCTTCTCAGTCGTTCGCTGGTGTCGCTATCTTGGGGTATCAGTAGGCCCTGGGGCTCATGTGCACTCCTTCCCGACACAGTGTGACGAGTGCTTCTTCCGTGTCTGCAGGATCCGTCTCGTGGGGGCCGGCCTTTCTGAGTCGATTGTTGCTTACAGCGTTTGTGCCGTTATTGTGCTGAGCTACGTTTTGCAATTTCATCGCCCGACTGCGAGGTTATATATGCTGGAAGACCGTGCCCTTCAAAACTTGCATGCGGGCCCGCGGTATAGCTTCGGCAGTCCATGATGTTGAACTTGACGGATACAGGTTGCAATGCTCAGTGTGCCTCTATCAGGCGAACGGTTCAGAGGCCTGCGGCTTGGACCAAATTCCAGAACGATTTGCGTCAGATTCACGAAGTCCCCTGGGATCTGATTCCATATCGGCTACATCGTGGGTGGTTTACTGATTCGTTTCTGAGTTTTATGAACGAGGTGTACGTCCGCGTTGCTCCCCGTGCCCGCGTGCTCTGCCCTGAAGCCCCCGAGTCTGCTACGCAAGCCCAGATGTGCAAGGCCCTTCGAGACGATGAGCGCCCTGCGGTGGTCCTTGGTGAAGTCTCTCGGCGAAGTGGCTTCCTCTCCCCCTCCCTCCTGCTGTCTGGTTTCCTGTCTTCCAAATTCGCGTGAAACGCGTTTGTAATTCGGTTTCCATGTTTTCAGTGGTCGCTGTTTTAGGGATCCTGTCGTGGGGTTTGGACGTCGGCCAGGTTTCACGCTCGCCCCAGGGGATGTCTCTTCGGTTGCTTCGACGGCCGTGATGACATCTTGCGCTACCAGCATTGCCCTAAAGTCTCTGGCTTCTTCTCGTCCTGGGCTCGCCCTCTCGTCCCTCTCGGCTTCGCTGCCCCGCTCCCGAGCTCCCGACACCAAGCGTGACATAGCCTTGTGTTCGCTAGCAGAGTGCTTTGTACATACCCACTCCCGGTGCCGTTTGCGTCTTGTTTCTGCCTCGGTGTCGCCCGAAGCGGTTTTCGAAGGTCGCCTACGAATGCTGATGCTGCGTCGCCCCCCGATCCGTGCGGCCATCCAACATGTTCGTAACCCGATGGGGTCAGGTCCTGGGTGAAGCTGCCCTGCTCTGCTTCCCTGTCTCCGACCAGATCGGGTCACAGCTTCGTTCTCAGTCAGTGCTCCGTTCAGATGCCGTGGTGCCGTGCGCGCAGAGCAGCGATCATGGATCTGGCTCTTCTGAGTGTCGTGTGTGTTGTGGCCTCTCTTCCTTGCCCTGTTCCCCCCCCTTTCTCCTCGCCTCTCTGTCTGTCCCGCTCTCTGCTGTGTGTGTCTCATTGGCGCGCTGTCTCTATCTCTGTCTCTGCCGCCCTCTCGCCGCTGCCGCTGGCTCTGAGCGAGTGTGCTTGTTTCGTTCCTTTCACCATGTCCACATGTGGCATTTTCGTGATGTCCTGTGAATGGCAGTTGACAGCAATTCGGGTTCGTGCGGAGGAAATCGCTCTGCGTCGATTGTTTCAGCAAGTGGTAGAAGAGCGCATTGACTATGAATGTTGTGCGTTTCGTCTCTTCTGTTCCTGTGTTTGCTCCCCTTCTCTGCCTCCTCTCCCCCTTCCCCTGCCGCTCAGCTGCTGCCGCTGTGGTGGCGTCCGAGCTGGCCTCGAGGTCCGCCCTGCCTCTCTCTGCGTGAGACTGTGCTTGAGAGAGTCTGTCTGCGGCCCCGCGCCGTCCCTCCAGCCGTTCGAGTTCACAGGATCGCCGCTGCTGTCTCCCCGTTTTTGTTGTCGTCTCTTGGGTGTCGTGGTCGCTCTCTGTGATCACCTGCTCGGAGCTCCGACCCCATCCGCCGACTTGGGAAAGCGGGCGTGCGCCCACTAGTGCACCTCAGCTGATGCGACTGGGATGAGCCATCCCTTGTCGGCTCGTCTCGGACTCCTTGATGTGCCCGTGCGCGATGTCTGGGCAGCTTCCAGGCGCCGTGCCCCACGGCCTCAGAGAGTCTCTTTCTCACCGTCGCCCCGCTCGTGCTCGGCTGGCGAGCTTAGTGCAGGCGTTGGCCTTGATCGATCGATTGGTCTTCCCCATCTCGTCCTCCCTTTCTGCTGCTGCTTGCTGCGTCCCCTTGGCGTCCCACGAAGCTGGGTTTGGTCTCGGTGGGAATGTTCCCACGGGCGCACGAGACTTTGAACTGTCGCTTGACCGTGCTGACTGACTATAAATCATCAGCACCATCATTCTCATTATCATCATCATCATTATCATCATCACCATCATCGTCGTTATCGTTGTCGTTGTCGTCGTCGTCGTCGTCGTCGTCGTCGTCGTCATCATCTGTCGCGTCCGACCCGTTGTGTGTTGCCCCCGACCTGCCCGCGCCGAACAGAGAGCGTGTCCGAGGCTGGCGCGCCCCGCCAGAGCGAGAGGGGCTGTGGAGCAGGGCGCGGCGGGGAGTTCAGGAGCAGGGGGCGCGCAGGCCGGTGAGTGTAGGACGAGAGGGCGAGGAGGGGAAGAGGAGGGGGAGGAGGAGGAGGAGGAGGAGGAGGAGGAGGAGGAGGAGGAGGAGGAGGAGGAGGAGGAGCCGGAGGAGCCGGGGGAGCGAGGAGCCGGAGGAGCGGGGAGATAGGAGCGACGGCGAGGGCGAGGAGGATGAGGAGGAGGAGGAAGAGGAGCGCGGGGAGGGAGGGGGGGGTGGATTTTGCCGTGGACGACTGCCAGTCAAGTTTCCGAAGATATTGCCGAGCATATGATAAACAATGAGTTACGTGACGATGAAGGTATCGACTGTGCTTTCCCAGTCCAAGCATTTCTTCTTGGGGGGCTTTCCTTGTCGCAGCCTCCCCAGTGCTTCATACTTAGGTGACGTGAAGGCCGCTGGGCCACAGAGCGATTTGGCGCTCCCCGCGCAAACCGCCA
Organism: Prorocentrum cordatum; assembly: GCA_963575745.1. NCBI lineage: Eukaryota > Dinophyceae > Prorocentrales > Prorocentraceae > Prorocentrum > Prorocentrum cordatum. Next base: position 197,534 of record CAUYUJ010015837.1, read on the forward strand.
GGCTTTGATTTCCCCCAACATCCGCAAAACCCACTGAGATCAGCACCGTTTAACCGGCCCCCATCCCCATCCCCACCCCTTCCGAGACCCCTATCAAGTTACCCCCCAATTGGGGATACACCCCTCGAAACCCGAAGGGGGCGGCCTATGTCCCCATCTAGGGGGCTAAATCGGCCAGTGGGGCCCAGGCCACGCCGATGGGGATGCGAATCGGATAAGCGATGCTCATGAAAGTGAAGCGGCCTTTGCTCCAGGCGGCGTGGCTGTCATGCACCCTGCGCCCGTGGACGAGAGCTGGAGGAAACAATCGCCGAGGTGGTCGTTCAAGTCAAGCCTGCACTCAAGGTCATCATCGATTGGTGCTTTGTGGGGGCCCATCATTCGTCACCCTCGAGCCCGCCTTTGAAGCTCGGGCGTGGCGTGCGCAGATTGCGCGCGAGCCACACACACTACGAGCGAACCGTGCGGAAAAACAAGCGAGCTGTGGGTTGCACCAGCTTGTTACAGGCTGCGCACCTCCATACGTCATTGGGCACTGGCTCGAAACAACGGCTAGAAGCTTCAATAAGTGCGATCACAATCTTGCGCTGGCGAACAGCTCGCGGGAGGTGAGCGCGATGTGTAATGCGGTCTAGATTCTTGGGTAACCTGGCACCTTCCGAAATGATGGAAGCATTGCGCCGCAAAATGCGGCTGGCCAAGTTTTCAAATTCAACGGCTTCACGAAACACATCGGTTGGGACCTGGGCGCGAGGACGAGCCTCCTCTTGAGCCCTCGCTTCCCTCCCCTCGTCCTGACCTCCTCCCCCTCCAGCTGGTGAGTCCACCCCAGACATCGCATGTCTTAATTTTTTTCAACATGGGGTCCGCGGAAGTTCCGAGCCCTCTCCCCAAGGCTGGCCTTTCATCCTGGGCAGTTCTTGACGCCCCCGGGGCCGGGCGAGGGCTCCCTGAGGCCGACCACGGCCAAGAACAATCCGACCCGATGCTCTTTTGCGGCGCGAGCATGTTCGGATCCCTCGTAAATTACGCCACGTTCGCGCCCCCCGAGGCCATGATCCCTTGTAAATTACGCCACAGTCGCGCCCCCGAGGCCACGACCCTTTGCAAATTCGTAAATTAGTCAATGTTCGCGTCCCCGAGGCCGCGATCCCTTGCAAACCACGCCACCGTCGCGCCCCCGAGGCCACGACCCTTCGGAAGCTATGCGCATTCGCGTCCCCGAGGCAAATCACCTTTTTGCAAATTCCAGAATTCTTGCGCCCCCGAGGCCGCCGGGGGCGAGCGGCGCGTCGCATCGCCGGGCCCCACGAGCGCGCCCTTCGCCCCGGGCAGGCCCACGGCGCCCCCCGGGCGCACCCCCCCCGCGCGCGCTTTTCGCGCGCGCCGGGTGGCGCCCGCACCTCGGGGCAGCCATGGCCGCCCCCGGCGGAGGGCAGACGCCGCCGCGCCACGACGCGGCGGCGCTGGCCGCGGCGGAGCAGGACCGCGGCCGCCGTCGTCGTCGTCGCCGTCGTCGTCGTCGTCGTCGTCGTCGTCGTCGTCGTCGTCGTCGTCGTCGTCGTCCCTTCTCCTCGCCCCAGGCACCACTGGTGCAGTCTACTGCTTGTTCGCCCGCCTGATTGCGCAGTACCAGCCGTCAGAATACCAACTTCCTCCACTTGCAGCGATTCGAGCCGCCCTTCTCGCACCTTTGCTCAGTGCTTTGATCGCGCCTGCGGAGCCTCAAGTACGTCTGAAGACTCTCTCGCCTGCACTTGTACAGCATTGTCCTTGCCCTGTCTGCTCAGCAGCGCAATCCTACGCCACGTCAGGTGCTTCCTTTAGTCTACTCCTGGATTGAACGGTTTTGCGTCTGGGGGATGGGGGGAGGAAGGGAAGAGGAGTGGAAGGAGAAATAGGAGGCTCTCTGACGTTTTCGCTTCTTCACCAACGGTCTTCGCCAGCTTCACGAGGTTATCGGAGCTTCCCCTGGAGGCTCCTGGATGGGAGGGGGTGCGAGGGGGTTTGCGACAAAAGTAACCGTGTGTTTTTTTCCGGCGGCGAGCGAGGGGGGAAGTTAGAAGGAGGCAGAAGGCGGCGGGGCTCTCAGAAGCCCTCTGGCCTTCAAAGATGCTTTCCGTGTTGTTGGGGAAGGCCTCGAAAATTTCTCAGAGGGCCGGAGGACTTCCAAGCCTTCTGAGAAGGCCCGCTGCTTCTCACGACGAACGAAGCACACATGTCCATACCCACAGGGGGGACGGAGGGGGCTATGGGTTCGTGCCGTCGGACGGGGGCCCCCCGCTCGAGCGGGAGCCTCCACGGGTCGGACATGCCGCACCCACACCCCCAGCCAGTCCTCCTCCCGCCGACCTCCCCATGGGTACGGGTGCGTGTCGTTCGCTCGTCACTCTGACTTTCGCCCCCCCCCCCCCCTCCTCTCCCTCGCCGCCGATCTCCCCCACGGGCAAGAAAAATCCCCACGACGCGGCCCTGCCGTGGGCCGCCCCGCGCGCCGTGCGAGCGCGCCTGGCGCTGCGAGAGCCGACGCTCCGAAGACGCTGGAGCGGCCGGCTTGTGGCCGTTTTTCGGCCTCTGGTGGCCTTCGCCGGGCTTCGGGACCATCAGTCACCACCCACCAAACCACCCCAACCCAACCCGAAGGCTCAGATTTACCCTCGATTTCTAGTGGGGGGGGTTCCGGGAACATCGAGAAAACACATATGGATCCCGTACCCCCCCCAACCCGAAATTCGGGTCTTCGGGTTGGGTTGGGGTGGTCTGGTAGGTAGTCAATCAAAGAACAGCCCGGGGCGATCCAGGCCTCCCAGATGGGGTCTGAGCAGCTGGGGTCGGAGGATCGCCGCATCGCCGATGCATCGTCGATGCGGCGCAATGTGGAGCCCCGTTTGCCCCACGCCGGCGTCGCCGATGCACCGCCGACGTTGCTGATGCATGGACGATGCATGGTCGATGCGTCGTCGATGCATGGGCGATGCGGCGCGATCCTCAGACCCCATCTACTCGGACCCCATCTGGGAGGCCTCTAGGCGAAGAACCGGCCTTAGGAAATTGGTCCAGACGTCTGGAGCCCCCGCACCGAAAAATTTGGAGCGGCCGGATGTCTGGGGAGGGGGGTGATGATTAGGGCGTGGTGGATGTCATGGCGGGGGCCATGATATTTCCCTAGGTTTCATGGCGCATCTTTTTGTTTCAATGCGTCCCTTGCCCCCCCCGGCGGCGCACATGCCTCGGGCCATGATTTGCGAACGCCCCTCTTGGGCGCCCCCCTCTTGGACGCCCCCGAGCAGAGGGGGGTGGGGGGGTAGGGGGAGGGCTTCCTAGAACCCCCCCCTGCTTCGTAGAAGGCGCGGGCCCTACCTATAGATGTAGGGACAGCGTCTTCTGAGGAGCAGCCTCCCTCTGAGAAGCCCCCTCCCCCCCGTGCCTCCCTCGTGCGCGCTGCCACAGTGTCGGGAGCTCCTGTGGCATGTGTCGTGTGAAGGTCTGGGGACCGAGTGGGCGGGCGAGAGTGCCACGGGAGCCCAGGCCTCCGACGTGTCGTGCTTCGTCTCGGCGCGGGGTCCCCTGAGGCCCCCGCCCCTGGAGGCGGCTTCTGGACACGGATGACGCTCCGCCCCGATCTGCTCGAGACGCCCCAGACCCGTCCTGGGCTGCGCTGTGAGCAGATCCTCGGGCGGAGCCCTGCTGCGGCGACGAGGGCGCCGACGGGGCCTCCTCGCAGAGGCCCCCGAGAGGCCGCAGAGGAACTCCACAGCCCTGGGACCTCGAGCCTCGAGCCTCGAGCCTCGAGCCTCGAGGCCCCGAGGACGAGGAGGACGACGCCCGCCCCTCCCTCTGCTGCGCCGCTGCCCTCCGCCGCCGGGGCTCGCTGTCGCCCCCGAGACGACCCGGGCGCGCGCGCGCGCGCCGGCATCCCGGTCTGCCCCTTTGGGGAGGAGATGCGGAGGCCCACCACCGCGCTGCCGATCCTCTCGGCCTCGAGCGTGAGCAGGGGGTGCGGCGAGCCGTCACTCGGGCGGTGCCAGGGGTGGCCCTGGCCCGAGGGGGCCCCAGCTGTCCCGGGGAGGCCCAGATATGCCTCCAGAGCACCCCCTCGCGAGGCCCAGGGGAGCCCCGTGGGCCCCCAGACGGCGCGGAAAGCTGGGGGCACTTCCGGCCAGAAGCGCCTCTGCCACCTCGGACCTCGTCGATGGACCGCAGACCTCCAGCGCCTTGAAACACAGAACGGGGCGTAGTTTTGCCGCCCTGCTCGGCGTCTGGGGACTGTTCTCGGGCCCCGGGGCAGTCAAACAGCGGCCCAGGACGAACCCACTAGGTTTCCCAGACACTTTTCTTTTGGTAGCGACCAGAACTACTGGTCAGAGTCGGAAGCCACCTGTCTTCCACTTAAGGGGGTAAGCCTCGCAGAATGTGCTGGATTGTGGGCTCCAAGAGGCCTTAGGGCCCGTGAGCGCCCTGCACCTGCATCTGCCCCGCCTGCGGTCGGATGCGAGGCCTTGGCGGGGGCACTGGCTGTTCCTTTTCCTCGCCTCTGGCCGGCGCCGGCGTGGACGCCGACGCCAATATATACTTCAGCCGCTGGCGCTGCTGCCGAAGCCGACGACGGCGCCGATGCCGATGCCGATGCCGAAGACGACGACGACGCCGACGCCGACTCGGACGCTGATTGGAGCCGTCTGGGGGTCAGCAAGAAAGGCGGGCAGGTTTTCGAGGTCCTGGGTTTGGGAAGATTTGGCTTCCTCCCCCCTTCTGACTGCCTTTCTGGGGTCCCAACCCAACCAGGTCGGACCCCTCAGCCGCCTCCAAGACGCTGACGCCCGCCCTCCGCTGTAAGGTTTACAGCGCGCATACCAGGAAGCTGGTACACGTGACGCGGTCTTCCCAGGCGAGAGCTGGACATGCGCACATACGTCCGCATGTCTTCCAAGCGCAAGGCCCTTCCTTCCATGGCCGTGTGGGCCGGGCATTTGCGCATGCGTAGATGCTCCACACGTGGATCCGGCCACGTGTGCTTCCAGCTTCCTGGCGCTCTTTCGGCGAGCCGCTTTTCTCTCGTCGCCTCCCCCTCCCCCTCCTTGCGAGGAGTTCGGCAGGCTGGGCTCGCACGGCAGCTTCCAGAGCCGTGGTCCACCTGGCCCACTCGAGGGACAGCGGCCCCACAGACAACCCAACGGACCCTCGAGAGGCCAAGTAACATAACATCCCGAGCTGCACGAACAGACAGTCCAACCGCAGAGGGCCTTGAATGCTGCACGACCCCCCCCCCACAAAGCTCTGGCTTGGCAATTGGGGGCGGGGGTCTGCGGCTGGTCCCTGGGCAGGGGTCCAGACCTCCGGGGGTCGACGCTGCAGAAAAATCACGGCCGCGGGGGTCTGGGAGAGACCCACGGCGCTACCGCATCGCCTCGTTGTCGGCTTCTTTGGGCCTCCTGGGAGGTCCTCGTCGCCACCGCTGGGTTTGCCTCGCAATCCTGGTCAGAACGCACCCGGGGAGAGGTCCGTGGAGCAGCGGAATGGGTACCTTTTGGTCTCCCAAATCGCGCATCCAAGAGATCGTTCCCCTGGTGCCCAGACCGCGAGGGCGTGGACATGTGCCCTGAGATTCGACGCTGCGAAACAGTTGCCGCCTCGAGAAAGATCACGACGGGAGCCCAGGTCCCCATCTTGCCGCGGCACTTTTTTAGCCGGGTCGGTCTGTAGTGCGGGGCCCGAAACTCGGCGAAAATGCCCCGTGTGAACAACAATGATGCGACGCCCGGATCTCGGGGGACACACTCGCCGCTCGGGGCCGTCGGAGAGGGCCAGGCTTGGACCGCGGCCCCCAGAGCTCCCCGGAGCTGTCGGAGGCCTCGCCGCTGCCAGGTGGCGCCTTCGGCTCGCAGCGGCACATCAGCAGCGCGTCCCTGGCCTCCGGCGCGGCGCGAGGCGGTCGCTGAGCCCCTCCCGAGGGCCCCTGGCTCCACTTCGTCCTCCTCGACCTCCTCGTCCTCGTCCTCCTCGTCCTCCTCGTCCTCCTCGTCCTCCTCGTCCTCCTCGTCCTCCTCCCTTCTTCCCTCACTGCCCTGGGCTGGGGCTCCACTGGTCTGCGTCGGACCTTGCTGGAGTTGACTCTGTGCTCGCGGTCCTTCGTGCACCTGTCGGGGCCATAGCTAGCGGCCTCGCGTCTAGTCCGCGCGTTCTGCCGTACCTGCTGGAGGTGGGCAGCTCCATGCGCGCTTCTCTTGCATCAGGCAAGGCTCCCTTACCCAGCTCGGCTGGGGCGGCCACGGGGTCAAGTGACAGCTTTTCTGGAGGCAGACTGTCGCGTCGAGTTGATGATCTCGGTGCTGCTCCCCGACCAGCACCAGGATCCGATGCTATTTCGCGTGATTTTGCTGCACGTTTGGGTAGTTCTCATGAGCGGCTTTCGGAGGTCGAGTCCGAAGCTAGGAAGTAGACCTCTGCTGAGTGGCGAGGCCGGCTCCTGTTTCGTGCCGGCCAGGGAACTAAGCGTATCCACATGGTGTCCAAGGGGCCCACCCCTGGGTCCCAACCACCACTTTATCGTCGAATGGAGTTGTTGGTTGCGGACCGTTGTCGTTGCTCCGTGCCGAAAGTCTGCGTTTCTCGGGCCCGTGGGTGGGCGGCAAAAACAAACCGTGGATGCCCAGGGGCATTTTGACCCCTCGCTACCTGCGCTCAAGCCCGAAGATAGTCGCGCCATCTCGAGGAAGTTTCGGGACAATTCGGCTGTTACCATCGACGGGTATCACATGAGGCACTTTAACACGATGTCCGAATCCAGCCTGTGCCTGCTTAGCGACCTAGTGGCTCTCATGGATAGATCGGCTATCATTCCTTGTCAGATTGCTGTGATCATCTTGGCCTGCATCGCTAAACTTTCCTCGGGATTCCGGCCCATAGGGATCTTTTGCAGTGTCTTCATTATGTATGGCAAGCTTCGCCGACCTCTCGCCGACGACTGGGAGCGATGCTTCATGCGCTCTTACTTCTGTGCGGGTCCTTCTGAAGGAGCCCAAGATGTCGTATGGCGTCAAGCCGTGCGCGCGGAGGGCAGCACTGCAAGAGGAGGCGAGGCTACCCCTTCCTTATCTGACATGTATCACTACTATTACGAAACACTGGATCATCAGGCGCTGGGTATCTTACATTTGTATAGCGATGTACTGCCAAGCCCGCTTTCTATCCTTGGGTGCTTCGTGGATGGGACCTGCTGGGCCCTGCGTGGGCCATCACTGGGTGCTTTCTTGCGAGCGCCTTCACCAGTCAATACTATCCAAGCTCTGGGCGCCTCCGCCTCCCCCAGGCTGTTCACGTGAACCTGTGCATCGACGACGGCTGGCTTTCCACCACGGGTTCCGTGAAGCAGATTTGTCGAGCGGCTTACCAAGGCTGCTGCTGACCTGCATGAAGCTTTCATCCAGGGTGTCCGGGCCCAGGTTCGTGTCGAAAAGCTGGCCTCGGTGTGTTCCTCCAGATTCCTCGGGCGGGCTTGGGTTTGCAGGGCCTGTTCGAGACTCTGTCACAGCTGTGAACGTCGGGATCGACGACGCCGCTGGCCGTCCCATGGTTTACATGGGACTCTCCTCCAAGGCGAAGTAGCGACTCCGCAAGGCGAAGGATCGAACTATGCGTCTGGTGCGTTTGAAGCCCACGGTCAGTGGGCAGAGGGCCAAAAGGGTCTGTAGTGCGGGGCCCCTTCCTGGAGTGGCATACTGCACGGAAGTCTCTGGCGCGACAGATCTGTAGCTTCTTTCCCTCAGCAGGCTGGCTGGCCATGCCCGTGAGCCTAGCGCTGGAGTGCGCTCGCTCACTGTGCTGATGCTCTGTCGCGGTGGCCCACCTTTGGGTCACCGCGATTGCTCCGATCTGTCGGTGGGCTAACGAGGTCAGGGTCACCCACCGCAGGTTGTACCCCCTTTCTCTCTTGTTCGCCACGCTCGAGCGGCTTGGGAAGCTGTGTTCTCTCGCCCCTCCTGATTCTGGCGTTCGGTCTCTGGTCCCCTTAGTGCGATGGGGAAGTCTCTCGAGATAATTTCCTAGACCATGTCGCCGTTCTCGTCTTGAGGGATGAGCGTGGCATCGTTGTGCATCTCGCCCAGATCTCGCCTGTCATGATTAGGTATATGTTGCAGCGGACTCTGACCAGGGTGCCGGAATGGGATCCGAGAGCTCGCCACAACATGGGTCGCGCCTGCAGGGACGGCTTCTCTTTTGCCTCACGGCTAAAATTGATATCCCCGCTCCAGAAAGGTTGCATCAGGTCTGTTTTGTGACGGTGCTGGACTCGTGACAACGCCTGTTTCAAGGGACGCGCGATCGATGCGGCTTGTGACTTGTGCCTCTCTGCTGAGGGCAGCATTTGGCACGGACTGTGGCTGTGCCAGGCTTGCTCCGTCTCTGGGGACGAGTGAGTTCCAGCTCAGGGTCTGGCTTGGGCAGCTGAGGCCTGTGACGCTCTCGCCTGTCGTGGCATCTTTCATCGCCCAGCTGGACTTCGCCCAGCCCCTCTTCGAAGAACGGGTGGTTACGGAGTTGTGCGACGGATTTGAGGCGTTCAGCTTCGATCGTGACTTCGGGGGTTAGATGTTTGTTGATGGTTCGAGCCTGCGTCATCGAGTTTCGGATTTCCCGCGCGCTGGTTGGGCGGTCTCGTTGCTCGAGCCGTCCTCTGACAAAGAAATGCTCCGTATCCGAGGCCCAGTGTGGCCTCTGTACACGCAGACCTTCCAGAGTGTTGAATGCCATGCCGTTTACGCTGTTCGGTTTATTGCCCAGGTCTCCACTGTGCTCTCGGATTGCCAACATCTGGTTGATTATGCTTATTTGCCCTGGGCCCAGCAATGCAGCCGCAAGCGTCTGTACTCTGGCTGTGCTCACGTCGTTCGCCCCAACCTCCCTCACTGTCAACCAAGTGAAGGCTCACTTGCATGTTGAGGATGCAGTGGGCGACCGTGACCGTTTTTTTTTTTTTTTTTTTTTTTTTTTTTTTTTTTTTTTTTTTTTTTGCGTTCAGACAACAGCTATGTTGATGCTTCTGCCAAGCTTGCTGTGTCGCCGCATCCTTCGGCGTCCTTGGAAGAGCTCGGACGTCTAGACAGAGCTTGCTGTTGCCAGGGACGTGGGGGGTTTTAGCTGCCCACCTTCTGCCTCTCTGACCTTCGCTCGACTTGGGTCCCGAAGTTGCCAGGGAACGGGAAGTGACCCTGGGCAAAAAGTCCGCGTGTGACATGGCAGGCAGCAGTCGGGCTATTTTTGGAAACTCTTGACGCTTCGCGTCTCCCCACCAGCCCATCCAAAACCGACGTCCGAGCGAGTTGAGACGATCATGGAGGCGTAGGAGCCACATGGGGGCGGTCGTTAACATTCGATGGGGGAGGAGGAGGAGGCGGAGGAAGAGGCGGAGGAGGAGGAGGAGGGGGAGGAGGAGGAGGAGGCGGAGGAGGAGGAGGAGGGGAGGAGGAGGAGGAAGAGGAATCGGAATCGGAATCGGAACAGACGCAAAGCGTCACAATACAATGCCGCCCCCTGAACTCCTCAAGGAAGACGAGGAACAGGTTGAAAGCGAAGGCGGACCTGATGACCCAGTAGCTGCAGAAAAGGAAACCGAGACCTTCACCATATCTCAAATACAGCCCACAAGTTGACAGCGACTACACAGGTAGGATTAAGCTTGATACGGCCCTATACGTGGTCAACGGGCAAGCCTGGCATAACTCGCAGAATAACCTCAACTGCAAGACTTTATAATGCCGAGCTCGCTACCTCCAGAACTGCCTCGCCCACTGCCTCCCTTGAAGGCCATATAGATCATGTCCCTCAGCGCGGTTGCACCACCTGTAACACAATTGAGTGAACACTGATGGAACTCCCCAAGACAACACACCGAATAACACCAGCCTGTAAAAAAACCTCTCCGTGACACTCTGCACGGTGAACGGGGAAAAATGACCATTCGGCACAAGCACAATCAACCACGCTAGTCCACTCCAGCATGATAGTTGACAATGCCCGATGGGACCGCGTGGTGTAAGAAAGCCGCTCCCATTCCGACAAGAAAGCGTATTGAGAGCGACTTCCCGCCAACATTGCGAACAAAGACAATACCACAAAATGCCCAGGAGCCAATTTGCGAAATCACCAGATAGCAGAAGCAATAGCACCGCGCCGCCAGAAAAATTGTCATACCCTCCCCTGGCGGGATTGGGAGATACACGCAACAAAGCTGATGACGACAGGTGATACAGCAAAAGCAACTGCAGCGCACCTCCAGAAACTGCCATACCCTCCCCAAGCGGCACTGGGAGATACACGCTTTGAAGCTGAAGATGCCTGGTGCGGATGTCGCACTGCTCCGAAAGGCACTGTTGGAAGTCGTGTTGCTGGTAACGACCACGCTCAGACAGCATGCGGCAACACCGCAGAAAGACTCCCTGCGTGAATGCCCGAATTCGCTCTGCTTAGCCACCGGGATCGGCTGCGCGCGCCGCGGCGCGGCAGACCCGGTGCCCCTCAGGCGCCGACGTGGAGGCGCAGAGCTAGGCGGAACATGACTCGTTGAGCCCAAACGGGTACGGAGCCTTGGCCCAACTGTGCTTGAGAGGAGGAGGAAGAGGAGGAGGAGGATGATGAGGAGGAGGAGGAGCAGGAGGAGGAGGAGGCGGAGGAGGAGGAAGAAACGGAGGAGGAGGAGGAGGAGGAGGAGGAGGTGGAGGATGGAGGAGGATGGAGCAGGAGGATGGAGCAGGATGAGGATGATGATGATCAGGATGAGGATGAGGAGGAGGAGGAGAGAGGAGGGAGGAGAATAGGAGGAGGAGGAAGAGGAGGAGGAGGAGGAGGAGGAGGGCGGAGAAGGAGGGGGAGGAGGATAGGAGGAGGAGGAGGGAGAGGGGGAGGCTGGAGGAGGGAGAAGGACCACGAATTGTGGATGAGGAGGAGAGGGGTGAGGAACAAGAGAAACAGGAGGAGGAGGAGGAGGAGGAGGAGGAGGAGGAGGAGCAGGAGCAGGAGGAGGAGGAGGAGGAGGAGGAGGAGGAGGAGGAGGAGTAACAGGAGGAGGAGGAGGAGGAGGAGGAGGAGGAGGAGGAGGAGGAGGAGGAGGAGGAGGAAAAGGGCCAATAGAACAGCCAGAAGGCTCTTGAATGCCTTTCGGAGTCCCCTCGGGTGTCTCTTGGAAGCTTGTAGGAGGCCTCCGAAGGCGTCTGGGGGCGTATCTTGGCGGGCCCAGGGCCGTCGTTGAGCGTCGTGGGTGCCTCGGGGATCCTCTTGAGGCCTCTAGGGGGTCTCTTGGGGGCCTCTTGGAGGCACCTTGGGCGCCTCTTGGGGCCGCCTTGGCGCCTCTTGGGGCCCTCTTGGGGAGCTCTTGGTAGATTTAGGGGCGCTCTTGGAGCCATCTTGGAAGACATCGATCAAGTAAGAAGGGAGCTTCAAATAGCCTTGCCCTGCTAGAGTGCCTGAAATTGCCTCTTGGGAAGCTCTTAGGGCGCTCTTGGGCGCTCTTGGGGCCGTTTTGGGACTCTTTTGGGCCCCTCCTGGAGCCCTCTTGGGCGATCTTGAGCCATCCTGAGGCGTCGAATGGCCATCGGGAGCGAAAAGGCGAGACAGCAAGTATACTGATTTTCCTGGGTTTGGCAAGGATTTTGGCATCTTCGGGGCCTCTTTGGGGAGCTCTTTGGCCACTTGGAGCGGCGGTCTTGGGGCCTCTTTGAGCATCTTGGAAGCCATCTTGAGCGACCTTGCGCTATCTTGAGCCTTGGGCTTTCCGATGCGCTCTTGGAGCCGTCTTGGGCCATCTTGGACGCTCCAGCCTCTCGCGACCACCCCCGTGTAGGTCCAGGGGAGGGGGTTTGGGGGAGGGGTAAATCCTTCCCCGAAGGGAAAGGAGGGGGTTGGAAGAGGAAGCGCTCTAGACCACCTACGCCCAGAGAGCCGGTGGGATTAGAAGCCTGCCCAGTTGTTTCGAGGAGCGGTCAGTCTCCCTGAGCAAATCCTGAATGTAGGCCCACTTGGCACCATGTTCCCACCGGCCCCAGGCAAGTGTTCGGGCAGGTCCATGCTCGACGTGGACCTCTTGTCGGCTCGCCAGCATAAGTGCATTGCCCTATCTTGCTCTGACTCGTCTACGCTGCTGGTCTGTCTTCGGTTCAAAGTGTACTGATGCCATGATAGGGCTAGAACTCCCACCAGCCCCTTAGGGGCGTAGGTGGTCTAGAGAGCTTTCTCTTCCAACCCCCTTCTTCCCCTTCGTGGAGGGGTTTATCATTGTTCCGTAGTAGTCTACACACCCTCCCCCAAGCGACTGGCAGCCAACCAGGAACAATGCGGACACCATGATCACACCCACAACCATCCTTGTCAAAAGACAATACGAACATACACTCTGCCTCCAAGTTCGGAGCATGCGCAACCAATACGATTCGTCCCCCCCACACCATCCCTGTAAAAAAACAGCCCACAGTTTTTCCGTAAGGGCTTCGCCCCCTGCCGCCCGCCCCCTCTCTACTATACTGGGATATCATCAGAGTCGCGTCGGTGCGTCTCGGCGCTGCCTTGGCGCAGCTGGGAATATCATGCGGGGGCGGATGGGAATCATCTGCGCATGTGTCTGGGTGCTGGGTCTGAGGCCTCTTGCATATGTGTTGGGGTGTCGTGGGGGGCCTCGCGGGGGGCTCTTGGAGGCGGTTTCGGCGACTCTTGGGGGCCTCTTGGGGCCTCGTGGGGTATTTTCTGGGCCTCTTGGAGGCCTCTTTGGCGCGTCTTGGGCGCCTTTTGGGGCCTCTCTGGTCCTCCTGGGGGCTTCTCGGGGCTTCTCGGAGTGCCTTTTGGGCCTTCTTGGAGCCTTCTCGGGCCGTCTTGGGGCACTCTTGGAGGCGTCTCGGGCTATCTTAAGGCGGTATTCGGAGCTTCTTGAGGCATCTTGGAGCGTCGGAAAACCGGAAATGCGAGAACCCCGAACTCCTTCAACAACTTTTTGTAACATCGAGGATGTTGGCCTCTTGGGGCTCTCTCGGGAGGCTTCTTGGAGCGCTCTTGGGGCCTCTCGGGGCCCTCTTGGGCCGTCGTGGAACCATCTTCGGGCGCCGTGGAGCACTCTTGGCCTCGGCAATGCGAATACGGTGTAATTTGCGAGGGTTTATGGCCACGTGAACGCGAACCTTGAATACTCTGCGAGGGTTTGTTGCCTCGGGGACGCAAGAATTTGGCAATTTGCACTGGTTTGTGGCCTCAGGGGCGCGACGATTCTAGAATTTACAAATAATTCTGGCTTCGGGGACGCGATTATTGAGCAACTTGCTAGGGTTTGTGGCCTCAGGGACGCGAGTATTTTGTAATTTACGACGGATCCTGGCTTCGGGAACGCGAATATAATGTAATGTACTAGGGTTTGTTGTCCAGGACGCAACACTTGAGTCATTTAAGGAGTATGCTGCTTCGGGGACGTACAACTTGTAAAATATTGCCAGGGTTGCTAGTCTCGGTGTCGCGAATATAATGCAATTTGCAAAAGGATCGGGACCTCGGGGGCGCAATTGTGGTGTAATTTGCAGGGGATCGTGGCCCCAGAGGCGCGAATGTATTGTAATTTGCTGGAGATCGTGGCCTTGGGGGCGCGAAGATGGTGTATTTTACAACGGATTTTGTCTTCGGGGGCGCGAGCGTGAAGCAATTTGCAAAGGATCGTGGCCTCGGGGACGCGAATACAAAGTAGTTTGCAAGGGATTATAGCGTCGGGAGCGCGAATCTCATGTATTTTTTAGATGTCCCACGGCCTACAGGAATTCAGACAACGCGGCTCGGGGGGGTAACCGGGCCCTTTTCGGCCCACTCCCCGCTCGCGCGGACTTCAACAGTTTACAATAGGAAGCAGAAAGCAGGACTGTAACATTGGATCCCTGCCCTCGCAGCCTGATGGCCCCACAAAGGTGCAACTCACAGCCCAGAGCCTGCTTGACTAGAGCCTACTTGCGACAGATGGCCTCGAAAGGCCGAGTGCAAGCTAATCTGTACACTCAGGCTCCGCCGGAGCACCCATTTATTTTGTGTAAGACTGCGTTGCGCGACGTATCTCGTTCCCTACTCTCTATTTGCAGCCTAGCCATGCTGAGTGGTCTCCCCGAGAGCTCTCGTAGAGCCCCAAGCCCCAGAGGCTCATTGTAATTATTGAAGTGTTCCCAGGACGTGTCTACCGAAACCGTCTTGGCTCAAGCCTTTGCAGCGACAGGGTGTCGCTGGACTTTTGGTGTGCGCCCGTGAGGCGCAGGATTGCGAGCTGGCCCGCAACCGAAAAACAGCTCCCTTCCAGGACCGCGCGATCAGCTTCGCGCTCCCCGCTGCCCGATCCCATATACCCCAGTATCGAGATACTCAGCACGTCATCAGGGAAAGCAGGCGAAAGGTACACATCAGGATTGTTACCAGGGCGGTGGTTCTAGCGGGGCCATTGTAGCGGAGTTGCTAAGCTCCACGAGCGATCAATTCACGGACCAGAGTATTCTACAAAGCCATGACGAAGAACAGCCATGGTGATGACAGTGTACCCAAATCGAATGGAGACCTCATCACGGTAGGCGACTACGAGCGAGATGTCAAGGCCTACATCAGAGGGATCCGTTGTGACGAACGGTATGTGTGCGGCCCTGGACTACGGAGGCGACTCGAGGGACGCCAGACAGGCCGCCAAGCACGTGGATTGGGACCGCATCGAGAGAGACGACGGCGCTACGGAGTTGCTCAGACACGTCCGTGCCAAGCTCGGTGCCCAGCCCATCCAGGATGCTGGCAAGTATTTGGCCACATGGATCTTCGTTTTTCGACGCGACACTGGGGAGCCTATGTCGAGCTACATCAGTCGAGACGACGAAGCTTATCACGACGTTGTCAAAGGAGTCGACACCGAACGTTCCAACTGGCAGAGACAGCAGCGTTTCTCACAACGGGCCGAGGATTGGAACGAACTCTACACCCTGAGCTTAACTGGTTCCTTAACAATATCGAGTTGGAGGGGCCCGAGGACCCTGCAGAGAAGGCCGAGGAGTTGAACCTCCAGCCCTGGAGCTTTATCAAGACTGGTCTCGAGGAGATCCCTGGGCATCCGGATTTCGGAACTGATCTTAATCATGCGATTCCCCTCGACCAGCTTCGTGGATGGCAGCAGTGATCAGCGCGGTGAAGTGTAACGTCGTCTATGACAACATCGGAGAGCAGTTGCGAGTATCCTGGCTGGGCGACGAGCTGACGACTCGTGACGAGAAGCAGGGCAAGGATCACCGTCGCCGGGATCGATTGTGGCAGGATCCATGCTGGCTGGGACCAGGGCAGTGACGAAGGCGAAGTTGAGGGCAGCTGCGGCACTTGCGACGAGTCGGAGGCCCCCTTCGACACCCAGCCCGAGGACGACACCGAGGATCCCGATGGGGCCATTCTACATCGCACAGGAGATCGAGGGGGCGGAGACCGCCTTCGCAGCCCAGCAGCGTAGCTTTGAGGAGGCTCGGGGCCTGCTTCGAAGAGTGAAGATGGTAGAGAAGTTCTTCCCAGTAGATGAGGGGATGAAGCGCATGCCTCTCGACGAGCAGCCTCATGGACCGCGAGCGGCATTCCGAGGCTCTGGGTCTTCCAAGGGGCGAGTGCGTGGCTACGGGCAGCGACGCGGTCGACCGGCCCCCAGGAGCAGCGACCGCCCGCGTCCAGTCAGGAAGGCCCCGTGCCTGAAGTGTGGAGGCAAACGCGAGACGAGAGACCATCGAGATCGAGCTTCATCTAACGGCTGCCGAGGAGATCGAGATCGCCCGAAGAACGGCTTCAGTCACTTCATCTTTTTCGGCGCTCAGCAGGGCGCGGAGACGCATCGCCGAGCCGATGTGTGAGCTGGAGCTGGCGCGCCGCCGGGTGACCGCGCCCGTCTGGGCGACCTTGGAGCAGGACGAGGAGTGGGTGCTCATGAGTGTGAAGCAGTCCGCCTTGAGGGGCTTCGGCAGTCTGGACATCGGCGCCGCTTCCGGCAACGTGGTCATCGAGGCCGCCGAGAAGCTTCGAGGCATTATCCTTCATCTTTGGCGAAGGCAACTCCAAGACCTGCGCTGGCCGGGCTATCGCTCTCTCGGCGATCGCCAGTGCGGGGGTCGAGCTCGCGATCAACGTGCTAGGCGCCGACGCCCCACTACTGATTGGAGTTGGAGTTGATGTCTTGAGCCGCCTGGGAGCTGTGATCGATTGTGAGGCATGCGCTGTTTTCTCCAGGAGGCTCGGGCGCCTAGCCAAGCTGCTCGCCCTTCCGAGCGGGCCGGCGGAAAGATCATGCTTTCCTACGTCGCAGGCGCCCTTGACGCGCTTTCCGACATCCTATATGACATCATCTGTTCACCCCCTTGAGGCCCTTCCTGAGATCCCCGCGTTTCTGGAGCTTCAGGCCCCAGCGCCAGCTTCTTGCGTGGCCCATTTTGGCGCGAACGATTCGAGCGAGGAGCCTCGCCCCCAGCAGTTTCCATATCCTTTATATTCGCGTGGGCCTCAGCCGCAAGGCGACATGCCGCGGCGCAGAGAGCCAGCGCGTGAAGCTGGAGAACGAGGAGATGGGGCAATGTGCGTGGGGGGAGTTGCCAGCGGGCTCGGAGCAGGACGAAGACATGAAGAGTAAGGAGGATAACGGGGCTATGAAGATGGCTGGAACGACTGCCTGTCTGGGAGATGTGGGTCTCCAAGAAGCTGCTATCATGGGCGACATGCCGCCGCTGGGCGCGACTCATGCTGGGGCCCTTCCTGTGGGCAGTGCGCCTCCGGGGGCGGGGGCTGGACAGTCGCGGCCAGCCGGCGCAGCTGCTGCCCGCGAAGTGCCCGACCTGGTCGGCGGAACTCGGACATCGCGAGAATATTGAGATGCGCAGTCCGTGCTGGCTGTCGCAGAAGTCGGTCGCGTCAGCAGTGGAGATGCAACAGAACAAGGGCCTGGGCGACGCCATCGCGAGCGCAAAGTCAGATTTCTTGACCGAGTATGCGGAGGTGGCTGCGTTTGCGACGCTCAGATCTGAGCAGATCGACGAGCAGCTCAGCATGGTCACGGCGTTCAGCCACCTGAGGCCCCCGTGCAGGAATTGGGGGCTGGCCCAGGCGGAGAGGAAGGAGGAGGTGATCGACGTGATCATCGCGCGCGTCATCGAGCACGGCGGGGCGGCGGCCCCGACGATCGATATCGGGGAGGAGGTGGGGGGCAAGAAGATGGAGACGGCAGCCGCAGTCGCGGGGCCAGCCGTCGCAACCCACTACGCTCAGGAGTGCAAGTGCCCTCGCTGTCGGCTGATGAGGGGCATCGCGAAGAACGAGCGGACTGCGAAGGTGAAACTGCGCGGGTGGCGCCGCGAGGTGTGTGCGACCCCGGGGGCTTGATCGACGTCCAGCACGAGCGGGCGCGCTGGCTCGGTGACGAGGGCCGCCTTCTCAAGGGCCACCGGCGCCGGGCTATTCGGGCGGCTGCCCACTCGACGTGGTCGGCTATGTTCGGGGCCATGTGCTCACTGGCGACCTTCGGCCGCTTGGCGATGGTCGAGGCCCGCGCTCGTGAGGGCTCGAACCTGGGTCAGGTGTGCGACCTCAACAACTCGGTCTCTTCAGCGACTGCGACCCCAGCAAGCCGCAGGGCTACCGCAGGGCCAAGTTCTTGCTCGTCGAGAAGTGCACCGAGGTTCTCGTCACCACCCCGCCCCGCGGGCCGTGGTCTATCATGCAGAACATCAGCCAGCGCAACGAGCAGCAGGAGGAGAACCTCCGCGAGAAGCGAGTTGAGAGCCGCCGCGTCTTCGAGAACAACGCGCGTCCCATCGAGCATCAGGTTCCCAACTTGCACTGCTTGGCCCTTGCCAAGCAACCTCGCGGCGGCCGCTTGTGGCAGCAGACCTGCTGGACGGACCTCCACAGTGTACTTCCCTACGAGATCATCACGGGTGGCCGTGCGCGTGGGCTCCGACCTCCAGGCGCCGGAGAGCTCGTGGAGAAGCGCTGGGAGTTCTTGGCGAGCGACGAGAGGATCTGCGTTGCCCTCCAGCCCGTGCAGTGCCGTGGAGGCCACTATCATGGGGAGATCGAGAGCAGCCTGCGCGCCGAGGCGTCTGGCGCCTATCCCAGGATGCTGCGTCGCATGATCTTCCGAGCTCTGACGAAGAGCCAGGGCCCCAACTATTTCGAGGAAGGTTGTGCGCTGTCGCTGTCTGGCTGCAACCCAGCATCCGCCTGCTGAGCCGACGACGGTGGAGGGCGAGCCAGCTAGACGCAGGACGGCAACGAAATCCACAACCTCGCCACGGAAGCGACCCAGAAGCTCGAGAGCTACGTCAGGCTGGTCCACGCCAACCGTGGATACCTACCTCGAGCTCACCTACTACGATACCTTCGAGACCGAGGCTCGCGCCCAGTGGTGCTGCGGTTGGCCCGAAACTTCAAGTGCGACGCCCGCGATGCTCACCGACCTCCAACGAAGCGGCACCCTGCGTCATCAGCTGAGCAGGCTCAGAACGGTCACGAAGTACTCCTTGACCCTTCTCATGGGTCCGACGTTGCACGAACGCGACCGCGATGGCGATTCTTCGTCGCCAGCTCCGACATGCTCTATGTGAGGCTGATCGCCGAGAAGGAGATTCCTGGACAGACTCGACAGGTACGTGCGGGAGACCTAGGACATTTTCGTTGCGAAACGATTTCCATGGATGGGGCGCCCAAAAGTCATTCGTTACGATCTTGCAGGAAGCGCCGCGTCCGACGAGTTCTGAGAGTGGGTCGAGAGCCTGGGCATCTACTGTCTGCCCCGTGCCGCTGACGCCCACTGGCAAATAGGCAAGACTGGGCGTGATATTGAGGCTTTCATGGAGGCCCTTGACGCCTTCGACGAGATTGTTTTCCCGCCGAGATGGCGGCTACCGAGATGATTGGTATGCAGGTGGCTGCGAAGCGCGACCTGATCACGATTGACTCTTTCAGCCCACTTCAACGCTATGCAGGACGGACACCGACTGGCACCGCCGTCAATTTATCCGATGAGCCACGCAACCTACCTCTCATCAGCGCCGAACTACAGGACGGTACCTTCAGCCGAGACTCCCAGGTACGACGACTATCGAGCTTGGCACACATCCAGACGGAGAGCTCCGACCGCTTCGAGCGAGCCGAGGCAGCGAGGCTCAGGTCTTTCAAGGAGTACGAGACGGGTGACCTGGTCTTCGTATACAGCGGCCCCCACCTGGAGCCCGGCGGAAGAAAGGGCAGCCTCGCTCCATTCCAGGATGAGGTCGTTGGTGCGGACCTGGGCGAGTTCTGTGTCGCGAACCCGCGAGCTCCGGACATCGACCTGGTCTACCCGGGACAGTTGTTAACATCGCGTTGGCTGGTCGTCTCTACCGAATTGCTCCAGGACAACTTCGACCTGCCACCCCGTCCGAGGAGGCGATGGAGTCTCCGCGCTCGCGTCGCGAGCAACCCGGGACGTGGGCCTCCGGCGAAGTCCAGAAGCAGCTCGACACCAACGGGCTGATCGACCTTTCGAACGAGTCCCTGCCGCCAGGCGAGTACCTTGCAGCGGGCGACGGCGAGTCGGTCAACGCCCGCACCTTCGCAGGCAATCCGAGCGGACCCTGGGCCATCGACGAGGGCGAACATCTACCCGTCCCCCAGAGAGACCCCCAGCGCCTCGGACCACGAGGTGGCGGAGGCGGTGGAATATCCTTTGCTCCGCCTGGGCTTGAAGGACCTCCTCTACCTGGGCCGCGACCTCCGAGGGGGATGCGACGCGAGGGAATTCCTTGGTTCTACGCGAGTGCTGACCCAGACCATGTCATCCAGCCAGCGGCGCCAGAGGTCCCGCCGGGCCTTCCTCGGCCCGGCGACGAGCCGACCGACGTGCCCACCTGGAGACGCCGAACAATCAGCAGAAGAAATCAGTATTGAGGCGCCTCCGAGTGACGACCAGAAGGGCCAAGCTTACCAGCGTCCGATTGACGTGGACACTGGCGCCGATGTCTTGGAATAAGCGACGGCGCCCGATGACGGCGGCGAGCGCCGTCGGCAATCCCCGGGGTCGTCGGAGCCACCTAGCGAGAAGCAGCGGGTCGCCATAGCCACCTAAAAGGCCTTCTCCTACCACCTGCAGGAGGGGAATTTCTACGGGGTCTACGCGTGCAGCGTCCAGCAGTGCGACGAGGCCGAGGAGGGCAACGAGCTCGTCGTGCTCGACATATCCGTTACCAACGAGCACGCGCTCATGGCCTACATGGGCGACCCCAGCAATTGCGTGGCATCCCAGGCCCGCGAGGGCCGCGTGGATGTCTCCTTCAAGAAGGCGACCGCGGACGATAAGAAGATGTTACTCGATGCCCAGCAGAAGGAGTGCTCGTCCGTTCTCAGCGCCAAGGCGGTCAGGATCCTGATCAGGTGAGGAGTCGACCCGGCGTGCCGACTGCGTTGCCGCTTCGTGCTGATCTGGCAGAAGGACGAGCAGGGCAACGCTTCCGGGGCAAGGCCCGCTTGGTCGTGCTCGGCTTCGGCGACCTCAGCTTGCTCCACCTGGGTCTGAGCCCCCCGTCGCCTCGCGACGGGCGCGTCGACCTCTGCTGGCCATGGCAGCTAGACGCAAGTGGAAGCTGGAGAAGGCAGACGCAGTGACAGCCTTCCTCCAGGGAGACCGACGAGGAGAAGAGGAATATCTATGCAGACCCTCCGAAAGACGCCCGCCAGGCTTTGGCATGAGCGACGACCAGGTCCTACAGTTCCTCAAGCCGGTGTGCGGCTTTGTATATGCTCGTCGCACATGGTGGTCTCACTCGCTTCAAGGACGCGCTCAAGAAACTCGAGCTGGAAGTTGTTCAGTGTGAGCCTTCTGTCTGGGCCATCTGCGACGGCGTCGAGCTAGTTGGCATGGTGATCCCGCGCGCCAGCGATATCATGGTTGCCGGCGACCGCGCGACCCGGGCCCTCCTCAAGAAGCGTACCGACATCCAGAAGAGTTTCGCGTGGAAGCCTTGGGAGGGCCGAGGTTTCGTCCAGTATGGCACCAGTATCAGACATAATGGCGATTCCACCTGCCGTCGCGCCCAGGACAACGACAGTTTGAATGTGGAGCCCATCAAGATACGACGCGGCCGCCAACCTATAGGGGGAGTTTCGGACAATGAGCGATCGGGCCTGCGAGGCCGACTTGGGGCAGTAGGATGGCGTGCGCCGGTCGGCCCCGTGGATCAGTGCAGAAATATCATTGCTCCAAGCCGAGACTCCGACGACGGCGGTCTCCATCCAGGAGATCAACAAGTTCATCCGCGCCATGAACGACGCCGCCGATGTGGTCATGCTCAGATCGCCGTGGCTGGCTGGGGCGGCGCGGCCTGGGCAGCAAGAGTCACCGGCGAATCCCATGGCGGAAAGGTCACAGTGCTGGCCCCGCTTTCTTTCTTCAGCGGTTCGACGGAGACAGTGGCGCCGATGTCGTGGAGATCCTGCAAGCTGCCTCGCGTGGCCAGAAGCAGTGCAAGTGCGGAGGTTCAGATGATGACAGAGACCCTAGACGAGATCAGCTACGTGCCGCTTTCCGTATGCGAGCTGGGGTGCGGTCCAGTGGACTGCGCCTCGACGTTTCACGTGAACGACGCCATCTCAGCCTGCCCTGGCGTCCTAGTCACGGACGGGTAGTCGGAATGCGACGCGATCGGGAACAGTGGGTCGGCTGGTCTTGGACAGCGCGACGAACGGACGAGTATCGAGTTTTTTTTGGCATCCGACAGCAGGAGAAGCGGACGGCCCTCCATATGCGTTGGGTACACGGCGATGCTATGCTAGCCGACGGCCTGACCAAAGACCGAGCGGCCAAGGTCTTACCAGAGTTCTTCAGATCAGGACGACGCTGGAGATTGGTAGATGATCCTGTCCATCGCAATGCCAGGAAGGGCAGGCCCGAAGGCCTGGACAAACTCGATCATCCCACGCCCTTGTCCGACGACGACGGAGATGCAGTCCTGGGGGCCCGAGTCTACTTCGCCCGCGATAATCCCTACGAGCAGCTGTACCCTGCCGGAGGCATGGCCGTGTGGGGCACGGTGAGACCGTCCCCGCGCTCCTCCGGAGCCACCAGTTATGTAAGTCTGCGTTGCGCGGCGTATTGTGTTTCTTGCTCTCTATGTGCAGCCTAGCCATGCTTATTGGTCCGGGGAGTTTTCGTGGAACCCCGAGCCCCAGAGGCTCATTATAATGTTTCAAGTTTTCCCAATACGTGTCTACCGAAACCGTCTTGGCTCAAGCCTTTGCAGCGACGGAGTGTCGCTGGACTTCTGGCGTGTGCTGGAGAGGCGTAGCGTTGCGAGCTGGCCCGCAACCGAAAAGCAGCTCCCTTCCAGGACCAACGCGCGATCGGCATCGCGCTCCCCACTGCGCGATCCCATATACTTCAGTATCGAGACACGCAGCACGTCATCAGAGAAATCAGGAGAGAAGTATACATCAGGATTGTTCTCAGGGCAGTGGTTCTAGCGGGGCCATTGCAAAGGGGGCCGGCGGACTTTGAGGAAAAGTCTGGAGTCATGCTCGTGAGGCCCGCGAGCACTTTGTATTGTTTTTCGGCGGCGACGGCGGTGGTGAAAGCATGTAGCCTGCTGTGCGCAGGGCTGCCACCCGTGTCGACAAAACAATACAACATACACTTCGCGGCTACATGTGGAGCGTGCGTGACCACCCCGCGATCATTGTCAGGTGGCTTCTGACAGGGACGGCGGGTGTGGTGGCGTAGGCCTGGTGTGCGCAGGCCCACCAGACATAATGATGGAAATTTGTTTTCGGAAGGGATGGTGGGGGCCGACATGTTTCCCGATGCGTGCTGCCACTTGCGCAGGCGTGCTTGACACATTCTGCGCGTCCCCCGAACGTGGCGCACCTGGCGCAGCTGGAGTATGCGGCACACGTGGCGCACGCGGAGGCACGTGGCGCATCTGGCGCACCAGGCGTGCCTGGCACGCTCGGGCCCCAGGGGTGCCTGGCGCGCGTGGCGCGCCTGGCGCGCGTGGCGCACCTCGCCCCAGCGTCGCGCACATGGGCTCGGTTTTGATTCCCGAGAGCTTTCCATCTAAAGACGACCGCTTAGCATGCTGAGGCTCGGGTGTTATTTTTGTGTTGTGAGGGCGGGTGGGGGTGCGCTAGGCGGCTTGCTATCTAGGAAGGTCTCTTGACCCCTCCCACCTTGCCCCCTCCCATGGAGCTGGGCGCGGCCAGTCGCGAACGGTTGGAACGTCCAATCTGGCCCAGGACGGCTCCAAGAGCGGCTCAGAGAGCCCGAAATAATTTCCAAGATGGCTCATGATAGCGCAAGATCGCTCAACATTGCTTCCAACATGCTCCAAGCGACCCAAAGACCGGCCCAAAACGGCTCCAAGAGGCCAAGGAGTTCCTCAAAGAGGGCCCGAAGAGGCCAGCATCCTTCCCAAATCCAGGGCGAAACCATGTTTCTTGTTTTCTCGTTTTTTTGTTGCTTCCGATGGCCGTCCGATGCTTCAAGGTGGTTCCAAGATGGCCCAAGAGGGCCCCACGAGGGGCCCACGAGAGCCCCAACACGGCCCCAATAACGCCCAAGAGCGCTCCAAGAACGCCCCACGAACGCCTTCAGAGACGACTTTAGGCACTCTCCAAGGGCAAGGCTACTTTGAAGCTTCCTTATCTTTTGATCGATGTCTTCCAAGATTGCTCCACAAGCGGCCCCAAAGCTCCCAAAGCTCCCACAGCGCCCCAAAAGGGCCCCAAGAGGCGCCCAGGCGGCCCCAAGAGGTGCCGAGACGGCCTCCAAGAGGTTTTGGAGGCTCCCAAGGGACCCCCAACAGGCCCCAAGAGGATCCCCGAGGCACCCCAAACGCTCAAAGACGGCCCTGGGCCCGCCAAGATGCCCCCACAGACGCCCCAAGAGGCTTCCAACAAACTGTTACGCGACATCTGACGAGACTCCGAGAGGTATTCGAAAGGCTTCTGGCTCTTCTATTGGCCCTTTTCCTCCTCCTCCTCCTGCTACTCCTGCTGCTCCTCCTTAGCCGCAAATTCATCATCCCTCTCCCTCCTCCCTCCTCCCTCCCTCCTCCTCCGTCCTCGAACGACAACGACTGTTTCCCGTTTTGCTCCTACTCTTCCATGATCGTCTCAATTCGCTTGGGCGTCGGTTTTGGATGGGCTGGTGGGTTTTGGAGCGCCAAGAACTTGTTGACTACGCCCGAAGATCTCGGGGGCCAAGTATGCTTGGTCCCAGATCTGTCGAGGGCTGCACCCCAAGCTTCGCCACATCATGTTTGAGCTTGGCTCCTGGAAGGAGTGGCCAGTATCGGGAGATAACCCCCCGAGTGCTGTCGTGCCCCTTCGCCAGGCTGGTGGAGGCCCAGGCTGCCCCCCCGACTTTGAAAAGGGGGAAGAAGCAGCTCGGTTCCTCCGCGCTGACTTCTACTCCCCACCTCCCCCTGGAGCGGAGGCTTCGGGAGGGGCCCCAATGCAGCCTAACTCATCCCTGTTTGCCGCCGAGCTGTCGTTCGTTGGCGTATAGACTCCGGAATGGGGTACGACGAGGCACCTCTGGTGGCCCCGTCCTCCCCACTCGCGCAGCACCACCGTGCCAGTACCGAGCTGTCAGGTGATTGGGATTAGCGTGCAGCTCTATCTTTGGCACGCCTGGAGTTTTCTCCAGCGTGCCCCTCTTGGCACTTTGGCTCGTGTTGCCCGTGGTGTTTCATTCACGGGCGGCATTTTGCAGCGTGCTGATCGTCTTAATGGCCGCGCGAGCGCTCGCTCAGCTTGTGGCGAGGACGTCGCCATACAGGTTGCGCCTCCTCTCCCTTTCCTCCTGCGCGCCCCCCCGCTGGAGGTCGTGCCTGCCAGGCTGGCCTGGCCACCCGAGCCGCGGCCAGCTGGCTGTACCTGACGGCGCCAGGCTTTTATTGTTGTGGCCCGTGCGCGTGTGCATGGGCCTTCAAGTTTCCCCGAGCTGCCTGCGTAAGGTCAGGGTTCCTGGCTCCGTCCGGTCCTGGTCTCCTGAGGGTCTACACGTGACGCTTTTTTCTTGCGTGCAACGTCGAGGAGTCAGGTCCCTTTTCCCTTCGGAGGGGCCCGAAGATCACCAGAGGTGAAGCGGCCTGTGTTGGTAAAACAACAGCTTCCCTCACCTCACCTCTCCTCCCTCCCCGCCTCCCCCTTCCCTGCCCCCTTCCCTCCCCTCCCCTCCCCGCTTATTTTTGGCCTCGCAATCTCAAATGTGATCGAGCATCACTCCGTGCTGCCTCCCACGCGTTGGGAGCGTGGACTCGACTTTGCTAGCCCTCAGCTCTGAGGCTGGGCCATGCCAAGAAACACCATGCTTGCCTCCAGGGTGCCCTGGGTTTCGATGGTTTTGCTATGGAGAGCGTGACATTCCCGCACCAAAAATCCATGGACGTCTGGGGTCTCAGGGTTGGGTTTGTTGTGGAAGGTCTCTTGTGGTCGGGCCCCTACTGTACGGAAGAACAGTACATGATACGACATCTGCTGAGTTTGTATCCTGCACCCTGCCCTCACAGAAGGATGGCTGATAATAGTGACCATCCCGCCAACCATGCCTTCCTACCGCCTAGCGTGGTCTATGTGCGTCCCCACCTCTGCTTGGGCGCCGAAGTCTACACATATCCACTGCTCCATGGCCGGGTCCATCCTGAACCCATGAGCTGCGTGCACACCCTCCCGGCCAAGCGCAAAGCCAGGAGGGCGTGGCGTACACACTGCTGCTGGGTTCAGGATGGGCCTGGCTAGGGAGCAGTGGATCTATATAGATTTCGTTGCCCTCTCTCCCCTCCCCTCCCCTCCACTCCTGCTGCGCCCGCCCCCGCCAGGGTTCGGGTGGCCCGACGGCGGTTCCGGCACTCTGGGCGCGGAGGGCGCTGGCGCGCCCGGGCTGGGCGGCGGCAGCCCGTCCCTCGCCCGCTTCTCCGTCGCTGGCGGCAGCACCCCCATCGCGCCCCTGCGCCCACAGGTCGCCGCCGCCGTCGTCGTTGCCGCCACCGCCGTCCCGTCGTCCTCGTCCTCGCCGTCGTCCTCGTCGTCGTCCGGGCCCCCTCGCCTTCCTTCCTCGCCCGCCTCCTCTTCCTTCTCTTCCCTCTCCTATTCCTCCTCCTCCTCCTTCCTCCTCCTTCTCCTCCGCTGCTTCCACCTCCTGCTCCTCCTCCTTCTCCTCCTCCTCCCCCGCTTTCTCCTCTTCCTCCTCCTCCTCCTCTTTCTCCCCCTCTTCCCCCGCTTCCTCCTCCTCCTCCTCCTCCTCCTTGTACTCCTCTATCTCCCTCGACCTCCTCCTCTACGTGTGCTCCAGTGGCCCGCGGGCGCCTCTGCGCCCGCAGGCCGCCGCCGCCGTTGGTCGTCGTCGACGTCGTTTGTCGCGGCTCGCAGGCGGCTGGCGGCCCAGATCGCCTGGGGATTGTTTCGCCGTGGTCCCGGGTTTGCCGACGCCTTTTGACGACCCCATCCTGGATTCGGACGGTCCAGTTTTCGTAGGATGTTTGCAGCGGGAGCTCGCGTCAAATTTCAAGACTGGGTCTCGTCATTTTCCTGGCGACCCTGTCAGGCCAACCCGAGTCACCCGAACCCGAGTCTTGTGTACGTTTAAGTCGGGCATGTCCCTCTACAGGAGGGAACTTCGAAAATAGTCAAAACGTAGTCTGGGGACGATTTTTCGATTGTTTTTGTAGGTTGTGAGCTTTTTTGAATGTGTTTTGTTTTTCCTCCAAAATCTGTCTGTAGGGGGATATGCCCGACCTAATCTGATGTCTGCCCGACAGGGGGGAAGGCAGAGGGGGCGGTCCTTCTCAAGAGGCTTAGAAGGCCTCGGGCCTTCCGAAAAGCTTCTTCGTCCTCGTCCGAAGCCACAGGGCTCGAACGGTATCCTGCCTTGCTGCCTGCTTTTGATCTTAAGTCGGGCCTGTCCCTCTACAGGAGGAATATCCAACTATAGTTTAGCATGTGTATAGATACAACTACATTATTATTGTTATTATTAATACGATTAGGATCAGTATTTCTAGTATTAGTATTATTATTGGTTGTATTAGTATTCGCATCATTGTTATTATCATCATGTATATATATGGATATATCATCATGACTGTCATAACATATAAAGACAAATAAACATGTTGGAATCATTGTTTGAATATTTTTTGGTTTTTGATATAAGCAACAGTCGCCCAAAATCCGCCTGTAGGAGGACATGCCCGACCTAACTTTGATTGGCCTCCTTTTCCCGTCGTCCTCGTGTTCGTTGTCGTAGTCGCCGTGGTGGTGGTGGTGGTGGTCGTCGTCGTCGTTGTCATCGTGAGCGCGCAGGACACCGGCGGCAGCTTGCAGGGCACCAGCAGCCTCGGGCTGGCAAGCGCCGAGCTGAGCCACTCGAAATCGCAGCACAGCATAGGATCCCAGATGCTGCAGGCCGAGATGGACATGAAGCAGAACAAACAGCAGGAGCTCAGAGGAGGAGAATCTCCGGATACCTCTATCCTTGCTTCGTTTTTGCTTTGTCGGGCCTCCTGGCACACCTTCGCCGCCACGGCTGGGTTCGCTTCGCAGTTTTGCTCAGAACGCATCGGCATTGGTACCTTTTTGAGTCGCCAGGAGCAACTGATGACGGGCTTCCAAACTCCCGCGTGGGTCGAGGTTCTCTTCGACCTCTGCGGCATCACTGATCTGTTGGACCTCGGGGGACAACAAAAACGCGTATCAATTCACTTTGGGGCGGTCTGCGCGGATTTCTTCTGTCGGCGCTGGACCACCCTTCCCTGGCTCGTGCATTGCGCTTGGGATGGCGCCACATGCGCTGCCAATGGGGGTCCAGCGCCGGCCCAAGAAGTCTGTGCGAACCTCCGAATGTCGTTGTGTTTGTGCTGCCACTTGGTCCTCCAGGACCGCATCCAGAAGGAGCGCGAGAGGCGTCTGCCAGGCAGCAACTACCAGAACCCTTTTCCGGAGTTGTTCGCCATGGTGGTCTCGGTGCAGTTTGAGTTCATGACCGCTTTTTTGATTATCATGAATTGCATGGCAATCGGCTTGGAAGCTAGTGTGGAGCCTGGCACTCAGAGCAGAAACAACATCAGATACCGATACCCTTATATCTCTTTTCGCTTTTAGGGTCTCCTGGGGGGCTCTTGTCGCCACGGCAGGACGAACCCCAGGAGAGGTCCAAGGAGTAGCGGTATCGGTATCTCTTTCTCATGACAGGCACCGCCACGTTTGCCTTCAACTTCGTTGAGCACCTCTTTGTTCTGCTCTTCTTCGTCGAGTGGTGCCTGCGCTTAGTCGCTTTCGGGTGGACGTGGCTCTTCGAGCTGAACAACTTCCTGGACACGCTGCTGGTGTTCTTGACTGGGATTCTGATGAAGTGGGTGCTCGAGCCGCTCGGTGTCGACATCGGCCAATTCAGGATGTTCACCGTGCTGCGCGCACTGCGGCTGGTGCGGCTTGTGCGTTCCGTGAGGCTGCAGGATACGTTCAGGGAGCTGTGGATATTGATCCACGGCCTGATAATCTGCGTGAGGCCCCTGTGCTGGGTGTTCGTCATCTTCTATGTCATCCTTTACGTGTTTGGGGTGATGACCACCGCGCTGATCGGATACAGCGACGTCTGGGAGGACGACGAGTACATTCAGTCTCTCTTTGGTGATCTCATGAAATCAACTTTCACCATGTTCCAGATGTCGACCATGGACACGTACTTTTTTTCCATCGTCAGACCGGTGATGGAGAAGCAGCCACACCTCGGCCCATTCTTCATCGCTTTCGTGCTCCTGACTGTCTTCGTGTTCTGGAACCTCATCACCGCGGTGATTGTGGAGACAGCCTTCGCGATAGCGAAGCAGGACCAAGAGAGTTTGGCGAAGGAGATTCAACGCGAGAAGATGGACGAGCTCAAGATGCTCGCCGATATCTTCCTCGAGATCGATAAGGACGGCTCGGGCGATCTGAACAAATACGAGTTTTTCGGGGCGCTGGACAACCCGAAGGTTTGCAACATGATACAGATACTGGATCTGAGCAGGAGCCCACCGCAAGAGCATATCCACATCCACTGCTTGGAGCCATGCCCCGGGATCTGAGTTGCTTCTCGAGATTCGGCGGATGTGGATGTCTGCCCGCTCTTGAGGGTGGGAAGGTGTCCACCTCCACCGTTCTCCGGGGAGATCCTGGGCAGGACGCCGGCGCAGCAGTGGACGTGGCTGTCGGCTCGCGGCGCCAGGAGGGACCTGCAGGACACCTGGGAGATCCTGGACATGGCGGACCAGGACGGCAAGCTGACGATCAAGGAGTTCACGAACGGCATTCGGCGCATGAAGGGCTCCGCGAGCGCCAAGGACATCATTGACGTGTGCAAGCAGCTGTCGAGCTCCCAGGAGAGGCGAGCGGCGGAGGAGCAAACGGGGTCGTCTGCGCGGACACCCGCGCGTGAGCTTCCCGCGTAAGGTTAAGTCGGGCCTGTCCCTCTACAGGAGGAATCTTCAAAACTAGTCAAAACATAGTCCAGGGACGATTTTTTGGTTCCATATAAAAACGATAGAGATATGTGTATATATGTGTATACGTATATCTATGTATATATATATATGTATATATCTCTATATATATAGTTTTGTTGTTTCGGCGAAAACCCGCCTGTAGAGGGGCACGCCCGACCTAAGTGTGAGCTCGCGCGCAAGCGCCCTTCTCTCCCAGCTGACGATCAAGGAGTTCACGTACGCTCGCCAAGGGACGTGTGCAGCTGTCGAGCTATCGTCTTGACGTCGGGCCTGTCCCTCTACAGGAGGTCTAGTCAAAACATAGTCCAGGGACGATTTTTTGGTTCCATATAAAAACGATAGAGATATGTGTATATATGTGTATACGTATATCATATATGTATATATCTCTATATATATATCGGCGAAAACCCGCCTGTAGAGGGGCACGCCCGACCTAAGTGTGAGCTTTCTCTTTTTACGTCGCGGCGTTTCGGTATGTTTACGTTGTTCTCCAGGAGGAATATTCATCAATAGTCCAAAAATAGTCAGGTGACGTTTTTTTTTTTTTTTTTTTTTTTTTTTTTTTTATTTTTTGACTATTTTTTTGGTTTCGTCCAACATTCGCCTGTGGTGACATGACCGACCTAACGTTGTGTCTTCTCGCGTAACGCTCATCCCTTTTCGTCGCGCAGGTGCTACCACACTCACCAGCAAGTTTACGCCTTCGCGTCGGAACTGCGCGTGCTCGAGCAGGATATCGACACGATCGCGCAGGATACTAGCGAGGTGCTCGGTCTTTTCAACGAGATGTTCCTCAGACTCCAGAGCCACATCTTGAGGAACAGAAGCCGGCAGAAGCATACACTTTCGGAGATCCGAGCTGGATCTCTGGGATCGGCGCTGGACCCCCCCGGTGGCGTCGCCGACGCCTCCAGCGCCGCTCCTGGCGCGCTTCGCGCATCGGGGGGGGGGCAGCGCCGATCCAAGTGATCTGGCGGGGAGCTCCGAAAACTGATGTTCATGTCGTTTTCTTTCTTCGAAAATCAAGAGTTGCGAGGTCGCGGACAAGCGCGAGGCGGATAAGCGCAGGCTGCAACGCTTGGCGGCATCAGGTGAAAGCGCGGCCTGACAGTCTGACTTGCAACTTTCCTGCACGGTGATGAGAAAGCAAACTCTTACGCTTCACGTATCCCCACCTGCCCCTGCAGAACCGACTTCTTGGCCAGCTGTCTTGAGCAGGGAAGTGTGAGAACATGCAGTGGCAAAGAAGAAGAGATGACAACCATCAAACCGAAGCTCGGCATCAGCCCGAGCAGACCTGCTAGTCCCTGGCCAACCTATGAGCCTTTGGGACCCTCTTGGGGGCTTCTTGGGACTCTCTTGAGGCGCTCTTGAACGCATTTGTTGTGCATTGTCAGCGCATGTGCAAGCACCGCGAAGTACAATACTGTCAGCATCTCGGCGGCGACGACGGCGGCCACAAGGACGTCGACGACGGCGCGTGTGTAACGACGGCGGCAGCGGCGACGACGACGGCGACGACGACGGCGGTGGCGACGACGGCGGTGGCGACGATGACGGTGCTTGCGGCGACGGCGTCGGCAGACGCGACGGCGGCGTCGTCGGCGATTTGTTCGCGGCGCAGCGGCCTGGCGCTCTCATGCGAGCCTCGCCGCCCCTGCTTGCGAGGAGGAACACCCAACCTATTCTGAGAGCATCGTGTGTGCATCTATTTGTATGTACAGATGCATCTACACGCATGCACGTATGCATATATGTATGCACCCGTGTACCTATGCATATGCACACATATAGATGTAGCACCCCGCAGATGCGGATAAGAGTGAGGGGGCGGTGGGGACGTCGGCAGTCTGCGAGACTCTGGAGAAGTCCGCTGCAGGCGTCAAAGTTTCACAAATTATAAAACGAGCCCGCCGCAGGCGCCGATTTTTCTTCACACCAATGTTGATCGGTTGCGGGTGGGTCGCGGGTGGGTTGCGGGTGGGTCGCGGGTGGGTCGCGGGGTGGGTCGCGGATGGGTCGCAAGTGGGTCGCGGGTGATTCGCGGGTGGGTCGCGGATGGGTCGCGGGGTGGGCCGCGGGTGGGTCGCGGGGTGGGTCGCGGGTGGGTCTCGGGTGGGTCGCGGGTGTGTCGCGGGGTGGGTCGCGGGTGGGTCGCGGGGTGGGTCGCGGGGTGGGTCGCGGGGTGGGTCGCGGGGTGGGTCGCGGGGTGGGTCGCGGGGTGGCTCGCGCGTGGGTCGCGGGGGGGACGACGAGAACAACAAACAACAACAAAATCGCAACAAGCAGAATCCTCACCACGGATTCTCACTTCAGCCACGCACCCAGGGACATTGAGTGACCGTTGAGCTCCCGTCACTCTGGTATTTATAGGTATGTATGTATGCGTGCATGCATGTATGTCTGTCTGTCTGTATGTCTGTATGTATGTATGCATGCATGTATGTATGTAGGTATGTATACATGTATGTACGTACGTACGTATGTACGTACGCACGTACGTATGTATGTGTGTATCGGAGGTTGGGGGATGAGTCCGACGTGAAACAGAGACCCCCCCTACCGGGAAATCGATTTCGGTTTCGGGTTCGTGTCGCGCGTGACGTGCGTGCGTGCGGGCGAGGCGAAGCTGCGTGGGCGGGCGAGAGGAACTGCTCCTGTGGCTGGGCCGCGGCCGGACCAAATGTTCCTCCTCTGGCGGCCGGTGGCCCGCGGTGTCCCGCCGGTGTCCCGCTGGTGTCCCGAAGTCCCCCTGTGGCTGGGCCGCGGCCGGACCAAATGTTTCTTCTCCGGCGGCTGGTGGCCCGCGGTGTCCCGCTAGTGTACCCCTGGTGTCCCGAAATCCTCCTGTGGCTGGGCCGCGGCCGGACCAAAAGTCTTTCCACCAGGCAAACGGTGCCCCGCGGTGTCCCGCTAGTGTCCCCCTGGTGTCCCGCCGTGACTGCGGCGAGCTATCCAATGCAAGGCTACATGCAAACCGACATGCAAACCGAAAAGCACATCGAAATGCAAATTGACATGCACATCCAAATGCAATTCGTAAGGCGCCGTGGGTTGCGTATTTAAAACGCCTGCGGCGAGCTTTCCAATGCAAGTAGACATGCACATCGAGATGCAGATCGAAAAGCAAATCGACATGCACGTCGATATGCGCACCACAGGCATCGTCAGAACAACAGTCACCACTGTTGCCCATGGCTGCCCCCCCAACCTCCTTATCACCCGCAGGGTGGTCGTATAGGGTATACATACACACATATATATGTATATATATATATATATATATATAGACGGTGTGTGTATATGAAATTGTTTGCGTACGAAGACATGCATAAGGCCGTGCTGCTGGCGTTCGGCGGCGGCTTTGCAGTTGGCACGTGGCCCTCGCGGCGAGCCCCGCTGGCGGCTGCAGCCCGCTCGGGGCTTGAGGAGGAGGAGGAGGAGGAGGAGGAGGAGGAGGAGGACGAGGAGGAGGAGGAGGAGGAGGCGCAGGACCAGGTTGCCATCGCACGGGTCCGCGCCATGGGCCAGTGATGGCGGCCGCAGCCGCCGCTGTTGGTCAACATCTCGCGTTGGCCGGCCTGGACGAGGGCGACTTCGTGCTGGAGCTGTCCGCGTCGCTGGTGCACGGATCTGGCATGAGCGTCTGATCATTTCGTTCCTGCCAAGTCGCCACGTTCGGTACTGCTATTCTCACGCCTGATGGGCACTACTGCGTGGAGGTGATCACCACCAAAGGGGTTGACATCCGGGAGTACGCCATCCCTGCTGGAGGGGCGGCAGGAGGCGCCTCCTGGGCCACGGGGCCTGACGGGGCGGCAGGGCGCTGCTTGTGCCAGGCGAGGTTGCTGCCGCGTCGGCGGGGCACGCTCGGCTTTGCCCCAGGCCCGGCAGTCGCCCTCAACGCGGTCGGGCGCGCGATCGCGACTGTCGAGCCCGTGGCGCCGGCCGCCGCCGTTGATGGCGCTGCCGGCCTCTTCGCGACGGGCTTGCCTCCGCGTCCGAGCGCGGGAGCGACGCGGCGCCGATGTCCGGCGCCTTAGGCTTGGCGGGCAACGCGCGTGCGGCCCCAGCCCTCCGCGACTGGGTGGCGGCCGAGAAGGCGCGGGGGGCGAGCGGAGGAGGGTGCGCCGACAGGCGAGTGAGGAGCGGTCACGCGGGCGGGGCAGGCGCGGGAGGTGGCTCAGGCTCTGGCGGGCGCGGGGGCGGCGGGCGAGGGGTCGGGCGAGGCCGCGGGCGCTGCCGTGACAAGCGTGGCGGGGGCCCAGACGCCAACGGCTGAGGAGCTCCGAGTGGGGGCCGATCGGCCAGCCCTCCCCTTCGGGTATGATTGCGGCGCCTGGCATCCAGGAGCGCTTCGACATCCTGATGCGTTCCCGCTGCCGGTCGCCCCTGTCGAGCCCTCGCGCGAAACATGGCCCCCAGGCCGCAGCTCTGCTCGTCGTTGCGGCCACCGCGCTCATTGCGATGGGCGCATTCGTGCTGCCAGTTCTGCACTTCAAACATTCTGGCCCCCGGCCCTCGTCCGCTACATCTGGGCATGAGGGGTGGCGCCAGGTCATCGTGCGCATGTCCCGCAGCACTGACGACTCGCGGGCGCCTCCAGCCGAGTTCACCGCGTCGAGAGCTAGTCATGTCAAGACGGAGCCCTCCAGGAGCTCATCTCCTCCGCCGGCTTGTGCGGTTCTGGCGCCGCCTCGTCAACCCGTTGCGCCCGCGACCGTGTCGCTTGGCCTTCTGCGGGTGCTGCGCCCGTCAGCGTCGTGGACCTTGTGCAGCCTGAGTGAACTGTGGGAAACCGACCCCGGACTCCACAACTATAGATTTTGCTTGTAACGTTCTGAATTTGTGGCGAACGTGCGTAAGTGTAGGCGCCCTGTACCCGAGGTTGTTGGCAGTTGCCGCAGGGGGGCCTCGCTCGCGCGGCGTCGTCCTGGGCCCGCTCGACGCGCCCGCGCCCGCGCCGACGTTCTCGGGGCCGCGCGTGCCGTGGCCGCGGCGTGCAGTTTGCGGCGACGGCGGCGCTGTCCTTCGCGCGGCAGCGCCGCTTGTCCAGGCGAGGGCCGCCGCCCCCGCCCCCGTCGCCCCCCTCGTGACCCCGCCGACGGGACAGTGTAGATCGGGGGCGCTTTTCTGGAGGCAACTGGTCGCCAAATATAGAGTTCTTTAGGAGGTGTCTTTATGATCCATTTTTTTGTTTATAAGCTTTTCGGGGCTCTCCCGCGCGAGACTTTCCGCCTCCGGGAAGTTTCGATCGATTTTAAGTTTGTGCAAACTTTTCGCCTGGTGCCTAAGCTTTGTTTTTTTGGTGGATCTCAACTAGTCGATGCGCGCCCGTGCGCGGCGGGCCCCGGGCGCCGTCCTGGGCTCTCGCCAGCGCCGACATGGGCCGACGCGCCCTTCTGTTTTTGCCCCGGCACGAGCGCGTGAATATCCACAATGACAGTGGGCGTTGGCCGCGTGTCATCACAAGGCAACGCCAAGTTCAAACGTCGATGGGCATAGCAGCAGCGCGCCGCGCGCGTGGAATTGCGCGGCGTTGTCGTTGGCTGACCGTCGAGCAGTTTCCGCTTGCAGTGCGCGCGTCGTTCGACGGTCGAATTGGTTTCCAGCTCCTCGTTTGGAGGGTGGGGGTCGATTTACATGCGTTCGCTGAGGGCGAGGCGTGGCTGGTGGGTTGGCGGAGCCATGTGCGTCGAGATCGGCGTTCCGCGGCGGTCGTTGCTCAGGTGCCCGAAAGGGCCGCGCTGCGACTCGGCCGTGATTCGCGACGCGGGCACGCGCGGATGACATTTTTTCAGCGGACTTCGGGCAGTCCCATGCCGTCGGTCTCCTGCTCGCCGCGAAGAAGACCCGCCCGCGGCGGGGCCGCCGTCCGCGGCGGCCTTCGGCTCCGTCGAGGCGCCTGCAGTTGGGATGGATCTATCGTCTTGCGACCTGGAGCGCGCCTTCTACCGCCTGAGGCCCTCCGAGGGCGCGAGGAATGTTCGCGTCGCCTCCCGTCGCCGCAGGTGCGCTGCAGGAGCTCGGTCTGATCTGCCTCGACTTCGACCCTTCGCGTCCGCGTCGCCGCGGGGCGCTCTGTCGCTCGTGGGCTCGGGCGCTGCGCTCGTGCCAGTCTGCCGCCCTTGCCGTGCTAGATGGCGGGGGCCGCGGCGCGACCGCGGCGGCGCTGGATGGGCCGGCGGGGGTCGATGTCCTTCGCCCCGCCCGTCGGGGTCGCCGCCCGCGTCGACAACATCCCCGCCTTCGGCCTGGGCAGGGGCGCGGTTGACCTCGCTGCGCAGCGGCTCCCGGTGAAATTCTGGGCTCGCGGGCTGCTGGCCCGCGAGATCGAGCTCGCCTCGCTGGGCGCCGACGTCTCGGGCCCCAGCCTCAGGGGCGGCAGGCGCCTGCGCATCGATCCCCCGCGGCATCTGGTGGCTGCGCCTCGGCGTGTCGGGGCTGCTATGTCGCGGGTGGTGTAGTGGCCGCGTGCTTCGTGTATTTCCTGGCTGCGTCGCGTGGGCGCCCATGATTCGTTGGGGAGCGCTGGCCCCTCCCCGGTGCGTCTGCAGCATCGTCGAAGTCTATGGCGAGAGGCAGGGCGGGATCTGAGCGTCAGCGGCCCAGGAGCTCACCGTCATCAGGGACCTGCACCCTGTCTTGTCTTGTGATCTGGCCGTGGTCCGTCGCCAGCGACGACCTTCGGCTCGGGTGCGATGCGCCGCCGGGCCCCCGCCGCGGCCCGCGCCGCTCTGGGGCGTTGCTCGAAACAGTGGCGCTGCAAGGTCGAGGGCGGGCGCCGGTCGCCGGCGCTGTCGCCTCGTCTCGCGAGCATCGAGACCGCTTGTGAGTCTCGTGAAAAGAGCTGGGCGCTGTGTCGCCTCGGGCGGAGGAGCCCATCCCTTCTTTGTTTCCATCTAGCTATCCTCATGGCCTCGTGCGCGCCTTCCTGCGCTTGCCCAGTTACCGCGTCGCCCTTCGCGCCCTGCGGGCGATCCGCCGCCCCTTCTTTGCTGCGCGTGCTCCAGGGCTCAGCGACGGGCGCCGGAGGGCCTCGAGTGGCAGTCGGGCGGCGGGCTGATCGAGCCCGACAGGCTGCGGCAGGGCGTTCTTGGCAGCGGCCGCGGGCCCCTGCAGAATTTGGCGGGCCGCGGGATGCATTCCAACCTTCTCTTCGGGAGCGACCCTCGGGCTCGGCGAGATTCCCGCGCGTGTCGCGCGAGGGAATTTCTGGAGGGGGTGTCAGCGCAGTCGGTGTGCCGTGGGGCCGATGTTTTTTTCCCGGAGGGCGAGGCGCTGCCTGCGTCGCGTCGCCGCCGGCGTCGCCATCTCGCTTGTCGCGGAAGACGCGTGGTAGCCCTAGTGGGCGACCGCCCATTGGCGTTGTCGCGTTCGCAAGGATTGGCCCGCTCGAAGCGTTTACGTTCGCGCGTTAATCATGCGCGCTCGTTGCCCTTGGCCGCCGGCTCGAGGCTCGCCCCCCGCGGGGTCGCCTCGGAGAGGGGTCCCGTGATCCCCTCGGCCGTGGGGGGCTGGGGTGGTTGGCGCTCGCCGCCTGCTCCGCCGTGCGAGGGCGCGGCGCGGTTGTCGCGCCGCCGGTGCTGCTGGGGGCCCGCCTTCCGCCCGCCGCGAGGGGGGTGGCGCGCGGGGCTGCTGTCCGCGTCGGCACGGGCGAGACGTCGGGCCGGGCTGGCGGCGACGGCCTCGGGCGGGGGGCGGGCCCTCCCAGCGCGGCGCTGCTGGAGCAGCTTGCCGCGCGCCCGAACGCCGAGACGCCCTCGCCACTTGCTGCGTCGGGCGCCAACGTGGCTGGAGCAGCGCGGGCCAGCGGGACAGGTCCTCGCCGAGCACATCGCTTCCCGATGTCTCTCGGCGGCCGCGGCGAACGTAGGTTCGCTGACCCCCGGCCCACTTGGCGCTGGGGCTGCCGAGGCAGGTGGGGGCGCTGTCGCCGAGAGCTTCTCGGGCGATGCAGGCTTGGAAAACGACGCGCGCCTGCCCTCGCGCGCCCGCCGATTCCAGGGGCGGCCGCGTTTGCGTCGGCGGCAGCAGGCCCCTGCGGCGGCCATGGCGTGCCTTCGCCAGGCCGAGGCGCAGAGGCTCGCGACCGACGGCGTCGCGCTGCCCTCGGTGATGGCTGGCGCCGCCCATCAGTTCTGGAGCTTGTTGCTCCGCCTGCCGGCCGTGGCCGGGCAGTCAGGGCGGGGTCTTTCGACGAGTTCTCCTCGACCTCGGCCTCTACCTCGCGCTTGTCTTGATGGCTCTCCCGCGGGGGGGCCAGGGGCGCCGCTCTGGAGTTTCAACCTGGCCCAGCTGAACATGTATTTTGCGCTGGCCGCTGGGGCCCCGGGGAAGCCCCCCCCCCCCCCGGCGCGGAGTGCGTCGCGGCGGTGTGGGCGGCGACCTGCTCGCTCAGAAGAGATCCATTGGGCAGGTCTTTCGCCGCGGCCGCTGGGTCGTTGCGACGGCGTGCGAAGGAGACGGCCTTTCTGCGCGAGCTGCAGGACGCGGCGCTGAAGGTCTTCGAGCTCGGCGCGATCGTTGAGCAAATCCTTTGCCTGCGGCTCGAGGAGGGCTTCCTCGGCGCTGGGCCCCAGCGCCTCGCGCCTCCGAGGCTCGCCGCGGCTGCGCAGGGCGGGGCCCCAGACGCGCGGGGGGCGGGCGGGGCGCCGGCCTGCCGCGAGCCCGCCGAGCGGATCGCCGCGGCCGGCCGCCCTGCGTGGCCAGGCGGCGGCTCCGGTTCGTGATCGCCTCGGGCGCCGCTTCGTGGCTGCGGTCGAGCGCGGGGCACTGCGCTGGCGCCGTGTCGCGCTCGGGCTGTTCATCGCCTCGGGGCGCCTCGCTGCCGCGGCCCGGCGCTCGGGGCTGTCTGCCCTTGGTTTGGTTGTTCCCTGGTCGCCTCTGGGTGGCCCGCTGCTCGGCCGGGCTATCGCCGCGAGCGCGCGCCGCGCGCAGGCGGGCTGCTCGGCCGCGCTGTCGCCGCAGCGTTCTTCGGGGCTCCCTGCGCGACGCGGTCGAGGGCGCCCCGGAGGCAGCTGTGGTCCCTCGCCCAGCCCATGGGCGTCGACGCTTTGTTAACTTGCGAGGCCGCATTTTTGGTCACGGGCGACGTTTTTTTTTTTTTTTTTTTTTTTTTTTTTTTTTTTTTTTTTTTTTTTTTTTTTTTTTTTTTTTTTTTTTTTTTTTTTTTTTTCCCCCTCATCCCACCTTTCGCATCATTCGTTTGTGCACGAAACCCAATATTCCAGCGGCGTTGGATAGTCCATCTAGCTCGCTAGCGTGGCATGCCACACCCCTCGCAGCTATGATTCGTTCATCTAGTGTTCAGATTTGCGATCTCGATCGCTGCCAGGTCGGCACATAGTGGGAGAAGCGCGCAAGGTCAGCCGCGTGGAGCCTTGGGTCCTTCGAGGGTCTCGCTGGGCTCTGTTCTGGTCGAAGGGGCGCTTGTTCGCGCGCGGGCAACATGCGCGTCGCCTCCTCTGGCCAAAGCCCCCTCGGTTGCAAGTGCGCCGCTCAAGCTGCGGCGCGCAGCAAAACTTGTCAAGCATGCTGTGTCTAGACCCAAGCTCGCCATGACCACCATCGTTCGTGAATGGTGCTTCTTTCTGGTCAAGCGTTTCCCGGCGTCGAATTGCCGCGTGACTCTCATTCTGCCCTCCTGCGGTGTTTGCTAGGCCCGGACTTATTTATGGGATTCGGGACCTCATCTGTTCTTGCCTTCGCTGCTCCGCGCGCTGCGATTTCGCTTGTGCCTCTCGGGTCTGGCTCTCGTCAAGTACAGGTGGCGCCTGGCTCGGTCTTCGCACGTGCAGCGGAAAGCAGCGTCGGTCCGCCCGGTCATCGTCGCTGCAGCAGTCAACTGGTTAATCTTTGCGTTCGTGGTGGCTGGGCGGTCTGTCCAGTTTTCAGTGCGCGAGCAGAGCCCCGAATCAGAGTGCCGCGCTTCCCCATGCCAGCTTATTGTCCATTGGCAATTATGTTCAGGCGCGCCCACTCTTGCGCCGCCAACTGTTTCAGTTAGTAGTCTTTTCTTGCATGGGACCTTTTCAGGGCTGTCCTTCTCTGCTCCGCACGCTGCGACTTTGCCTGTGCCTCTCGGGTCCGTATTTCGTCGAGCGCAGCGGGCGCCTGGCTCGGTCCGCGCGCGTGCAACAAAAAGGAGCGGCGTTCTCATCGGTCATCGTCGCCGCGGCAGTCAACGGGTCAGTCCTTGTACGCGTGGTGGCGATTGAATTGTTTTCTATTCGAAGTAGTGTGTATACATCTATGTATGTAGATATGTGTACGCATATACGCATGCATGTACACGTGCATACTCGCATGCCTGCATGGGGGATCACGCGCACACGCCGACATCCACAGACACATATCTATATGTATGCACGTATGCAATTACACTAACCGCATGCATCTGCACACACACATATGCATATTTATGTGTATATATTTACATGTGTATATACGTCTTTTTTATTATATACATGTATCGGAGGTGAGGGGGTGAGATCGAACTGGGACGGAGAGCCCCCCTACAGGGAAATCGGTTTCGGTTTCGTGTTCGTGCGTGCCGTGCGTGCGGGCGAGGCGAAGCTGCGTGGGTGGGCGAGAAATAAGTCTCCTCTAGCTGAGGCGCGTCCGGACCCAAACTCTCCGTTCCGGCATCCGGTGCCCCGCGGTGTCCCGCCGGTGTCCCGCTCGGGGGCCGGTGGCGCGCGGTGTCCCGCCGGTGTCCCGCCGGTGTCCCGATGGTGTCCCGTCGGTGTCACGATGATGATGATGATGATGATGATGATGATGACGATGATGATGATGATGATGATGGTGTTGTTGATGATGATGATTTTTGATGATGTTGGTGATAGTGGTGAGGATGATGGTGTCCCGATGACGATGATGATGATGTCGACGGAGTTGATGATGATTGAGATTGTGGTGATGATGATGGTGCTCCGATGATGGTGATGTTGATGAGGATGATGTTGATGATGATGATGATGGTGCCCCGATGATGATGGTGATGCCGATGATGATGGTGATGCTGTTTTGATGATGTTAATGAGGTTCATACGATTTGATGATGCTGATGATCAAGATGATGATGATGGTGTCCCGATGATGATGAGGTTGATGATGATGCTGTTGATGATGATGGTGATGATGGTGTCCTGATGATGATTAGGATGATGACGATGGTGAGGATGATGGTGTCCCGATGATGATGATGTTGATCATGAAGATGATGAGGAGGTGATGATGATGATTTTGATGACGGTGTCCCACTTATGGTGATGATGCTGATGTTGATGGTGATGATGGGGTCCCGATGTTGCTGGTGACGATGGTGATGATGATGGTGATGCTGATGGTGTGCCGATGATGAGGATGTTGTTGATGATGATATTGTAATGATGATGGTGTCTCGATGCTGATGATGATGTTGTTGACGTTGTTCATGATCATGATGATGATGTGATGATTGTGCTCCGATGATGATGATGGTGTTCCGGTGATGATGGTGTTGATGATGATGATGTCGACGATGATGGTGCCCCGATGATGATGGTGATGGTGATGTCGATGATGATGTTGATGAGGTGGTGATGATCATGGTGTCCTGATGATGCTGCTGATGGAGATGATGCGGATGACGTTGATGACGAGGATGTTGATGATGATGATGATGATGATGATTTTTTTTGTTTGTAATATCGATTGTGATATCGATGGTGATTTCGATAATTATACCGAATGTGAGATCGATTGTGGTATCGATAGTGAGATCGATCGTGATATCGATTCTGAGATAAATCGTCAGATCGATCGTGAGATCGAACGAATGAAATAGATCGAGTGAGATCGATCGTGAGTTCGATCGAGTGAGATCGATCGAGCGAGACCGTTCGTGAGATCGATAGTGATATCGATAGTGATACCGATCGAGTGAGACGTTGGCTCCTCCCCCCCGAACCTCCTAATCACCCGAAGGGTGGTCGTATAGGTATAGGTATGGGTATAGGTATAGGTATAGGTATAGGTATAAGTATATGTATAGATATAAGTGTGTATGTATGTATGTATATGTATATATGTATATGTATATGCATATGTATATGTGTGTATATATATACACATATACATATACATATATTATATATACAGGGATGTTTGTATATGTTTTCTCCTACGCCTATAATCATAATTTGAACATTTAGATCTGTTTGTCAGCCTGTGTGTCGTTCTGTCTATCGGCCTGTCTGTCTGTGTGTCTGCCTGTCCGTCTGTCTGTCTCTCTGTCTCTTTCTCTCTCTCTCTCTCGTGCTCTCTCTACTTATATTTGTATGTATATGTATGTGTATGTGTATGTGTATGTGTATGTGTATGTGTATGTGTATGTGTATGTATGTGTATGGATGTATGTATGTATGTATGTATGTATGTATGTATGTATGTATGTATATATACATGTCTATGTAGATATGTAGATTTCGAAGGCCTGGGCGCGACGTCAGAAGCGCACGTTTCCTGGGCAGGATGGGCCATTCTTTCCCGCCCTCGCGCGGCCCGCCCATGCGCGCGCATGGCCTCCACCGGCGCCGGGGAGGCGCCACCAGAGCCCAGCGCGAGGCCGGCGGCGGCGGTCTTGGACGCGGCCGCCGCCAGCCGCAGGGAGGAGGTCGCCAGGATCGGCGGCGCGCCCAGGGGAAAAGTGGGAAAGAGCGGGCCAATGCATGCGGAGTTAGGCTGGGGTAGGTGGGTGGAATATCATTGTTGTCATCTTCCGCAGGCCATTTGTGCCCAGAAGTTTGCTAGGCGTGATGGTGCACAGACGCCCACAGCTGGATCCCAAGACCAGCAGCAAACAGCAGCCCTCTCACACGTAGTTGCGAACAAACTTTCGGTGTCTCGCTGCCTTCTCTCTTGTTCGGGGCGGGCCTTTTCGGAAGGCTCCGAAGTCGCCGCGCCTTCTGACAAATTTTATTGAATCGCTTCGCTCATTCCGCCGGCCCTTGATATGGCATCGCTGGTTTTTGTCTGTGTGTTCGTTGCCATGTTGCGCTCTTGGGGGCGGGTGTCGTTCGGACGCGTTGCGTGGGGAGTTTTGATGGTGAAGCAGTTCCCTGGGGGTCGTCTCTCGATGGGGCGAAATAGAGTCGTCGTCAAGATGCTTCTTTGGGGGGCCTCTTGGGGTCTGTTGAGAGGCCGTTCGGGGGCGCCTGGGAGACATGTTTGAAGCCTTCTGGGGCTTCTTTTGGGCCTCCTGGGAGTCTCCTGGGGCCTCTTGGCGACATCTTGGGGCCTCTTGGAGGCCTCTTGGGGCCTCTTTGGGACCTCCTGGGCGCCTTCTGGGACGGAGGGCTCCATTTTTGAGTTCTCGGTATCCCTCCTGAGTCCCGTCTTCACTTGGGCCGTCTTGAGGGCTCTCTTGGGTCGTTTCGGCGCCGTCTTGGGAGCTTCGTGGGCCGTCTTGGAGCGGTCTTGGGGGCCTCTTGGGCCGTCTTGGAGCGTCCGGAAGCCGAAAAAGCCAGAACACAAAAAACATCGAAAAAACAAATGAAAATCAACGATTTTGGCCTCTTGGGGCTCTCTTCGGAGGCCTCTTGGAAGGCTCTTGGGGCGTCTTGGAGGCCTCTTGGGCTGTCTTGGGGGCCTTTTGGGCCGTCTTGGGGTCATCTTCGGCGTCTTCGAGCGCTCTTTGGGCGTCTCGGGGGCCTCTTGGGCAGTCTTGGGGGCCTCTTGGGGCACTCTGAGCGCGCTCTGGGGAGCCTGAGAGGCCGCACCCAGAAGGAAAACCATCTCTGAGTAGACTTGGTCGGGCGGCGGTCGGGCGGCGGTCGGGCGGCGGTCGGGCGGCGACCGGGCGGCGACCGGGCGTTGGTCGGGGTACTTTTCGCCGGGGGACCCCCAGGGGCCGCCCCGCGCGCGCGAACTAGAAATACTGTTAATACTGTTAACCAGTTACCGGAGATCTTAGCACGCCCTGGCCCGTTGGGCCGGCGAATAAGCCTTCCCCGAAGGCAAAGACAACTTCTCAGGAGGCGCGGGGGCTCCCGAAAAAGCCTCGCCGCTGTCTGTGGAGGCATCTTCTGTCTCACTTCCCCCCCCGCCCGCCGCCGAGAGGAAGCGGGAGGCATTGCGGCGGAACCTAGAGAAGCGCCGGGCTGCAGATGATGCAAGCACAGAGCGCTGGTCTGGCCTGCGCATAGTAGACCGCTGCGTCAGGCAGGAGAAGTGGGACGCGTCCATGCGCGGCAAGCAGCTCCTGCCCTTCTACAAGGTGGGAGCGCCCCCGCCCGCCGGCCAGGACAGCGTGCTCATCGGCGTGCTCTGCGCGAGGCCCGGCGCCCCCGGCAGGGACGCGAGGGGCGAGAGGTGCGCCGAGCTGCTGCTGACGGACCTGGCCGCCGGGGAGTCGCGGCAGGCCTCGCTGGTGCTCTACGCCGGAGCGCTGGAGCACTGGGCCACGGACGCCGGGGCGGGCTTCCGGCACGCCACCGTGGGCTCGATCCTGGCGGTGCTCAACCCCTCGCCGGCGGTGCGCGGCAGGGGCGTGCGGGTCAGCTTCGAGACGCAGGTCGTGAAGCTGGGCGCCTGCCCGTCGCTGGCCTTCTGCCCCGCGCTGGGCGCCGAGGGCCTCCCCTGCGGCCTGCCGCACAGCTCGGAGGGCGGGCAGGGCTACTGCGGGTTCCACGCGAGGGTGTCGCCCCACGCTCGTCAGGCCTCCCGGTGCTGCTGTGATCTCGCCCGTTGAGCAGGCGAAGAACGGTTCGACACATAACGAATCCGCGGTCGTGGCGGCTGCCCCAGGGTTGCTGGGGAGTCCACACCATGCGGTGGCAGGCCTGGGGTGTAAAGTCACCAGCCGCCTGGGACAGGCGCCCTCGATCGCGGAGCAGTTTATCTTGTACCGTCCTTCGCCCGACAACTCTTGC
Source organism: Prorocentrum cordatum (assembly GCA_963575745.1). Lineage (NCBI taxonomy): Eukaryota > Dinophyceae > Prorocentrales > Prorocentraceae > Prorocentrum > Prorocentrum cordatum. The sequence continues at coordinate 241,977 of CAUYUJ010015837.1, forward strand.
CAGTTGAGCGGCGTTGAGAAGACGAGAGGTGAGCGCGTGGATTTTTCGTGTGCAGGATACTCAAGCCAGGTCACGCGTACGTGCCTTCTTCTGCACGCGTTGTGCCGCGCTTGCGGCCTGCGTAGGCCGCCACGTGAGGCCGCCATGTCCACTCGCATAGGACGTGTTTATCATCTTCGCTTCAGGTATTGCCCCACGCTCGTCAGGCCTCCCGATTCTGATGTGAGCTGTCTGTTTCTGGTGCTGCCTTCTGACACATCTGTTCCGAGCCGGAACGACAAGTGTGCATCGCATCGGGAATTCCACATACCATGGTGACCCTACTCGGTCTGAGATCTTGGTATAGCACTGCCACTTGATACAGGGTGACAGCACATCTTCCTCCGTTCCTCACCTGCATAGACTACCATCATCACAGCGGGTCCATTTTCACTCCTTCTTTTGTCTAGGTCTCGCCTCATTCGAATGCAATCCCATGGCCACCTCGAAGCTGATGCCCTCTCTCCGTCTCTCTCTGCTGATGCTCTCCCTCCGTCTCTCTCTCTCTCTCCCTCCTCATTCCATTGGTCGGTTTTTATGATTGATGTTTTTTTATCGTCCTCTCCCTGTTCATGGCTGCACCTTTCCAAACACGGGGGTGCGCTCAATGAAGACCCGTCCGTCGGAGCCTGAACACTCGCCTTTTGGAAGTCTTTTTGGAATTTCTTTCGGGCATTGGAGGGCGTCTCAGAGCATTGGGGGGCCCTGGGGCTCGGCTTGGCAATCTTGGGGCCACGAAGGCGAGAAGGCAAACATCATTGACCAACGCTTACTTTTCGAACGATTTTGGAAGCTCGGTAGCCTCCTCGAGCCGTCTTGTGGCCCCCTTGGCATGTTGGAAACATGGTGGAGGTCATCTTCGGCCAATCTTGGACATCCTGCGCGATCTTGGAGGCCACGCTGGGCTACCTGGGGTTATCTTGGAACCACTGGGGCAGTTCTTCACCACCCACCAGGCCACCCCTACCCAACCCGAAGGCTCCAATTGGTCCCCCAGTCCTGGTGTGGGGAGGGCGTCGGGGAACGCGACAAAAACACATGTGGACCCCCCCAACCCGAAACTTGGGTATTCGGGTTGTGTTGGGGTGGTCTGGTAGGTACAGTCGAGACGATGAAACAAGAAGCAGTTTGGGAACGAAGGGGCTCGATGTTCCCTAGGTCATCCTGTGGTTGTTCCTCTAGCCCTCCTCGTGCACGCTGGCACTTTTTGGGGTCCAAACTTCGTTCCTTATTTACCGTTCCTTTTTGCAGCGGCCCCACTGTAGTCAGTTCTACACCAGCCCGGATACCCGCCGCCGTGCTTGTGCTTTTTGTTGCGCAGCGGGGCTCCCCGGAGGGCTGGGGCCTTCCACGGCGTCGCTTCTTTGACGGCCTCCTGGGGCCTGGTGAGGGGCCCCGGAGGCGGACGATCGAGAAGAGCAGAGCTTTCCGTCGTGTAGTTTCTCTCCGCCGCGAGAGGATGTCGGGGGCTCAGTCCGACGCTCCCAAAAAGTCGGAGCGGCCTTTTGTTTGTTTGCCCTTTTCGGCCTCCTGGGGGCCCTCGCCGGACCTCGGGACCGTCAACAAAACGACTCGTGGCGTATAACCGGGCCCAGGGAAGTGGTCCAGACCTCTGGCGCCCGCGCATCGAACAATTTGGAGCTGCTGGATGTCGGGGAGGGCTGGGGACGATCTGGGACCGTCGGGGTCGTGGCTGGTGGGGGAGTCCTGGCGGCGGCGGGATGGGGCAGCACCGGGGGCCTGGGGGCGGCTGGGTGCAGGGCGTGGCGAGGGAGGCCGGCGGTGGGAGCGAGCGGGGGGGGGGGCGGGGTGGGGCGGGGTCGGCGAAGGAGAGTGGCGGTGACAGAGGGCAGCACCGAGGCCAGGAGGAGAACGAGGAGGACGAGGGCACAGAGTAGGAGGAGGAGTGGAGAGGACGAGGACGAGGACGAGGACGAGGACGAGGACGAGGAGGAGGAGGAGGAGGAGGAGGAGGAAGAGGAGGTTGGAGGACGAGGAGGATGACGAGGAGGACGAGGGGGTGGAGGAGGAGGAGCAGGAGGAGGAGGAGGAGAAACGAGGAGGAGGAGAAGAGGAGGAGGAGGAGCGAGGAGCGAGGAGCGAGGAGGATCGAGGAGAAACGAGCAGGAGGAGGAGGCGGAGGAGGAGGAAGAGGAGGAGGAGGAGGAAGAGGCGGAGGCGGAGGCGGTGGAGGAGGAGGAGGAGGAGGAGGAAGAAACATAAAAAGAAGAAGAAGAAGAAGAGGAGGAGGAGTAGGAGGAGGAGGGGGTGGAGGAGGAGGAAGATGAGGAGGATGAGGAGGGGGACGAGTTCGATGATGATGATGATGATGCTGATGCTGATGCTGATGCTCATGATGCTGATGCTGATGCTGATGATGCTGATGCTGATGATGATGATCTGATGCTGATGATGGTGGTGATGCTGATGATGCTGATGATGCTGCTGATGATGATGCTGAACATGATGATGCTGATGATGATGACATTGATAATGATGATGCTGATGATGATGATGAGCATGATGATGCTGCTAATGATGATGTTGCTGATGCTGATGCTGATGCTGATGCTGATGCTGATGATGATGATGATGATGATGATGATGATGCTGATGATGATGATGATGGTGACAATGGTGATGCTGCTGATGATCATGCTGATGATGCTGATGACGATCATGCTGATGATGCTGATGCTGATGTATGATGACCATGATAATGATGATGTTGATTCTGATGATGGTGCTGCTGCTGATGATGATGATTATTTAATCGCTTTGCTCATTCCGCTGGCCCGTATTGGTGCACGACTGTCGAGGGCCCGTGTGATCGTTGTCAATGGGGTGCTGCTGGGTCGTTTTTTGTTTATGGATGGCTGGCTTTGGGGTGATTTCGCAGGCGGGAACCATTCTTTGCCCGCCTGAACCTTCTGTTTCGGAAGGTGGCGGCTCGTGAATACGATCGCAGGGAACAAGACAACATTCTGCAGTTTCCTTTTTGCATTCTTCGGGCCCCTTGTCGCTGATTGGGGCCTCTTGGGAGCTTCTTGGGGCGTCCAGGAGGCCTCTTGGAGCGGAAGGCTCGGATTTTCGGTTCGTGGTCTCCATCTTGGGCCTCTCTTGGGGCCCTCTTGGGGTCCTTTTGGACCGTCTTGGGCGCCTCTTGGGCTGTCGTGGGGCCCTCTTGGGCGGTCTTGGGCCTCTCTTGAGGCCTTTTGGGCCGTCTTGGAGTGGTCTTGGATGCTTCTTGGGCCGTCTTGGAGCGTCGGAAAGGCGAAAAGGCGAGGAAGCCAAAAACCTTGAAAACCCAATGGAAATCAATGGTTTTGGCGCTCTGAGGCTTCGTGGACGTTCAAAGGGATCTCATTTGATGCCTCTCGAGGGCTTCTTGGAGACTCTCGGGAGTCGTTGTCGAGCCTCTTGGGGTCTCTTTCGGGCCCCTTGTCGCCTTTTGGGGCCTCTTGGAGCCTCCAGGAGGCCTATTGGGGCGGAAGGCTCGGATTCTCGAATCGTTGTCTCCATGCTGGGCCCCTCTTGGGGCCCTCTTGGGGTCCTTTTGGACCGTCTTGGGCGCTTCTTGGGCTGTCGTGGGGCCCTCTTGGGCGGTCTTGGGCCTCTCTTGGAGGCCTCTTGGGCCGTCTTGGGGTGGTCTTGGATGCTTCTTGGGCCGTCTTGGAGCGTCGGAAAGGCGAAAAGGCGAGGAAGCCAAAAACCTTGAGAAACCCAATGGAAATACATGATTTTGGCCTCTTGGGGCTCTCTTCGAAAGGGTCGGGGCTCTCTTGGAACGTCTTGGAAGCTTCTTGGGCCGTCTTGAGGCCGTGTTGGGCGTCTTGGGCCGATCGTTCGGTGATTCGGAACCCTCTTGGACCGTCTTGGAAGCCTGTTGGGGCCCTCTTGGCGCGCTCCGGGGAACGTGGAAGGCCGCACCCAGGAGGAAAGCCATCTCTGATCTGAGTTTGCCGGGAGTGTCCCGGGACCTTGCCGGGGTACTTTCCGGCCGGAGACCCCCAGGGGCCGCTCCGCGCGCGCGAAGTGTAGAGTTATTGTTAACCAGTTACTGGAGATCTTAGCACGCCTCTGGCCCGTTGGGCCGGCGAATTATGATGATGATGCATATGAAAATGACGATGATGGTGATGATGATGACGATAGTGCTGTTGCTGATGATGATGATGGTGATGATGATTCTGAAGCTGATTCTGATGATGATGATGTTGATGCTGCTGATGATGCATAATTATGAATATGACCATGACAATGAACATGAATAGGATGATGCTGCTGATGATGCTGCTGATGATGACTATGATGATGCTGATGATGACGGTGATGATGATGCTGATGATGATGATGCTGATGCTGATGCTGATACAGATGCTGATGATGATGAGGAGGAGGAGAAGGAGCAGGAGGAAGAGGAGGAGGGGGAGGAATAATAATAAGACGAAGCATACTACTAATAATAATGATGATAATAATAATCATTATAAGAATATTAAAACTAATAATAATACTATTAATAAGAATAATAAGAAGAATAACCGGAAACAAATAATAATATTAGTAATAATAGGCCGAAGACGAATAATAAGAATACTCCTAATGATACTAAGAAGAAGCAACGTAACAATACGATCAATAACATATTAATAATAATACTACGAATAAGAAACACAATCATAATATAACTAATAAGACTAATGATACTAATAAGCATAATATCACGAATAATAAGAATACTACTAATAATAAGAATAATCAGAATGATACTAATAATGTAATAAGAATAATAATACGACAAATACTAATCATAGTAATAGTAGTGAGAAGAATACTAATATTGAGAATAATAATAATCCTAATAATACTACGAAGACTGATAATAAGAATAAGAATAAGACATACTATTAATACGAATAATAATAATACTAATGATATGAAGAATAGGAATAATAATACTACTGAAAATAAGAAGAAGACTACTACTACTACTAATAATAATAATAATACTAATAATAATATACATAAGAATAATAATGCTAAGAATAATAAGAAGAATAATAAGACGAATAATAATAATAAGAAGAAGAGGAGGAGGAGGAGGAGGAGGGCCCTGTTCAGCGGCCACCGCGGGTGTGGCCTCCCGCCAGGGAGGTCGGGCACGTGTCGGCGAAGCCAATCTCAGAGGAGGAACAAGTACCCATACCGCTACACTTCCCTCGTTTTCCCCGCTTTGGGCCTCCTGGGAAGCCCTCGTCGCCACCGCTGGATTCGCCTCGAAATCCTGGTCAGAACGCACCCCGGGAAAGGTCCAGGTTTCTGGTTTCCCAAAAGGCGGGCACATGTCGGCGGAGGAAGTCGTCGGAAGCGGCATGCAGTCTCTCCGATTCAACACAGCAGCCCCTCCAGTGCACGCGCAGTCTTGGGAGTCATGTGGTTGGAGTGCCACCTGGCAGATCAGTGGATGAACCAGCCTCACGGCGCACTGCTGCTGCGTCGCCTTCAGATTTGCAGCGACCTCTAGAAAATCACTCGATACTTGACTGGCGAAGCTTCCTTGTGGCATTTTGTCCGCACAGCGAAGCTGTCAACATAGCGCAGCGTCGTCCGATAGTATTCTATCCCTAGGTCCAGTCTTACCAGTGTCTGGCGCACCTCCTGGTGTATGGCATCTTGCCTTCTTGTTGTGAAATATCATCGCGGCTCAGGCCCCGCAGGCTCAGGGGTGCCTTGCCCTGTGCGCGCGCGTGCGCGCCGCGCCCCCTGGAGCACCCTCTTCGGTCGCACGGCCGCGCCGCCCCCATCGACGGGGCCCCTCGCTGACCCACTGGGGGCGCCGGGGGCCATGAGGAGGCTCCAGGTGAGCGACGAAGGAAAAGGGGTTCGACTGCGCCGACAATGGCGCGTGAGCTGCCCGCGTAGGGTCGCGCGTAAGCGACCTCGTCTCCAGTGTGGCGTGCCGCGCTGGCAGCCCGCCTCAGCCGCGGCGTAAGGTCGGTGTGCCGTCTCGCGTAAGACCACCGTTCGAGTGGGGGACCGACTCACAGAACTGATTTACCCCAGAATTGTTTTTTCGCCGAATTTAGGAACTTTGCGCAGAATGTTCGGTAGATCTGCGGAGTATTCGACGTATCTCTTGTAGAATCGGCACGAATTCTTAATTAGGGGTAAATCGATTCTGTAGTCGATCCCATACTCGAGATGTCTTGTCGTCGCCCAGTTTAAGAGTGACCTCTCGCCGGAGTGATCTTTGGTGCGGGCCCAATGGGGTCCCGTGACCGCCGATCGCGATGCGGTAGTAATGCCTTGTGCGCTTGTGCTTGCCCTTCCCCCCGCGGCCACCCAAGAGCCACGCACCAAAGGTCACTCTTGCCCAGGGTCGCCCTTGCGTGTCGTCGCCCAGGTGGATGCGGCATGGATGCCGGTGTCCGCCGACGACACCCTCGACACTGCCGAGCCCCTCTCCCCCTCGGGGGCCGGGCGGCGGCGCCGGCGCCTCGTCGCCGCGCGCCTGGCGCTGTGTGCCGCGGCGGCCGCCGCCTGCGCGGCGGCGGCCCTGCGGGCGAGCGGGCCGAGCGAGGCCACCGTGGCGGACCTGAGGGGCAGCGTGGGCTTCGCGGTCCCCGAGGCTCAGAGGTTGAAAGAGAGAGAAAGAGAGAGAGAGAGAGAAGCTGAGTGCAAAAATGCACACGTGCACGACAAACAGCCGCAGAGGGCATCGCAAGACCGCGTGACGACCGCGCGCCAGGCTGCGGTGGACTGCACTGAATCTTTCCAAAGATGCGCACTCATCCCCCGCTCCCTTGACAGCGCGCGCTCAGAGTTTAGACGGTGAGCGTTTATTTTTTGTCCTCCCCTGGGTAACGTTCGTTGCCCTGGCCCCCCCCCCCTCCCCCCAGGGTGACGCTAGCGATCGTACCGGGTGGTGGTGGTCTGGACCCACCCCCGCTACATGCTGTGGTGCACACAGGCGATTGATGCGCGGGTGGCGCGGGCGCACCCCGGCGGGTGCACGCCGCTGCCGCCGTTACCGCCCCCCGCCCGCCCGACCCCTCCCCCGGTAACGACCGCTACCCGGGGAAGAAAAACAGAAGAAGGTCACAATACACATCAGGCCGACTCGGGTGTTCTTCGCTGTCGCCCTCCTTCTGCTGGATTCGCCTTGGGATTTCGGTCAGAGCGCGCCTTGGGAGAGATCAAGGGAGTGGTGGTGCAGTGGTGCAGTCAAGACGCTGCAGGAAGGGCAGCTCTTTATGCTCAGCGTTGGCCCTGGTCTTCCGGCCGTTCCTTAGATCTGGGTCGGGGGACACGTCCTTGGGCTTTTCGTTCCTCATGGAGCCCGCAGAGCGGGAGTCGCGGCGGGCCCCGCAGGGGGAAAGTTGCACGCAGATTCTGCAACCAGTGGGTGTTAGAGATGCTGCCTCGACGAAGGTCGTTGCCAATCGTTGCAACAATTCTCGGGCTTTGGGGTGTCCATGGGGGACGAAGTGCGTGAGGGGTGCCCCGAATTTCAGCTCCCGGGACCCGTCTGAGGGGTCAGTTGAGAGCGTGAGGGGTGTGCCGACTTGAGCCCTTAATGGCCCTTGGAGCGCAGACCACTCGCTGTCGAGGATGTCCCGAGCGAAACGCCGATGACTCGTTTAGATTCAGAGTCCCCTCCGAAACCGATTCGTCGGATGTTCCGAGCGAAAACGGCCATTTGAGGCTGTCGGAGCACGTCTCACTCGTGGTTTCATGCGCACCAGGAACCTGAGAGCGCATATCATATGTTTTGTCACGTGTCAGAATGAGAATGGAGGTGCGGCTACCTTACGGCTGTCCTCTTCGGTCCTCTTCGGCCGGCGTAGTGCGCAAAGCTCCTGTTAGCATGCCTTTATTCATGCTTCTCCCTCTCCTCCATCACATCCGACGAAGGCATCTATACACCACCACCGTGCCAGGCCAGGGCCATCCTGGGACCCAGGATGGTGTACAGACCCTCCTGGCCTCGGCCGGGACGGCGTACCCACCGTGCCAGGGCCAGGATGGCCCTGGCCTGGCACGGTGGTGGTGTATAGATTCCTTCTGCGTATCACATCTCCATCTCATATACTTGAGCCCTAACACGGTGAGGGGCCGCAGGGGGGTCGCGGAATGTAATCGCTTCGCTCATCCTGCCCGCCCAGAGGTTTTTCTCGTCGCGGGCGCTTGCCCGCGGTCTCGTCGCCTCTGCGGCTCTGCTGAGCTGTGATGGTTATATGTTGAGGCGCCGTGTGACATGTGGGGAGTCGTGGGGATCCTGTTCGGGGTCCAGTTCCTCCTCCTCCTCCTGCTCCTGCTCCTCCTCCTCCTCCTTCTCCTCCCCCTCCTCCTCCTCCTGCTCCTCCTCCTCCTCCTCCTGCTTCTCCTCTTCCTCTTCCTCCTCCTCATCCTCCTCCTCCTCCTGTGGCTTGTTGGACCTGATTCGTTGCCATCGCGTGCTACGGAGGGGCTGATTTTTGCAGCTTCCTGGGAACTATCCTCGTCCCTTCCAGGATCGCTCTTCGGGCCTCCCTTGGGGTCAGATGGGGCGATCTTGGGAGCTGCCCGCATTCGGACTTGCGGGCGCCCGGGGAGGGTAACAGGGTGAGGGGAAGGGAGAGCTGCACATTTCAGAGATCCTGGCACCTTTTGGAAGCGGAGGTCGGCGGAATCCCTTGGGGTCATATTGGGCGATCTTTGGAGCTGCCCGCATTCGGACTTGCGGGCGCCCATGGAGGGTAACAGGGTGAGGGGAAGGGAGAGAGAGAGAGAGAGAGCTGCACATTTCAGAGATCCTGGCACCTTGCGGTAACTGATGTCGGCGGACTACGCATGCGAACGTAGAGTTCAAGAGCATCCCCTCCGCTTGGGAGCCTCTTGGGGGCCCTCTTGGGGCCTCCTGGGGCCTTCTTGGATATTTTGTTGGGGGGTCTTGGGGCCCCTGAGACCTCTTGCGGGACTTCTGGCAATCTTGGAGGCCACGTTTCGGGGAAGGATTTGGAGCCTCAATTCGGGTTCCCCCTCCCAGGCCCCTCGTTGGGGCCTCTGGAGCCATCCCGGGGGCCTCATGGGCGCCCTCTTGGCCCCCTCTTGGGCCCTCTTGGGAGCATCTTGGGCAATCTTTGGGCGGCATTGGGTACCTCTTTGTCCGTCTTGGAGCGTCGAACGGCCAAAAAGGCGAGAACGCTGAAATCTTGCAAACATTTCCGGAAAACAAGCGATTTTTGCCTCTTGGGGTCACCGTGGAGCTCACTGGGAGCGCTTTTCAGGACAGTGAAGAAACCACCTTGGGCGGATTGCAGCGCTCTTAGACCGTGTCGGACCCTCCTGGGCTCTCCTGTAGGTCCAGTGGAGCGCTCGTGGGGCGCTCTTGGGGGTCGTGAAGGCCATGCCCAGACCCCAGACCGAAACTCGTCTCTGACCTGCTTCAGGCTCGCTAAGTCCAGGGTACCTCTCTTCCAGGGACCCCCATGGGCCATCCCATGCGCGCGATGTAGTAATATAGAATGGTTCGGAACCTCGTACCGCAAATCTTGGGGCGCCTTTGGCCCGTCGGGCCGGCGAAGTTTGCGTCTGTAATACAGCCAAGACGCTGAAATAGGACCGCTTCGGGTTCGAAAGGGGCTCGCTGTTCCTTGGGTCCCTCCGTAGTTGCTCCTCTGTCGCTCCTCGTGTACCTGGGCGCTTCTGGGGCCCAGAAGGGGTTCGTCCCTGATTTAGCGTTCCTTCTGGTAGTGCCTCGACTGTAGTAGCACGATGACAGTTCCAGTGTCTTTGCGTCCCCCCAGAGGTCGGGGGTTGCGTAAGGTGCGTCTGGCCCAAGGTGCCCCCAGCTTTGTGCTCATTTGGGAGCTCCCGGGGCTTTTTGGGCCTCGTGAGGGGTGTTCTGGAGGCCGTGGGGGCCTCCTTGGAATTCCTGGGGGCACCTTGAGCTAGGGGCACTTCTAGCAACACCCGAAGAGGCGGACCGCCAGGCGGCGAGGCGGGAGGCGTGGATGGGCCTCGACTGCGACGGGGCGGGCGGCGACTGCACGCTCAGGTCAGAGGTGCGCCACCGGCTGGAGGCGGCCCTGGCGCTCGCCAGCAGCACCTCGGCCGCCCCGCAGTCCAGGCTGCCGGCGGGCGCCGCCTCTTCTGGCGTGGCGCCGCTGACCAGCATCTCGGGCCCTCGAGGCCGGATGAGGAAAAGTCGGTCACGCGCAGTGGGGGGTAGGGGGAGGGGGGGAGGCTTCTTGGAGGGAGGCTGCTTCTCGGAAGGCGCGGGCCTTCTAAGAAGCCTTCCCCCCTCCTACGGTAGGTTCGCGTCGTGTCGACTGGCGGCGACCCCGATGCCGGGGTTCAATGGTGCGCGCGCCGCCAAGAAAAGGTACCGGCACCGCTGCCCGCCCGCCGCCCCCACGGCTGGATGCGCCTCGGCATCCTGGTCAGGACGCAGCCCCGGAGCGGCCTTTGGCGTGGCGGTGCTGGCAACTTTGTCGGTGGTTCGAAGATGTGGTCCCGCGGGATGGGGCCCTCAGGATAGGAGGGAATCCAAGGGTGTATTTACATTGTTTGAGGCACCTCGTCTTTCGAACACCATCCCTCAGGACCCCATCTTGGAACCACCGACTTTTTGTCCCCCCACGAGGGTCGACTCCTCGAGACGACCCGGCGGACCCTGCGGCGGACCCGGCGGACCCTCGGGGCGTTGCCACGACCGCGGCCCCTGCCAACACCACGGGAACGAGCACGACCAGCACGACCCCCACGACCGTCAGCAGAGCGGCCCCACACCAGGCCCACAACACCACCACGCCCCGCAGACCGCTGCCCTGCTCGGCCTCGGGGGACGACTGCACGGCTTCGCGGTGCTGCAAGGAGCCTGGCATGCAGTGCTACGAGAAGACACATGGGCGACGCAAAAAAACGGGTCCAACTGCGCGGACACTGGCGCGCAAGCTGGCGTGCTGCGCGGACGGCCCGCGTAAGCCACCGCGTGAGGTCGCCGATCGTGCCATCTCGCACAGGACCCGTCTTTGATCGTCGCTCGCATCGCAACTGGGCCACCTGCCGTCCGGAGTGCACTCCGGGCCCAGACCCGACGGACGCCAACGGGGACCCGTGGACCTGCGTGGAGCTGGGCCCGCGGTCGGAGGGCGAGGCCCCGCCGCAGGAGCCGCGGCCCAAGGCCGACTGGGTGGACCGGCTGTGCTCGGCGAACGGCGAGGACTGCAGCGAGTCCATGTGCTGCAAGGATCTGGGGTGGGGATATCTACACACATCCACCGCCTGGAGGATCGATTTTCGGATGCCTCGACAGGCGGTGGATGTGGATATATACTCGGGCCTTCGGGGGCCTAGCTATGTCCACATCTGCATCCCGCTGGGGTCCCAGAACGTCGGTTCCACAGACGGTGGATATGGATTTATCCCCGCCTCGCAAAGGAGGCCGGGAACCAGTGCTTCAAGAAGGACAGCAGGTGGGCCACATGCAGGCGCGGGTCCGAATCCAGTCTCTCACCGTGCTGGGACCACTGCTGTTGTTCACGTCCACGTCGGTGGCCACATTGTTGCGTCGCAGCGCGGCAGAAGCAGTCCGCACGCGCGCTCTAGCGGTCCAGGCAGCGGAAAGCGCGAACCGGCGGCACGAGGAGTAAAAGAGCGGCGAAGCGGCCACGACGGCCACATCGGTATGTACATGCATAGTTGGTTACACAGACACGCAACATTCCGATATGAAGGTGTTTCTTTTTTCATTTCCACTGCCACCTGCCATGTGTTTCCACATATGCAGCCGCATCTGCATCCGCACATGCATCACAGACGCACATCATAATCATCTACGTACGTGTCCACGGCCATGCGCGTCCGCGTCCACGCCCGCGTCTTCATGTGCATCCTACCTGCACCTGCACCTGCACTCGCACTTACAGCTGCACACGCACCTTCATCTGCAGCTCCATCGATGCCTCCTGAGACGCCTTGGCCGTGCGGCGACGCCCCCGTGTGAATCTCTGGGCAACCTTGGGCGGCCAGGAGGTCGAGTAGGGCCTTCTCCCAGGTGCTTTTTGGGCGTAACCGGTCCCCCTAGTAGACAGTAGAATGGAGGCTGGGCAGGGATGACATTCCACAGTTTTATTTCTTGGATGCGGAGCGAATTTTTCGCATCCGCTGTTTGGACCACCCCTAACACTAGATCGAAGACGCCTACGGCGAATCACCGCCGTCCCGTGCCTTTTTGGAATCGCCTATGTGGCCGAACGTTGAGACCAGACCTGCCAAGCTATCGGACCGTGTGTTCCCCGAATCGGTTTGGAAAGCCTTCGGGGAACACGTGGGCATCTTGAAGGTCATCTTGGCCGTATGGAGGCCATTTTGACCCTTTCGGGCCTTCTTGGAGGACGTCTTGGAGGGCTCATGGGCCGTCTTGGAGGCCATCTTGAGCGTCTTGGAGGTCTCTTGGGCCGTCCTGTGTGAAGATGGATGTGTTTTGCCCGTATCAGCGCAGCTAGAAACGCAGTAGATAAGCAGTTGGAGGGAAGGGACAGCATGATAGATGTTGTGGCCGTTTCTCTCAATGATTTCAGGGTGTCCCATTTTGAGCTATCAGCGATAACACGTTATCAGATGTTTGTCCTCGCGGCGATTGCCTGATTCCATCAACTGATTTTGCGAGGTCTTCGACCTCATCTATATTGCTCGATTCCGCGGAGGTTACGTGCGGAAGGAGAATACGACTGGTCAATCTCCATATCATCGACACTGGTAGCGGAGCAGTCTACGAAGGACGGTCTATGCTGAATTTGTTCGTCTATTTCATGGTTGTTTCTAAGACCTGGTCTTTGCGGACAGGCACGTATTATTGTTGGGGTGAGAGTTTTTCCGGTGATCGTGTGCGTGACGACTACGAGTTGCCTGATATCCAGTCTACGCAGCAGTACGATTTCTTCTTGAACAGTTCAAATTTCCTCGAAAGCAGTTCAGATTTCTTCGAAGGCAGTTCAGATTTCACGGTGGCTAACAATCGAGATCCAAGGTCAAACGTATGGTTGGATGAAGACGGCTTTCCTCGTTTTGATGGAGATGCAGCAGCAGCGCAAGAGTGGGATGAGAGAGTACGGCTAGGATTCTTGAGCATGGAGAATCTAGACAATAAGAAGGGTTTCGCTGCCAAAGTCAAGAATGGCCTCAGTGGGCGAGCGTGGGCGCACAAAGGGCGAGAAGATCAGCGTCAAGGCGCTGGCCGAGCAGTTTCAAAGAGGAACGTTCCGGCGGAGAAAGAAACAGCTGTTGGCCAAGGATTCGACATCCTCATCAAGTGTGCACGCTCACATGTGGAGAAAGTGGCCCCGCTGCAGAAGCACAAGGCGTTTTTAGATTACTTTCGACGTGGACGCCGGAAGCCAGGATCGACAGCATCGACGCTCGAGGTGGCCGAGATCACAGGCGTGATGGCGGAGGACGACGGTTCAGATGGAATGCAGGGTTCGGCGCGGTCCTGAGGAGGCGATCGAGGAAGACGACGCCGAGGAGGATCACGGAGAAGACACCTACGAGGATGACGACAATGAAATGGCTAGTTTGTCGGCGGCAGTGGAGGAGCTCGAGGCGGCTTTTGCCGTGGTGGACGTCGCAGACCTATCGGAGGAAGAAATGCAGACGTTTGCGGCAGAGGCTCAGAGGGTAGTTGGAGCAGTCGCTGCGAAAGGACGTGGGCGTGGCAAAGGGGGACCGAGCTCATCGAACTACAGCCGGCAGCGGCAGTTCATCAAATATGGCAAGGCAAGGCGAGCCGAAATTTTCGACGAGGCAATACCTACATTGATTTCGATGGCAAGATCAGTTTCCGCCCCACGGAGCTTCAAGACAAGCTCGGCGCTTTCCAGAAGCACAGCAAGTGCAGTGCATGCCATGAAGTAGGACGCTGGGCTGGCGATCCAGAGTGCGGCGAGACGATGAAGGCAGCCAGCCGGAAGCCGAAATTATCAGGACGAGGAGCTGGACGAGGACGCGCTGGGGGATTTCTGGCACGCGCTGGTCTGGCAGCGGCTATGATCGCATCGGGAGCTGGCCATCAGCAGGAGTGCAACACGATCGTGCCAATCACGAGCCAGCCCGATGACCCGATCAGGACGATCACTGAGGTCGACGAGGAGTGAGGCGACGCGATGGTCGCAGAGCAGGTGGTGCCCCCAGGCAACGTGGGCCTGGGCACTGCGGCTCTGGCTCCGGTCGGTGGCGATAGAGCTATCGACGAGCACTTTGAGCATTTCGAGCTAGAAGATCTGCAGATACCCAGCCGGGCGATTTTTAAAGGCATCGACACGTCTGCCCCGTTCAGGGCAGAAAGTACTCAGGCAGTGCCGAGTGGCATTCAAGGACGAGATTGCGCGCTCATTTCCGAGAGGTTGCCGAACTCCGACGCGCCGATGCTCGTGGGCGTCGACCAGATGGACGTCCTGGACACGCTCTTTAGCGTGAAACACAACCAGGTGATTTTCAAAGCGATTTGAGACACGCAAGTGAAGATCACGCGTTCTAAGAAGAATCACCCGATGGTCAAGCTCACGGACTTTCCGAAGACACCGACGCATCGGGATGCACCTGCCATCAGTGCGAAGACGCTGGGCGCCTGGGCAGCAGAAGAGGACGAATCGAAGCAGACGCAAAGCAGCAAGATCATGCAGGCAGAGATCGGCATCATGCGAAGTCCCAGAAGAAACAAGTGGATGCATGGATAGCCGACCATGCGCGAGAGATGAAAAATACGTGGGGCGTTTTACGTGTTGATCGACATCGTCTGCGTAACCCTGGGGCAGTAGTCGAGGAGATTTACGGTGGTCAGTGTGCTGTTGCTCGTCTGGCGACGGAGTTTGGTGCGGGAGCCGGGAAATGCCAAGATCTACGCACTACCGGCGATGATCTAGTATTGCCCAGTGCGCAGGCAGAGACGATTTGAGTCTGAAGACCCATATCTAACGATCGTGCCGTTTCCTTCTGACGCGTTGTCAGCAATCAACAACTTCTTTCCGCCGAAGGAGGGGCGGCGACGTCAAGCCCAGGCATTCGCGCATGTTCTGTTTGCGCTCGCAATTGTCAGGCATCGAATGGAGCGCGGACGCCGTGTGCTATTGGAGAACCCTATGTGTTCACAAGTGTGGAACCCCATCGAGGAAGAGCAGCCACCTGGATTTATTTGGGTTCGATGTGATCAGTGTGCGTCTGAGTTGCGAGATGACCGTGGGGGCCTACTTCAAGAGCCAACGAGATTCGTGACGTCGGCAGTGGCGCTGGCATATGCACTTGAAGTTCGGTGTTCACGAGATCGAGGACATGGTCAAGTTCATGGACGTGGTGGCAAGTCACGTGAGTTTTCAATATGGACAACAGACATGGCTGAGTGGATTCTCGAAGGTGTCAAGCAACAACATGAGTTTGAGCAACAGCTAGGAGGCGAGACTATCCTGGGAGTTCCCAACACCGTTGACACATACCCGCCACAGGCTTCACATCAAGCTCGGGAATCATCATGGGCGCGAATGCGGCCACATGCGCCGATCGGCGTCGAGTACCGGCAGCACTCGAGGTAGCGATCAAGAAGTTGCATATTCAGTTTACCCATGCTCTACGCATTGAAGAGGTTGCCCGACGCATTCGGACAGGTGGAGGATCGCCAGCAGCGATCTCAGCGGCCAAGCTTGTCAAGTGTGATCTATGTGATTCTCATCAGCGACCGCCAGCACATTGCAAGCTTACCGAAGTGGATATGATTTAATCAGTGTTTGGGCATGGACACTGCGTATGTACCAGACTTGGGTGGGAGTCTGCGCGCTTGCCTGGTGATGCTTGACCTTGCTGCCAACTTCACATCACTCCAGTGGATGATTAGCGGTGGAGATCGGGAGCCAAATCCAACGTCAGTACATGCGAAGATCGCTTTCACGGAAGGCTGGCAACGCGATCTGCTCACCCCGGAGAGGATGCATATTGACCAGGGCGCGCCTTTTCGCGTAGAGTTTGAAATGTTGTGCCGAGTGCCATGTATCCCAGTTGCCCCTGAAGAGCATCGCCAACATGGGAAGGTTGAAAACAAGATCAGTTTCTTCGAGGAGATGGTCACTATGGTTTTCCGCGAGCTGGACATTATTGACGACAAGAGTGCCCGAGTTGCCGGATACCAGAATGCTCGGACTATGAACCGACTCGCCAACAGCAGAGGATTCAGCCCAGCGCAGCGGGTACTTGGCGATAACCTCTTACTACCGGCATCTCTTGGAGATACCAACGCCGATCCCGTGGTTGCTGGACAAGTTTCTCAAGGATCGCTCATGTGGCACAGATTGCGACTGCAGGACGCTTATGAGATTGCCTTCCATCAGTCAGCTAACAGTTTGGCTTTGCGACGAGCTGTATTCTCAAAGACACGACCTCAGCCCAGACCTTTCGAGCGAGGTGAGTGGGTTCACTATTGGCGCACAGGTGGAGGCACACGCGACCTACGTCGGAAGTGGCAAGGGCCAGCTCGAGTGATTGGCAAGGATCAGTTTGGAGATTGGTTGATTCTCAATGGTGTCCCGATGTCGGCTGGGCCGAATACTGTGAGTAGATCGGCGATCAATGAGATTGAGGATCAGCGCGAGTGGCAAGGAGTTCCTCATGGCCATCGCGGTTTCGTTGATCTTCGGAACACGACGTTTGCAGCGTTGCGATAGCCCCTGCAGCCTGGGCGACAGCCGCAGCTTCCACGGGGACTTCAGTCTCAACCACCAGCAGACCCTGACCAACTTGAGCAGGAGCCTCCGAGTATGGAGGGAGCACAGATCAAGAACCTGATGATGCCGATGACCAACCGCCTACACAACGACGTCGTGTACAAGCTGAGTGGCCAGAAGGATCATGGAGTATACCGAGCGCATGGGAGATGATCATTGGGGCGCAGCCCCGTGGTCCATATGGCGCAGTTCTGGCGACAAGGTTTTACGTGATGTATCATGACACCAGTACCAGAAGAATATGTTATTCCTCGAGACAGGCCTCTCCGGCAACGTATCTTTAACTGCGACGTGAGGGCCCTGCGTGAAGATATTTCTCGTAACAGTCTAGAAATACCCTTTGAGGTGTCTGTGGTACGTGATATGGTTATGGGGCATGTTGTGGTGGAATATATGTTTCGGACTAACAATGATCCTTCGAATGGCCAAGGGACGAACCCACATTTTGCTCGACAAGACCGTTTCCCCGAAGGTGCTGAACGTCAAGGACCACCTCGATCTTTCGGACCAGAATCCGGCACCACCTCCAACATCAGCGACAAGACCCAGCGCGCCGTCTGGATCGAGTGGCGACGGACCTCAGCCTCGTGCAGTGCCAGAAGAACATGACGCACGAAAACGACAACGAACTCGGGTCGCCAACAAGTGAATCGTGAACAAGGGGAGGCAGATCGTGCTGGACGATCGAGACTTACAAGGGAGACGCCAGCATCTCAGACTGTGTATGGAGGGCGAACACACATGTGTCGCATCATCACGTTCACCGAGAACAGCAAGATATTACGCACCGCCCATGCCGCCAACGCGGTCATGTGCGAAGCTTTCGCGGCTGAACGAGCTGACCGAGCGTCGAAGGTCGAGCTGGACATAGAAGAGATGCTACTTCGTGGCGGCGGATATGTCCGGGAACCTGCCGAGGAGTGTCTCTGTGCACTCATCAAAGAGTGGAGTATTTGGACCAAGTGCGACGCTGTGACAGTGATTTCACCGACAATGACCGGGAATATCGATGAATCGCTGCAGATAGAGCCGAGCCGCATGGACGAACAAGGGCCGCGATCACGACGCTAACTTCCAGCCCAAATGTCGCGTTGTGGGCAAAGGTTTCCAGGAGAAGTATGATGAGAAGCTACGAAGAGATTGACCGACGTGCTCGCGTATTCTGCAGAACCTCTTATGCAGCGTTGCCGCGTGCAAGCGGTTTGCATGTTATGCTGGCGTTGCCGCTGGTGCTTTTCTGCGCGCAGTCAAGAATGAGAAAGGGGGCTTTATTTCAAGATGCCCCGGGGCGTGCAGGGCATGGGCATACCTGGAATCGAAGAGGGAAGCCTACTCAAGCCCAACGAGAGCATCCATGGCACCAGCGACGCGGCAGGGGCCTGGTACAGGAGGATTGTCCAGATTCTGCGAGACATCGCCTTCGAGCAGCTGCACTTTGAGACTGCCGCCTTCAAGTTGATGAATCAAGGGGAGTTGGTTGGGCGTTTATGTCTACGCGTCGATGACATGCTCATGGCTTTCGACATGGAGAACAACAAGGAGTTCTGTGATCACGCGATCCAGCAGTTGAGGGGCCAGGTGGAGTTTGGAGACTGGCATGATCTACAGAACGCACCGGCAGGAGCTACGTTTACTGGGCGACGCTTCCAGCAGGACAAGACTATGCTATTACCATCGGCGTGGACAACTACATCGATGCGATGACGGACTACCGGATGCCCCGCGAAAAGGGCCAAGCAGAAGAAGGAGCTACTCGCCGCGTCTGAACACCGAGCGTTTCGTGACATGAATGGACCAGTTCAGTGGGTGGTACGACTGCTGCTTCATAAATGCAGTTTCGAGGCGTCGCGGCTCGCTGGCCAATGTCGAAGCCGACGGTGCAGGACATGAAGGATATGAATAGTTTGGTGAGATCTAACCGCCACGAGGGGAAGACTCAGATGGTTCCCCGTGGAGGATTTGATTTCGAACAGTTTGTCATCATGGCTTCGCGCGACGCACCTTTCGACGTCGTGCCAATCCATGAAAGCCAACGTGTTTTTTTTATATCATGGTGGGAGTTGGCAGCAGGCAGGATGACCGCGCGAAGTTGTGCCCATGTATGCTCTTGGCATGGTCGAGCGGACGCATTGCGGGCGGATTGCAACGCATTGACGCCATGGCATGTACGCATTGGAGGTGCAGTGCGGAGGACTCTTTCAGCCGAGGCTTACAGCTGTTCTGAAGCTCAAGATGTGTGTTATTGGACATGTGCAGTGTGCGCAGATATCTGTTCAGCTGGTTCGCTTGGACATGAGTACCGTCAAGCAGCTGAGGAGTGGAAATGAGTTTTGGTTACATATTGCCGTTCATTGTGGGATTGTGTTGCGAAGGAGCGAGTCCACCTATCAGATCGTGGTCTTTCTTCCTTGGGGACAGCCATCTGCAGGCAGGAATGCCAGCGTGGAGGTATAATTGGGTTCGATCTGAACAGCAGCTTGCCGACGGACTTACCTTGTGGCAGCAATTTTTGGTGGCAGCCGCGTCGGGGCATGCAAGTTGCCGGATTTTGACGTCTTTGGCTCGACTCTTTGACGATTGGTGGAGGTTTGTGCTTTCACCGGCCGGGACGTTCATGACAGGTTTTTTGATAGGAATTCTTCTGGTGATTGTTTTGTGTCTTCTATGTGGCAGTATTTGCAAAGGGCGGTTGATCCGACGTCAGTTTTAGTGGCGAACGCTGACAGTACTTTGCCGACTGCGATTGTGCCACCCCGTTTATCCCACGCGTGGCAGTACAGACGATCAACAGACACCGTCCGATGATAAAGGGACGACCGATCGGATGCACGTCGGAGGCTCGAGGGTCTGCGAGCATGTGATTTGCAGGCTATGCTTCGCGAAATGCGATCACCAGTTGCAGGAATCAAAACAGATTTGGTCACGGGGATCCTCTCTCACTGCGAGGCGAAACCTAGTGAGTTTGGTTTCTGAGTTGGTGTGTTTGTGAACTTCTTTGCGAAAGGTTGCGTTTGGGCCGTTCCGAATGGACTGTGATGGGGACGGCGGTGCGTTTCTGCGGCGTGCTGATCTCCAGACTCTGTGTCAGGATGGGTGTGTTTTGCCCGTGAGTGTGCAGCTAGAAGCGCAGAGTATAAGCAGTTGGAGAGAAGAGACAGCATGGTAGATGTTGCGGCCATTTCTTCTCAATGGTTTCAGGGGCTCCCCTTTTGAGTTATCAGCGGTGACGCGTTATCAAATGTTTGTCCTTGCGGCGATTCCTTGATTTCATCCGCTGATTGTGCGAGGTCTTCGACCTCATCTATATGGCTCGATTCCGCGGAGCTTACGTGCGGAAGGAGAATGCGATAGGTCAACCTCCATATCATTGACACTTGGGAGCCTCTTGGGGCCGTCTTGGGCCTCTTGGGCGATCTCTGCGGGCACTTAGGCCGTCTCGGGCCGTCTGGAGGCCGGAAAAAACAAATGCCACAGTCCTTCAAACACTCATGAAGAATCAATGATTTTGGTTTTTTCGGGCCTTCCTGTAGGCCCTCTTGGAGGCCTCCTGGGCCGTCTTGGGCCACCTTAGGGCCATCTTCGGCCGTCTTGGTGGGCTCCTGGCCCGTCTGACGCCGTCGGAAGCCGTTTGGGGGGCCTCTCTGGGCCGACTTGGGGCCCCCTTGGAATGCTCCAGGGCCGTCTTGGAGGCCATCTCGGGCGTCTTAAAGGCCTCTTGGGCCGTCTTGGGGGCCTCTTGGGGCCGTCTTGGGGGCCTCTTGGGCTGTTTTGGGCCATCTTGGAGGCCTCTTGGGCGATCTTTGGGCGATTTTTGAGGGGCTCTTGGGCCGTTTCGGGCCGTCGGAAGGCCGAAAAGAAGGAAATGCCACAATCCTTCAAAAATCTTAGGACAGTCAGTGTTTTTAGTTTTTTCTGACCTTCTTGGAGGCCCTCTTGGAGGCCTCTTGGGCCGTCTTGGGCCAGTTCCGAGCCAACTTCGGCCATCGTGGTGGGTTCCTGGCTCGTCTGACGCCGTCGGGAGCCGTCTTGGGCCCCTCTCTGAATCGGCTTGGGGCCCTCTTGGGGCGCTTCGGGGCCGTCTTGGAGGCCATCTTGGGCGTCTTGGAGGCCTCTTCGCCCGTCTTGGGGCCCTCTTGGGGCCGTCTTGGCGGCCTCTTGGGCCGTCATAGGGCCCTCAGGGGGTCCTTTTCGGAAGCCTGTTGGGCGATCTTGTGGGCCTCTTGGGCCGTCTTGAGCCGCCGGAATGCCGAGACGAAACCAAAGCAACAATCCTTCAACAACGAAACCAAAGCAACAATGCTTTGGCCTCTTCGGACCTTTCCGGAGAGTCTCTTGGAGGCTTCTTGGGTCGTGTTGGGCCGTCTTGGAGGCCTTTCGGGCGACCTTGGAGGTATCTTGGACTTTCTTCGGCCGTCTTGGAGGCCGTCAAGGACCATCTTGGGCGGACTCGGAGGCCATCTTGGACCATCTTGGAGGCCATCTTGGGTCAAAGTGGCCATCTTGGAGGCCATCTTGGACCATTTTAGAGGATTTTTTTCTGGACTGAGGTCGTTGGCAATCTTTCCCGGACCCCAGCGGGACGCGCCGGAGGCCCAGGGGGAGTTCGTCCGAAAAATAATAAAAACCATTATCCCAGTGCGACCCTACCTAGGAATTGGAGCCTCTAGGAAAGCAACATCCTGAACGAGGATGACAGGCATTACGACGCGGTGCTGAACAAATACATGCACACACACATGCACACACACACACATGCAGCATTCCACATGGGTGTTATGTATATATACACATAAATTTGCATATATAGAAAGACATTTAGGACATGCGATAATACGTCGGGTTTCATGTCTCCCGGCCGGTGTTATGTGCGACACCTTCGTGAATCCTACGGGCTCAAGCTGCCCCTTAAGGGCTCAAGATGGCCCACAGACGGACAACATGCATAGAACATACGTGCGCACACACATATGTATAAGTACACATATATAGCAGCAGCAATAGGGGATGCTGTGCTGCGCTATGCTATGCTATGCTATGCTATGCTATGCTATGCTGTGCTATGCTGTGCAATGCTATGCTATGCTGGGCTAGGCTAGGCTAGGCTAGGCTAGGCTAGGCTATGCTATGCTATGCTATGCTGCGCTATGATATGTTGCGCTATGCTATGCTATGCTATGCTATGCTATGCTATTATATGCTTTTCCTTTGCCTTCGCTTTTGCCTTCACTTTTGTCTTTGCTTTTGCTTTTGCTTGGCACCCAGGGAGCGCAAATGGGGGAACCGCGCGTTTGCTTTTACCTTTGCTGTTGCTTTTGCTTGGCTCCCAGGGGACTGGGGGAACCGCCCGGGGCGGTTTGCACTGCCCGGCCCCTTTAAACCGAGCGAGTAAGAACCCTTCTAGGCAGAGCCTAGGTAGGGAAAAAACAGAAAGGATCCAGCACGCCAGGCACCCCTGTGATGAATCAACAGGGGGCCGCCGATCGAACACGCCTACGGCGAATCACTGCCGCCTCCTGCCTTTTTGGAAGCGCGTCTGTGGCCGACAGCTGGGCCAGAGGTTTGCCAAGCTATCGGGCCAGTTGTTCCCCGAGTCGGTTTGGAAAGAATTCGGGGAACGCGTGGGGGAGCAAGAAGAGGAGGAGAGGGAGGATGAGGAGAAAGTAGGAGGTGGAGGAGGAGGAGGAGGAGGAGGAGGAGGAGGAGGAGGAGGAGGAGGAGGAGGAGGCCTCTTGGGCGCCTCTTGGGGCACTCTTGGGGCCTCCTGAGGGCCTCCTGAGGGCCTCTTGGAGGGTTTTGGGGGGCCTGTGGGGGCTTCTTGGGGGCCTCTTTGGCCGTCTTAGGGCGTTCCTGGCTTGTCTGACGCCGTCGGAAGCCGTCTTAGGGGTCTGTCTGGGTCGTCTTGGGGCCCTCTTGGGGCCTTGTTGGGGGCCTCTTGGGCCGTTAAGGGGCAATTTTGGATGCCTCGTGGGCGATCTTGGGGGCTTCTTGGGCCGTCTTGAGCCGTCGGAATGCCGAAAAGAAGCAAATGCAATAATCCTTCCACAACCTACGGGAAATCAATGATTTTGGCCTCTTCGGGCCCGGAGGCCTCTTGGGCCGTCTTGGAGGCCTCTGGGGGGCCTCTTGGGCCGTCTTGGGCCATCTTGAGGCCATCTTAGGCCGTCTTGGGTACATCTTGGGCCGTCTTCGAGGCGTCTTGGGGCCATCTTGGCCGTCTTGGAGGCCATCTTGGGCGTCTTGGAGGCCTCTCGGGCGGTCTTGGGGCCCTCTTGGGAGCATCTTGGGAGCCTCTTGGGCCGTCATGGGGCCATCTTGGACGCCTCGTGGGCGATCTTGGGGCGATCTTGGGGGCCTCCTGGGCAGTCTTGGGCAGTCTTGGGCAGTCGGAAAGCCGAAAAGGCGCAAATATCAAAATCCTTTGAAACCTAAGGAAAATCAATGATTTTGGCCTCTTCGGGCCCTCCTGGAGGCCTCTGGCCTCTTGGAGGCCTCTTGGGACGTCTTGGAGGCCTCTTGGGGGCCTCTAGGCCATCTGGAGGCCATCTCAGGTAGTCTCGGGTGCATCTTGGGCCGTCTTGGAGGCATCTTAGGGTCATCTTTTCCATCTTGAAGGCCATCTTGGGCGTCTTCGAGGCCATCTTGGGCCGTCTTGGAGCCGTCTGGATAGGAAAAACCCTTTGGAGCGGGGTCTGGGCAATCTTTCCGGGACCCCAGCGGGACGCGCCGGAGGCCCAGGGGGAGTTCTTTTGGAAAAAGAACCAAAACCAAAACCGAGAAACTTCAGCACGCCAGGCACCCCTGTGATGAATCAACAGGGGGCGGCGGATCTAGTGATAGTGATCTTCGGCTCATCCCGCCACCGTGCCTGGATCGTGGGTTAGAGGCCTCTTGGATGTTCGTTTGGATATCGTGGGAGGCCTCTCGGGGCCTCTTGGAGACAGTTTGATTCCTATTGGGGGTCGTTGTGGGCCTCTTGGGGCCTTCTTTGGGGCCTCGTGGGGGCCTCGTGGGGCCTCTTGGGGACCTTGGGCTCTCTTGGGGGCCTCTTGGCCTCCTGGGGGCCTCTTGGGGCGGAAGGCTCGAATTGTCGGTTCGTGTTCCCTCACTTGGGCCCCTCTTGGGGGCCTTTTGGGCGATCTTGGGCGCCTCTTGGGCCGTTTTGGGGTCCTCTTGAGGGCCTCTTGGGCCGTCTTGAGGCGGTCTTGGGGGCCTTTGGGGGGCCATGTTGGAGCGCGGGAAGCCCGAAAATGGCAGAACGCGACAAACATTGAAACACACAAGGACAATTCATGCTTTGTGTCTCTTTGGACCCTCTTGGGGGTCCTCTTCGAGCGCTCGTGGGGCTTCTTTGGGGCCTCTTGGGCCGTCTTGGGCCCGTCTTGGGGCCGTTTTGGGCGTCTTGGAGTGCTTTTGGGCTGTCCTGGAGGCCTCTTGGACCCTCTGGGGCGCTTTCTGGGGCCTTCTTGGCCTGTCTTGGGGCCCTCTGGCCTCTGGAAAAGTCACGCGAGGCAGTCCAAGAATGCACGGGGACGCCTGCGAAATTAGAGAATTTGGGGCCCCAGCCCTTCGACTACTATAATCCCAGAGTCCTGGGTACAGAGAACAGAGGACACCCGAGACCCTGGAGAAAACTCCACTTCGCGCCTCGCGGCACGGTGGTGGATTTTCATATGATATATGTTTATGGCTATATGAAGTGAAACGGGGAAGAAGTGCCGGCGACAAGAGCCCTGTGCCCCAATGGGTCTGGCGGATGACAGCGTCTACATCTACGTCAACACCTATAAAGACATCAGCTTCGGCATCTGCATCTGCATTGACATTAACAGTGACATGCGCATCCACATCCACATCTGCATTTACATCGGCTGGTATATGCGAAATCACGTACACACCCACATTTTTGATATTTCTCTCCACATGTTTGGTACATGTGTGGTAGCATCACGTACGCGTCCACATCCAGAGCAACATTTGCATCCTCAGTTGCAGCTGTGGCTGTACCCATCCTTTTTCCTTGCTGGTATAAGCTCCCACTCTGCTACCTAATTGGCTGGCCGATAGCCCTCTCATTCAGGACCTTCCAGTTTACCATCACCAAATACTGCAACCGTGCAGTCTTCCCAGCCAATCTGGATCTTTGGGCGTCGACGTTGCAAGTTGTGGCGTTTCCGTTTTCGCGCCGCACATCGTTTTCGCTTGCCGAGCCGATGGCAGGCGGCAGCAGGGCCTCGTGCGAGAGGTCAAAGTGTAGTCTCGCCAAAGACGTCGCGCAGATTTCGCGCGAAAGTGGCGGTTCGGTTTTGGCGCGGCACATGCACTGTCTTCGCTGTTCTCACCGGGGGTGCGGCCCTGCCAATGGAGGCCAAATGGTGTTCTCGCCCGCAGCGCCGCGCAGGGAGTTTCTGGAACTTCCGCTCCCGCCTCGTGCGCGGCCCGTGCTCTTTCCACATCCCAAGTCGTCGGACATGGAACCGCACGTGAGCACCTTTCGCTCGCTAGATGGGAGCGCGCGCCAGTCCTAATTGAAGTCTGGGCCATCTCGTTGTTTCCTGCGTATTTGAGGGAGGGTTGGAGTCTGCGGGCCCGCTGACTCGTTCGACCTCGCTAGCTTGGCACCTGCACCTGCTCCTACATCGACAGGCACCGACATCTCGAGACCTGAACGCGTCTACACCTCTGTGTGCCCACACCTCTACACGTCTACACGCGCACACCAGTACACCTCTACATCCTCACACCTCTACAGGTGCACTCGCAC
Source organism: Prorocentrum cordatum (assembly GCA_963575745.1). Taxonomy (NCBI): domain Eukaryota; class Dinophyceae; order Prorocentrales; family Prorocentraceae; genus Prorocentrum; species Prorocentrum cordatum. Next base: position 267,531 of record CAUYUJ010015837.1, read on the forward strand.
TGACACCCACACCCACACCCTCATCTTTGCGGCAGCCTTCCCCTGGGGAATTCAATCAGTTGTTTATTCCCAACCATCCTGTGGTGTTCGGGTCCTTGTTTTGAAGAGACAGCGCCCCGCGTCTCCTCACTCCTCCTCCCCCTCCTCCCCCTCCCCTCCCTGCCTCTGCTCTCTCGCATGCCCATTTCGGCGCACCCTTCACACGCTTCTTGGCCCCATAGGGAGCTCCACCGAAGATCCCAGAGGCAGGGTCCGCATGCAGTTGCACCTCCATTTCGGCGCAACCGTCACACGTTTCGTGGCCCCATAGGGTGCTCCACCGAGGGTGCTCCACCGAAGGCCCCAGTGGCAGGGTCCGCATGCAGTTCCACCTCCACTTCGGCGCACCCCTGAAACGTTTCGTGGCTCCATAGGGCGCTCCGCCCAATGCCCCACTGGCAGGGTCCGCATGCAGTTCCATTTCCATTTCGGCGCACCCCTCGCCCGTTTCGTGGCCCTATAGGGAGCTGCGTCCAAGGCTCCAGCGGCAGGGTCCGCATGCAGTTGCACCTCCATTTCGGCGCACCCCTCAAACGTTTCGTGGCCTCATAGGGAGCTCCACCGAAGGCCCCAGTGGCAGGGTCCGCGTGCAGTTCCACCTCCATTTCGGCGCACCCCTTAAACGCTTCGTGGCCCCACAGGGTGCTCCGCCGAAGGCCCCTGTGGCAAGGTCCGCATGCAGTTCCACCTCCACTTTGGCGCACCCCGCACACTTTTCGTGGCCCCATAGGGAGCTCCACGAAGGCCCTAGTAGTGGCAGCGCCCGCACGCGGTTCCACCCTGCATTCGGTCGCACCCCTCACACGTTTCGTGGCCTCACATGTGGCTCCACTGACGGCTCCGGTGGCAGCGTCCGCATGTCGTACCCGTGTCATTTTGTGCACACCCGTCACACGCGTCGTGACCCCAGAGAGGTTCACCGATGGCGATACCCACAACTACGTTACTCACAACTGCACATGGTTGGGTCCCTCGCCAGGATAATTTGAAGTTCGTACTGACAAGTTGAGTCGCGGCAGAGGCCTCAGCCATCAAGTAGTCCTACCGTAACTGTGGGTGCCACGTGTCTCGGGGGCGAGAGATACAGAGAGAAGCTCAGCTGGGGATTGTCCAATCGGAGCGCGCTCCACCGAACGCCCATATCTATACCCGCACCCGCACCCGCACCCGCACCCGCACTCACTCCCACATCGACATCGACATCCACACCGACACCTTTGGCGACGCTCACATCGACACCTACACCTACACCCACACCTGCACCGCCACTGACACCGACGCCGACGCCAGCAACTACACCTACACTCGCACCTGCACCTGTGCCTGCACCTGTGCCTACACCTGCGCCTTCACCTGCGCTTGCATCTGCATCTGCGCCTGCGCCTGTGCCTGCCCTTGCGCCTGCGCCTGCACTGGCCCTTCCCGCCTGTGAGCATGTCCTGGACTCCCATGTCGAGGCTGCCCGCGGTGGCGCAAGGGTTCCGAGCGGGCCTATGCTCACGGATTTCTGGGGCTCTTCCCAGGGCCCGTCCTCCGTTTCGAGGCCAATGTGGTGAACATGCGCCAGGATTGAGACAGGAAGACACCACCAGAAGCCTCTCGTGTCGTCCGCGCCCGGTGAGAACGCGGCCCGAGCGCAGGAGCGACTGCCTGCCGGGGCCGCTCCTGACGGACGTCAACAGCGACCCCTGGAGCTGCCTGCCCCTCGGCTCCCGCACGCCTGGCAATGCGGCGCGACCGGCGCCGGTGCTCGGGCCCCCCCCCGCCGTGGCAGTGGTGGTGGGTCGAGTTGGTCGTCGTGGTGGGTCGTCATGGTTGTCGCGCTCTTCGTGTCCCTCGTGGTCGTCGTGGTCTTCGTGGTCATCGTGGGTCGTGGTGGTGGGTCGCCGTTGTCTTCGTGGTCGTCGTGGTGTTCGGAGTTGTCGCGCTCTTCGTCGTCTTCGTTGTCATCGTGGTCTTCGAGGTCATCCCGTGAGATCCTGGCGTCGCATTTTTTTGCAGCGGGCGATTTTGCATTGTTCTGGGCGCCTGGATCCTCACGGATCGACCGGATCGATAATAAGACAGAAAGTTTGAGTGCAGATCTCCGCTCGTTTTTTTGTTTTGATTTTTAGCGATGCTGCAGTTTTTCGTGGCGTCGGATCTCAGGGGTCGTCGTGGCCTTCGGAGCCGCCCGCCAGTTGATGGTTTCCCGTGCTCTCGGCGGCTTCCAGGGGTCGGGGCCCCCATCCGCTAGTCAGACCTCGACGGGAGCCTCCGAGCGGCGGTGCCGACCGATGTTGTTACAATTAACCCGCATACTAAGGATGATTGACTTCCCAAGGATCATTACCCTTGCATCCTTTCGGCGGCGAGCCTGGGGGGAGAAGTGAGAAGGGGTGGGCCTTCTCAGAAGGCTCGGAAGTCCCCTGGCCTTCGAGAAGTTTTCTAAGCCTTCTTCGAAGACACAGAAAACCTCTCAGAAGGCGCGAGGGCTTTGAGAAGCCCCGCCGCCTTCTGAGATGGCCTTGTCCTTCTCACTTCCCCGCTCGCTCGACGCCGATCCTTGCCCCTTTTGTCATCTTCGGTCCATCATCATTTCGATGGCTGGCCCCGCTCGAAGAGCCTGAGCATTCGCGTCCAAGGCCCTTGTATCCTTACCGCGCACCCTTATATATGGGTTGACTATCGGACGGAGCTGGGAGGGATGAGGATGAATCCGTTCCACAGCTTTCCGGAACGCTCTCAGAGCGCTCCAGGACATTCGGAGAGGGCCGTGGCGCCCGAGACATTTTCCAGAGCCGCCGGATCTCAGAGCTTCTCGATTTATTTTCACCCGATCTTACTGTAGGCTTCCCGCAGGGCTCAGACCTCAGGTTAAGTCGGCGTGTCCCTCCACAGGAGGAATATTCAAAAGTAGTAAAAAAATAGTCAGGGGACGATATCCGAGTATTTTTTGATCACTTTGGGGCATTTTTGGTGTATCTCTGAGTTTTCGCCCAAAATCGCCTGTAGTCGGATGTGCCCGGCCTGAACCTCCGGACGCGCCGCGAGAGCGCCGCGGCAGGGCGTGGCCTTCGCAGTGTCGGGCGCGGGGGGGGGGGGGTCGCCGTCGGCCCCCCCGGGGACCGCAGGGGGAGGGCCCGCGGCAAGCGAGCCAGCTGATTTTGCTGCGCGGCCGGGAGCAGGGCGCGCGTCGCGAGCGACGCGCTCCAACAAGAGCGGCCTCGCCCTCCAGTTTTTCGGCGAGCGAGGGGGGGGGGAGCGAGAAGGACGAGGCCTTCTGGGAAGGCGGCGGGACTTCTCAGAAGCCCTGGCGCCTTCCGAGAAGTGTTCTGTGTCGTCGGGGAAGGCTCAGACAACTTTTCAGAAGGCCGGGGGGCTTCCAAGCCTTCTGAGAAGGCCCGCCCCTTCGCACTTCCCCCGCGGGCTCGCCGCTGGTCCCGGGGACGAGCGGTCGACGTGGCTTCCTCGGCCCGAGGCGGGGGCAAGCCTGCTGAGGCCTCGGACAGCGCAACGTTCCCCGCAGTTAGTCTTAGGTCGGGCATGTCCCCCTACAGGCGGATGTTAGGCGAAAAATTAAAAGTTCACCAACAATTAACAAAAGGGATCAAAGCATAAAAAAAGTCCCCATTTGTTTCTGCTATTTTTGAAATTCCTCATGTAGAGGGACACGCCCGACTCAGAGTTAGTCCTGGGTGGCCTCAGCAGGCCCCCGAGCAGTCTGGGGCGGTCTCGGCATCGTGGCGCCGCTTCCGTCGGTGCCCCCCTGCGGCGCTCCGCGCCCCAAGGTTTAAACAGGGCGTGTCCCTCTACAGGAGGAAATTGCAAGAATAGTAAAAATGAATGGGCTGGGGGTGAGTTTTTGAGTATTCTTGTAACGATTTTCAAGGTTTCTTGATTATTTTACCTCCAGCATCCGCCTGTAGGAGGACATGCCCGACCTGACCCAAGGTTGGGGTGCTGAGGCCGCCCCAGACTAATCGGAGTCCATCCCGGACCACCTGGGGGGGGCTGTCTGTGCGCAGCCCGAAGCTTCACCATCAGGACCAGCGGAAGCCGGCGGAAGCACAACGAGGAATGTTCCGCTGGCGGAAGCTGCAGCTGCACCCCTGAGAGTTCTTCTTGGGGGGGGGGTTCTGGGCTTCAGAGCGCATGCCCTGGCCCGGCGACAAAGGGCACTCGAGGCGATGGCGGACCGACGTGTCAGGGCGCCGTGTCTCCACCTGGCCAGGGCACGCTCGACTTTCCGCCGCGCGCCTGCCCTGGCACCCCGAGGGTTTTGCTCACCGTGGCGCCCATGCAGTCAGGCAGGATGGCATGGTGTTCCGAGGACGGCGCGTCTTTCGACCTCTGAGGTAGGCGCTGGGAAGTTGACCGCCCTAGCCCATATCCCCGTTCTCTCGGTACGATCCAAATCCGAACGGGAAGGCTGGGGACGACGACCAGCAGCAGTTCCTGTCGATCTTAAGCAGGGTTCGCTGTCGGTTTTGCTGCGGACGTTGCTCATTTGAGACAGCAAGTCGCCTGCCTAACAGCTGCCGCTGTCGTTTCCGGACATCATTTGCTGTTGTGCACCATCCTCTGTCGTGCATCGTGCCCGCTTTTTCTGTACCCCTCTCGGGCTTGCCCAAGTCTCGAGTGAATCTACGGTCAACACTTACGAAGCTTACATTTGCATCCTTCCCTTTCGGCCCGTCCTTGGCCTTTTTCGCTGGCCGCGCCCCGCTCAAGAGGTGTCGGCGTGGCCTTCCAAGGCATCCTTTCCGCGCATCCTTACTCTGCGGTCTGACTGTGTTCATCACGGTCGCTCGCCGAGCTGGCCCACGCAACCCCCTTCGTGCTCCCTCCCCCCTCGCCCCCGTGCGAGGGGAGAGGGGGGAGGAGAGTGCTTGGCCGGAGCTGGCCGCGACGGGAGCGCCGCAGGTGCCGGTGCCGAAGTGGGTCGCCACGGAGTGCAGCGGCCCGGGGAAGGACTGCAGCAAGACGCACTGCTGCTCCCAATCGGGCGCGCAGTGCTTCGAGAAGGAGGCGGGGTCGTGGGCCGCGTGCAAGGTGCCAGGCCGCCCAACTGATTCGTGGCCTGAGCAATTCGTCAGACGGGGTCCGAGGATCGCGCCGCGTCGGCGATGCGTTCGCTATCCAGAGCCCGTCCAGAGCCCGGGTTTCTCCACCCCGACGTCGCCGAGGCGTCGTCGGTGCATCGGCGCTGCGGTGCGATCCTTCGTCATCGTCTACTCTGGCCCCGTTCGGGCCGCCACCAAAGGTGGCATGCGAGCCAGGTCAGCCCGACCCCGAGGACACGAACGACGCCCCGTGGACGTGCGCCAGGCTGGGCCCTCGCACTGGCGAGGCCTCGTGGCACGAGACCTCCCTGTACTGCTTCTCGATCATCCGGGACTCTGGCTACGAGCCCGAGCTGATCAGAGCCCAGCTTCCTCTCGGGGCTGGCATTTTCGGGTGCGACGAGTACGGCCTGTACTCTACTGGCTCCGCCGTGCTCGGCGAAGACGTTTTCGGCCCAGTGGTCAGCACCCCGTTCCCCGGGGCAGAGGTGGGCACCAGCAAGGACGGTACGGCGGCCAACACCAGGCTTTTCCTCAACGCTTGGGAGGCGGTGAACAAAGACGGTCGTTAGGGCAGAAGAGCATTCCGATACCGATGGCCATCCACTCGGTTTCGACTTTTTGGGTCCTCCCAGGGGGGGGTCTGGGGATTGGTGGTATCAGTATCTTCTGCTCCCCCAGGTCGCTTGTGGAATCACGACTGGACGGTGAAAGTGGACCCCGATGCCGTGCTACTACCCGACAGGCTTCGTGTCCGACTCAAGCCGCTCACTGGCAGCAATTCGTACATTGTCAATTGCGACAAACCTGGAATGGCACCCATGATGTTCGGGTCTGTGGAGGTATTTTCCTTCCAGGCGATGCAGACCTTCTTTAGAGATGGCATGTCCTGCAGGAACAACATGCCGATCGACTCCTGGGGCGAGGACCTCTTCATTGGAGAGTGCCTGAAGACGCTGGGCACCAGCGCCGTAGACGACTTCTCGATGGTCCAGGACGGCGTGTGCAAGGGTGTCTTCTGCGGGGACATGTCTGCCGCTGTGTTCCACCCCTTCAAGACGATGGACGGGTGGATGGACTGCTACAAGCAGACTCAGAGGTGAGCCGGCGACGCCGCAGGCGTCGGGGGACGATCATTACGCATACCACCTCGCCGATCCTGGTCTGGGCCGATCCTGGCCCCCGGCTTGGTGCGCACGCGCCTCCTCGGCGAGGCCAGGAGGCCGTCGGCACCGATCCTGGGCCCGGGATGGGCTCGGCCAGGCTCGGTCGGGCGGCCAGCTCCGGCGTCCGCCCGAGGCTGCCTCGGTGCGGGCCTCCAGCAGGGAGCCGAGCCCGGTCCGGAGCACCCCGCTGCCGGCGGCGGTGGGGGCGCGGAGAGCGGCGCTCGCCGACCTGAGGTCTCGCCTGTTCGCTGCCCGCCCTCCCTCGCACTGCTCGCCGCTCGCGCGGCGGGGCTGCTCGCTCGCGCAGTGGGGTTGCTGGGGCGCTGCCGCGCCCCACCGCGGCGGGCTTCGCCCGCGCGGCGGGTCGGGCACGCACGGCCCGCCGCCCCGTGCTCTCGCACCGCTCGCGCCAGGCCGCAAGGGCCGAGCGGCCTCAGCTGAGGCGGGGCGATTCACACATAACCACCGCCTGGAGGATCGATTTTCGCGGACCTCCGAAGGCGGTGCATACGCATAGGGTGTGGCCCCCGGGGGAGAAGTATGTTCATACCCACCGCCCGCTTGGCCTCCAGGGCGTCGGTTCCCAGGCGGTGGATACGGATAACTCCCCGCCCCGCAGCATAGGCCTCCCTGGGCGGCCACGCTTCGCGGGCTCCGCGGGTTGCCCGGCCGCGCATACTTGGCCGACGCAGGCGCGGTCGGAGCAGCGCGCCGCGTCGCCAGCGCGTCGGTGATGCTTGGCCGCGCGCTCAAGGGGGCGGCGCGAGGGGGCGGCCTTCAGAGCAGGGGGGGGGGCCTTCGTGTAATGGCCCAGGGGCCTCTAAGACGCCTTCCTTGTTCGCCGGGAGGGCTGATGAGAACGCGCTGCCTTCCCAGTAGTTCCCCCGCCTTCTCAGAAGGCCGCCTGCTTCGCCCTGACCCTCTGGGCGCAACGCCAGGGTGCGGCGCGGTCGGGGGCCAGGTTTTCTCCATCCCGACGTCGCCGATGCATCGGCAATGCGGTTCTGTCGTCCGACCCTGCTTGTTTTGCGCCATTTTGGAGGCAGCCAGCGGATGGTGCGTCGAGAGCGGCGCAGACCCGCCTCGGGAATTTGGCTAACGCCTGGCTAGAGTCCCTGGCATTAGTTAGCTTCGATGCTCAGTCCATGTTAGGCGAAGTCTCCCGCGCGTGGTGCGTGCACAGCCCACACTATTGGGGGTACTTTAGTCCAGATGCTATCCGTTCTGGTGCGTAATTCATGAGCAGATCATCTTTCGTTTGCAGCGGTCTGCATCTGCGAAGCATGCGCAGATTTGCGGCCATAGCGATGGGTCTTGCCCCTCAGATCTGTTCAGCGTTTCGTGTTGACGGCCGTGCTGTAGTAAACGATGTGGAATTATTCACAACAGAGCTCACGCTGTGCCGCGGCGCAGGCCAGAGTGCTTCAAAGCTCGCACGATGGCGCAGAAAACACACTGGGGCGTTTCAGTCTCCTGACGCCTCTCCGCTGCCGGCTCTCCCCCGTCGCCTCCTCGCCATCTCCTCATCCCTCCCAGCCTGTCTACTCCCATGCCGCCCTGCAGAACATCGCGGGAGTAGTCTGACTTACAGTCGCAGCGGCTCGTGCCGAGGAGGAGGAGGAGGAGGAGGAGGAGGAGGAGGAGGAGGAGGAGGAGGAGGAGGCGGAGGCGGAGGAGGCGGAGGCGGCGGAGGCGGCGGAGGCAGAGGAGGCGGAGGAGGCGGAGGAGGCGGAGGAGGAGGAGGAGGCGGAGGAGGAGGAGGAGAGGAGGTGGAGGAAGATGAGGAGGCGGGAGGAGGAGGAGGAGGGAGGAGGAGGAGGAGGAGGAGGAGGAGGAGGAGGAGGAGGAGCAGGAGCAGGAGCAGGAGCAGGAGCAGGAGCAGCAGCAGCAGCAGCAGCAGCAGCAGCAGCAGCAGCGGCGAGCCGCCGAGTAGGGAGTAAAGACGGAGGGGTGCAGGACGAAAAGGTGAGACAGCACAATCGCACACATCACGTGGAGAGCATGCCGCGCACACGCTCAGCAGGGCTCTGCGGCAGTGGAGCACACCACGCCCCGTGCACGAAACCAGTCAGACACCAGCCCACGCACAGCACGGGTGTTAGTGCACATGCAAAACGAATTATTTTTTGTTCGTCGGCAACGTGGGGAAAGTGGGGTGAGTGGGAATGTGGTGGGACAATGGTGGGGACAGTGGGGAAAGTGAGACACTGGTGGGGGCACTGGTGGGGACAGCGGAGACAATGGTGGGAACAGTGGGGACAGTGGGACAGTGGTGGGGACTGGGACTGTGGGACGGTGGTGGTGGGGACAGTGGTGTGGGGACAGTGGGAATATGGTGGGGACAGTGGGACAGTGGTGGGGATAGTGGTGGTGGGGACAGTGGTGAGGGCGATGGCGAGGACGGCGGTGGGACAATGGGACAGAGGTACAGTGGGGGCAATGGTGGGGACAGTGGGGACAGGTGGGAACAGTGGGACAGAGCTCAGTGGACAGCGGCGGGGACAGTGGGACAATGGGACAGAGGTACAGTGGGGACAATGGTGGGGACAGTGGTGCGGACGGTGGTAGGGACCCTGGAGTCGTTTGCCAGCGGTGAGCGTGGGGGGTGGGGGGGGGATGGATTCGAACCGGTAGTGACCCCCCCGGATTTCTGGAGGGGTGGGTGGGGGGTTCGAACCCGTAGTGACCCCCCCCGGTTTTTTGGAGGGGGGGAAGGGGTTCAAACCCGTAGTGACCCCTCCTGGTTTCTGGGGGGGGGAGGGGTTCGACCCCCCCCCGGTTTTCTAGAGGGGGAGGGGGTTCGAACCGGAAGTGACACCCCCCGGGGGGGGGGAGGGGTTCGAACCGGTATTGACCCCCCCTGGTTTTTGTTGGGGGGGGGAGGGATTCGAACCTGTAGTGACCCCGCCCCGGTTTTCCGGAGGTGGGAGGGGGACGTAGGGGGGAGCGGTTTGCCAGGGGGAAGGGGGGGGGTCCAGCAGGAGGGGGGGGATTTTCGGAGGGTGGGGGACTCCCGGGTTCGGAGGAAGAGGGGAGGGAATTTTCCACAGGAAAGCGGCGGTGGATCACGCTCTCTCAAATCACGGGAGCCTTATAAACCCGCTTTTCATTCCGTCTGTGGCGTCGATTCGCGTCGGCTAGCTTCTGGGAGAGTCGATGAGATAGCGCCGGTTAGCGTCGATTTGCGTCGATTTAGCGTCGATTAGTGTCGATTTAGCGTCGGTCAGCGTCGATTCGCAAGAGCCGACAAGATGGTATGGGAGGCTCCAATCAGTTGCCACCGAACTCCTCTCGCCGATCAACGAGCCGATCAACGATTCGGGCAACCCGATGGGCGGCGGGGGTAGGGTTCGGAATTCCTGGAACACGTGGCGAAATTCGAACCTCACCCCTGCCTCCCATCGATTCAGGAGAACCGATGGGAGGCAGGGGTAGAGTTCTGATGTCGTCACCTAGCCACGGGGGCGGGACTCGAACCTCACCCGAGGTTTCACCCGCCGCAAGAAAAGAGGGGCTCCGCCAGCTTCTCCACGGGCGAGGGACGCCCGAGGCCCCTGCTCGGAGCCGCAGGCCGAGGGCGCCTCCCTGGAGCCCCCCGCCAGAGCCGAAGCGGCCGCTCGCACGAGCGAAAGGATCGTGGCGTCAGCATCGGCGGGGCCGACGCCCGCCCCGCCGCGCTGGCAATCGGGCACGCGCGCGGTGTGGGCAGCAAGGTGGTGCAGGGGGGGGGGGGGAGGCGCCAGCCACAGCTGCCAGTGGGGAGCCGCCTCCGAGAACGTGCAGCGGAGGCCCATGCCAAGAATCACCCTGCTTGCCTCCAGGTTGCCATGGGTTTCTTGGGTTTCGATGGTTTTGCCATGGAGAGCGCGACGCTCCCACACCAAAAATCGACGGACGCCCTGGGGTCTCAGGGTTGGGTTTTTTGTGTGAGGTTTCTTGTGGTCGGGCCCCCACTGTACAGGATGGTGGAGACGCCAGCCACAACTGCCAGTGGGGGCGGGACTCGAACCTCATCCGAGGATGCACCGCCGCAGAAGAGGCTCCGCCAGCGCTTCCAGAGGCCTGGCCAGGATCCTGGGGCCAGGCTCGGGCGGGCTCGGAGGGGGAGGAGTGTGCTCGGACAGTTCCTAAACATCCAGCCCTCCCCGGTGCACATGTCCACAAGTCGTCGGGGGACAGACGGGGCCTGGGAGGGCCCTATGGGCCTCTCAACCCAGACTGGCGGAGCCTGAGGGGTCTCACTGCGCCTGCCTGCGCGCTCTGCCTTTGGCGGACCGCGCGCAACGCCGACACAGAGCACATTGTCACCCGCGAAGGGCCATCACAGGCTCACGTCCCTGCCTGGCGGGGGGTGCATGCGGGAGCGGCGGGCGCGAGGCCGCACGTCGGCCTCCCCGGCGCTGGCGCTGGCGGTGCCGCGCCTGCCGCGCCACCGGTGGGGCACGATTTGGACGCGACTCCACGAGCTCTGGAGTGCTTCAGCCACGCGCTTGTTACGCAGCCGCGCTTCCGCGCCTTGCACATCTTCGGCACGCCCGCGCAAGACTTCACGTTCTGAGTGGATCCCGCCTCTGTCCGCCTTTCCCTACGTCCCTCTCCGCTTTCTGTGCCCCAGTTCGTTCTGCCCCGCCCGTAGCCCGACCGGCGCCTGCACCGGCTTCGACCCGCTTGCGCCCGCTGACCCAAAAAAGTTCCAAGCCACGCGCAGAGGGGGTCGGGGGAAGGGGGAGGTTTTTTGGAAGCACCCCCGCTTCTGAGGGGCGGGCCTTACGTACAGATGTAGGGCCGGCGCCTTCTAAGAAGCAGCCTCCTTCTCAGAAGCCCCCTTTCCCTCCACCTCTTTGTGCGCGCCGACACAGTGAGTGTTGTCGATCCAGGCGGCGGCCTGACGCAGGCGCTCGAGGTGGCGACCATGTTGTGCCCGAGCTGCCTGCGGACTGTCGTGCTTGGCCAGATCTCGCTCGGCAGCAGCGTCAGCGTCATTATTTCCTTTATCACAATGGTGGCGTGGGTTGTCCTCTTGTGTCTTGTGGCTCTTGGCATAAGTGATGGACAACAGTTCCCTCAAGCCTCTTTGTTCCTCCAGCACATGCTAGAGCGCCTTCCGTAGATCCAGGTTCGGCCGTCGCGAGTGTAGACGCCACTGTTTTCCACTTTGCCATGGTCACCATGCTGTCCGTGTGAATGTGGAAGGGGAGAATGCTTTTTTCCAAAGTCATGACGATGCCGTTCCTCGAAGCCATGACGACCGCATGCATGTCGGCATGCGGTGCCGGGAACGACTGCGACAGGTGCCGGAGTTCGCCAGAGAATTGCGTTTGCACCACGCCCGAGGCTCGCACCAGAATGCGTCATCCACGCGATGACAGCGATCCTGGGCCGTGGGTCAGTGTTGGGCGTTGGCGAAGAGGGTGTACAGGCCTTTCGCAGAGATTGGGTCGGAAATCAGGGGGATGAGAATGCAAGGGCCCCAGCCTGGAAGTCACTTTCGGTGTCGGCTCGCGTTGCGGGTGACGGCGGTGCGACGTTGCGCGGGGGCGATGGTGCGTCGGCCGCAACTACGACAGAGTCCGGGAAACGTGATCTGCATCCTCGCGCGGGCGCGCGGGGCCGTGGGTTGTCCCGTGGGAGTCCCGTGGCTGTCCCGCGGTTCGTCCCTTGACTGTCCTTTGGGCTGTCTTGCGGTTGTCCCGACACTTGTTTCGTGGTGCGCCGACGGACGACGGACGGACCGACGACGACGGGGATGGCGGGAGGCTGGCCGCCCCCGAGGCGCAGCGGTCGGCCCCTGGGCGTGCCCCCGGCGCAGCGGGCAGGCCAGGCGCACGGGGCGGCGCCGCCGCCGCGGCGGAGGCCGCGCGGCCGAGCAAGGCCCGGCGCACGGCATCGCCCGCCCGCGGCGCAGCGCCCAGGGCCGGCGCCCCGCCGTCCGAGTGTGCTGCCGGGGCCAGCGGCGGCGCCGCAGCCGTTGCCGCGTCGGAGAGGTCCGCGCCGCCGCCGCCGCCGTGGGTGTCCTCTGCTGTCGTTTCGCTGCGAAGGAAACGCGACGGAGGCCTTCTGACGGTTTTCGGTTGCCGGGGGCCCAAAAAACGATTCAGATGAAAAGCTGGACCCGAGGAAGGAGCCGAGACCTTTGCGGAATCACGTTGTGATCGGAAGCCTTTCGACCGACGCCGCCGCAGCCGCCACCGCTGCCGTCGCCGTTTTTGTTTTCGTTTTCGTTTTCGTCGTCGTCGTCGTCGTCGTCGTCGTCGTCGTAGTCGAGGTGGTTGTCGTTGTCGTCGTCGTCGTCGTCGTCGTCGTCGTCAGCGCTGTCGCCGTCGTCTTCGTCAGCGCTGTCGCCGCCGCTGTCGCCGCCTTCGCCGCCGCCGCCGCCGCCACCGTCGCCGCCGCCGCCACCGTCGCCGTCGTCGTCGTCGTTGTCGCCGTTGTCGTCGTCGTCGTCGTCGTCGTGGTGGTGGTGGTGGTGGTTGTCGTCGTCGTCGTGGTGGTTGTCGTGGTGGTGGTGGTCGTCGTCGTCGTCTTCCTCAGCGCTGCCGCGGCCGTCGTCGTCGTCGTCGTCGTCGTCGTCATCGTCGTGGTGGTGGTGGTCGTCGTCGCCGTCAGTGTTGCCGACGCGGCGGAGCGGGCCGCGCTGGCGCTGTGCGCTGGCCCTCGGCACGGGGGCTGCGAGGGCGCGCTGGCCGTCTTGAGGCAGCTGGAGGCACGCGGCCGGGCGGCCTCAAAGAGGAGGGACATCGGAGTTGTCGAGCCACCGAGCCACGGGGGTCTCGGCAAGGCGCCACAGGTCATGGGGAGCCACGGGGCCACGGCAGGGGGCCACAGTCAAATCAACTCTGGTCGAGGAGCCCATGGAGGCCCCTCGTTCCGCCAGCAGATCTGGAGTGCCTGAGACTCTGCGAAGCAGAGCGCGCATGCAAGGGAGAGCTGGCGGATAGGGCATCATCCATAGCCATTCTGGCTCAAACCATTTTGGCTCAAGCAATTTAGGCTCAAAGCCGCGGCATTTGTCGGAGCAACTTCTGCTCGCTGCCACCGTACCGCGTCTCCATACCCAGGCCTCCCGAGGAGCATGGCGGCGCGCCTCGCGGTGGGCCTCCTGCGGCGAGATGGACCCACGTGTTTTCACGCTTGTTCCGCTCAGGCGCGAAAAGGACCCACGTGTTTTCACGCTTGTACCGCTCAGGGGCGAAAGGGACCCACGTGTTTTCATGTTTGTTCCGCTCTGGGACGAAAGGGGCCTGTGCGTGTTTTCACCTGTGTCCCGCTCTGGCGCGAACGGGACTCGCGTGCTTCCACGCTTGTTCCGCTCTGGGGCGCAAGAGACATACGTGTATTCACGCTTGTTCCGCTCTGGGGCGAAAGAGACACGCGTCTATTCACGCTTGCTCCGCTCTGGCGCGAAAGGGGCCATGTGTTTTTCACCCTTGTTCCGCTGGGGCGCGAGGGGCCCGCGTGTTTTCACGCTTGTTCCGCACTGTGGCGCAAGGGACCCACCTGCTTCCACGCTTGCTCCGCTCTGGGTCGACAGGGACCCACGTGTTTTCGCGATTGTTCCAGGTCGCCCAGGCGGATCTCCAACGTGAGGATGTGTTGAGGATGGCGACGTGCAGGATTTGTTGAGAATGTCTCGAGTGAGCCTCGCCTGCAGCGGAAGCCTCCCTTTGCAGGATGTATTGATGAGGAGGTGTCGTGCGGGGGCCTTGTCGTCGTCGACTTGATGCGCTTCGTTCGGTTCGGATTCTCCCCCCGATCGGTTCGTTCCACTTCGGAACTGAAACAGATCTTGAGTTCGAGCTAGTTGAGCGCCCCGCATGTTGCGACTGCAGCGAGCTTTCGGCGAACCGTGCGCGTAGGCAGTTGGAACTTAGGATCCCGATCACTTCGGACAGGATCGGGGTGCTTACCAGTTGAACCATACCTCTATCCCTGTGTTCGGCATCGGCTCACCTCGATACCGATCTCAAGGATTCCCTCCGTTTTTAAGCGCACATCCCTAGTATTGTCCTCGCTTTTTGCTCGCCCAACTTCGGGATACATATCAGTTCGAGGTTGGTTGCGTGCCGAGGACGGTTTGATCCGAAACGCAGCAGACAACAGTGGGGGGGGGGGGGGG
>CAUYUJ010015837.1:281996-319496 GCA_963575745.1 Prorocentrum cordatum
GCGCCGACCCAGGAGGGGTCCGCGCGGACCCCCGTTTGGTAGGTGGACTGTTCGGGACTACCTCCCCCCTGCTGCTGCTGGCCCGCCTCAGTCCCTTCTCTCCTTCGGTGTGGAGGAGGGGGAGGAGGAGGGGGAGGAGGAGGAGGAGGAGGAGGAGGAGGAGGAGGAGGAGGAGGAGGAGGAGGAGGAGCAGGAGGAGGCAGGCCTGGATCACCCGCAGGGGTGCGAGGAGGTGGCCAGCGGCGCCGTGCGCCCCGCCGTCGCCACTGCCGGGCGCGCCTCGGGCAGCTGGCAAAAGGAGGGGTCTTCGGTGCCGCTGCGGGCGCCAGGGCCTTCGCCGCCGCGGCGGGAGCCGCCTCCGAGTCCTGGCCAGAGCGCGCCACGGGAGGGCGCGCCACTCAAGGGCAGTGCTGCGGGGGGACAGGCCCAGGCCCTGAGCAACTGCGTTCGAGTGCGGTGGTCGGCTTTTTTTTCGGGGGGGGTGTTCGAAGCGCGCTGTTTTTCCGAAGGGACTTCTGGCTTGCATTCGGGGTGCGTTGGCGGTATGCTCCTGGAGTCAAGGGCATCAAAAACGCCCCTACCCTGGTTTACGAGGCGCTGTGCGCTGAAACATCCGTGGGCTGACGCGGGAAACCCTGCGTGATGTGCCGCGTCCTGGCGGCTCTAGGCTTTGGGGGTTCCCAGAAGGTTATTACCGACCATGCACTTGCAACCCGGGGTATGGCCGTTTTTTCATCCCTCAATGGAGGCCGCCCAGAGCCCTCACAGCGAGGGGGGGATGCCTCGGCCCCCACTCGCCCGTGGATCGCCGAGGTGGGTCCGCCGGCCCACGCCGCCCAGGAGCGCGCGGCCTCGCCGTCGGGGGCCCGTCGCCGATCCAGCGGCGACGCATCGCCGATCCCAGGTCGACGCTTTCCGCCCCGATCCGCTCTCCTGGCAGAATTCGGGCTACCGGAGGGAAAAACACACAGACACGATTCATCGTCGATGCCTCAGAAAACATGGGAAAATATGGGAATTGGGGGGGAAGACAAAAACCCTGAACATATGGAAAATATGGGGAGTCCTGTTATTTGTGTGTCCCAGGGCCTCTTCACACAGCTCGGGCCTCCAGCGGCCGTTCTGGACGATCCGGGCAGCCCCGGAACGCCTTTCGGCGAGGCGCGGCCGACGAGAGGCATCCCGAGGCGGGAAAGCCGCCAGGAGCCAACGAAGACATCCGAGGACCTCAGCCCTCGAGCCTCGAGACGTCGTCCCGGGCGGTCCCCCCGAACGTTGCCCCTCGTCCTGGTCTCCTCGGCCCTCGTCCGGGCTGTCGAACGGCGGCTGAGGGTGAAGAGCCAGTCCCGGGGAAGAGGCCCAGACCTCTGAGGAGCCACGTGGTGAAGAACAACGCGACGGAGGATGTCTGGGGAGGCCGAGTCGCCCAGTAGCCTGACGATTTCCCCTTCTAAAAGGGAATACATTCCACCGCTTCACAGAGTCCGGACTAAACCGCTGACCCTGCGTATTGCAATTTGCATGTGATTTTGCTTGCTCGTTCGTTTACCGTAGGAATTCACACCATTCCAGCCCAGCCGGAAGCGTTCCCCCCGCCATCCCTGTCAAATAATATCATGCGCGCGCTTTTTCCGTCGCGGAGCGGCAGAGGCGATCCGCTCACGCGTCGAGAAGTCCGGGCTGCGGAGTTGCGAATTGTCGCATGCAAGAGCGGGGAGGGGGACAAGCTAGGTGCGCTCGCGTCATATCTGACGTCCTACCCCTGCCTCCCATCCCTTACCATGGCGCAGATATTTCTATTCGCACCGTCGGATGTCGAGCAGGGCAATGATCTCGAGAGGGTACGCGATGCATAGTAGAGCATGGCATGACATGGCGTAGAAGAGCACGACAGAGCGTCGCATGCCATAGCATGGCGTGGCGTTGCGCAGTGAACCATGTCATCCCAAAGCATTGCAACGCAAAGCATGGCATCGCACAGCGGCGCAGAACACAGCACCGCACAGCATGTCATGGCATGGCGCCAGGTTGCTTGGAAGGTAAATGGATCGTCATCGAGAGGTCTGGGCCGGTCTGGAGTCGTGGCTCCATGCGTAGTAGGTCTTTGGGCTCCCGCAAAGCTCCTCACAAGGCGGGGCTGATGGAGAGCACCCGCTGGCCCTGCTTTCAACATTGTCTTCTCAAAGCAGAAGCGGGGCTACCGCTTAATACTTCCTGAAAACGACGACGCTCCAAAGTGGTTGCTTTTGCGGCAGTAAAAAATCCACGAATCGATACCGAATGTGCAACCACTTCCGATGGTTTTTTCGGGTGGGCATTTTCTAGATTTTGGGGCCTATTTGGAAGGACGGTTAGCGCTGCAGCGGGAGCACGATTCGGAAAAGCGGAAGCGCGGAAATGCGGCCAGCGCTGCAGCGGGAGCACGATTCGGAACGAGCGGAAGTTCGAAAATGATGCTAGCGCTTCAGCGGGAACAGCATTTGGAAGAACAACCTATGCGAAAACCCAACTGCCGGGAATCCTGTGTGCAAAAAGGAGATAGGCGGAGGGGGCCGGACATCTTCCGGACGTCAACAGGGGAGAGGGGAGAGCAGTATTCATATGGTGTACTTGTGAGGAGGGCGGCCGCGGAGGGGGAGGAGGGAGGGAGGGAAGGCACTCACGCGGCGGTGCAGCAAGGAGCGCGCGGGGCGGCCAGGCTGCGCGGCAACCCCTGGCAGCGGCGCAGGGCGGCGTATCCCAAATCAAGAAACCGTTGCAACAGATGGGAAGAAGTGCGCACGCTCGCGTCGTCGAAATCATTCGTAAGGATTAACAGTCCAGGGTCCCAAACACATATATGAAACCAATGATATGCACCGTGAATGTCTAACTCAGTCTGCGCGCGCGCTCTTGTTCATTGACTGCGACCAAACCTGCTTTTCGCGCGCGTGTGCTGGGGGGACACGATCCTTGCCAAATGATACCATGCGGGCCTCTTGTGCGCGTCGGCTGCGCGCGCATGCCGAAATCCTTACCGAACCTTCATCACCGACACGTGGACACCATCATCGTCATCGGCGTGATCAGCGTCGTTGCCGTGTTTGGTTGGCCTTGCCGTCGTCATCCGCATCGTCGTCACCAGCATCGCGACTATCATCATCGTGTCTGCCATTGTCCATGTCGCCATGGTGCCGCGCCCGCTCGAGGCACCGACTGGCACTGACGTGCACGACCGTCATCGCGGTGTGCAAGACGCGTTGGGAAGTGCCCAGCGGTCGGCGCCACCGCGGCCGCGTCGGTCGCGCCAGACTAGCTGGTCGCTCTGCGCGCGAGCCTGCGCGCGCAAGCGAGGCTGCGGCGATGCGCCAGCCATCGCCAAGCAGCCATCGCAATCGCCGCCGCATGGTTTTGCAGCCAAGTTGTGGGTGGGTGGGTGGGATGCTGCGCGCCCTTCCCGCCCCGCGCCGCGCGGAGGTCCTCCCGCGCAGAGGGTCGCGCCCCTCCCCCGTCGCCTGCGCGGGCGATGCGCGCGGTCCAGGGGCCGACGGCGCGGGGACCTCGGCTCGGCAGCTCAAGATATTTTTTGGTATGCCCCACCCTCCCCGCCCCAGTCAGGTTCCACCGCCCGGGGCCGCGTTCACTGTACGAGAAAGTTGCCCCAGGGAGGGCATTTTGTGTGCCAGACCCACGGCCAATACCCCCGTGGGTATAGTGTAGAAGCCTCTGGGGCCGACAAAAGACACCCACACCGCTACCCCTCCCTCGTCTGCACCTTCCCGGGCCTCGTCGGAGGCCCTCGTCGCCACCGCTGGATTCGCCTCGAAGTCTCGTAGCTCTGGTCTGGAGAGCAGCGGTGTGGGCACCTCTTGCGTGGTGGCCACGGTGCGGCACGGCACGGTCCGGCAGGGGTACGCGGCGCCAGTGCGGTTGGCTGTGTCCGGTCGTGACCGGCGGTGCGGGCAGCGCAGGTACGGTCAAACGACGCGAAGATCGGGACAAAATCGGATCGGGATAACTCGAAATCTCTGAGAATCGGCGGGTTGGGAGGATGTATTGGGCGCCGCGGCCGCTCCAGAGCGTTCCGGAACGCTCTGAGAGCGCTCCGGAACGCTCTGGAGCGATTTATCCCGATCCTAGCCTTGTTTTATACGGTGGCGGGACTTCGGGTACGGTGCCGGGACTGCGCGGTGCCAGCACGTTTCTGTGACCACGGCCAGTACCAGCAAGTTGGTACGGACATATATGTCTTTCAGACGGCCGAGGTCAACCAATGTCTTTGCGGGCTTTTCGCTCTAGAACCCTCTTTGAAGTCTTTTGGGGCCATCTTGAGGATATCTTGGTATGCTGGAGGGCATCGATCAATCTGAAATCGCCGAAGGTCTGAACTCGCCAGTTGGGCCGCTCTTCGGGCGCTCTTGGGCGCTTTTGCGGCCGTCTGGGAGCCTTTATTGGCTCCTTCTGGGGGTCCTGTGGGCCATCTTGGAGCCATCTTGAGGCTTCAGCAGTCCGTCGGAAGCCAAATGGCGAGCAGGCAAACATCATTCCATGGAGTTTGGACGGGTTTGGGCCTCTCGAGGGCGCTCTTGGGAGACCCCGCGGCTTGTTGGAGCAGTCTTGGGCTGTTCTTGGGGCATCTTGGAGGTGTGTTGGAGGCTATCTTGAGCCCAGGTGGACTATCTTGTGCAATCGTGGAGGCACACTTTTGGACTATTCCTTCGCGACGGCATCGCCACCGTCGACCGATAGCATCCCTCCCCCTTCTCGGTCCTCCCTCCTTCGGCCTCCCTTCACATGCTGCGTATGTTGATACAGGCCCATGTGTCTTGTCCGCCCGTCCGCCTGTCGTCGTCGCCGTAGGGCTCCCCTGGCATTGCACACCCGCCAGGGGCCAGCGTTGCTTCGGCTCCGCTCTGGGTCGCGTCGGCCACCGTCGCTGTCGCTGTCGCCGTCACTCGGGTCGGTGGCCCTGACGAGGGGGTGGCGGCGGCTGTGGCAGCGCCGAAGCGCGCCCGTAGTCCAGCAAGGCATGAAGGTGCAAACCCGACTTAGCTGGCTGCTGCTTTTTGGGGGGCCTGTGCTCAGGATAGGCTGCACCACCGCTCAACGATGTGCCGTTAACCGAACCTGCGAGGTGGGACCTTCTCCATTAGGGGGTCACCCCGATCTTCTCCCTCCGCCATCGTTGGCCTCGCTGGGGTTCCGCGCACACAGGCCCATGCGTCTATGTACCCTTTCGGCCACTCTGGTTCATGCTGGAGCCATCTTGGGACATCTTGGTCGCTCCAACGCCCCTCGAAACCCTCCGTCCAGATCCAGGGAAGGGGGAAGGGGAAACACCATCCCCGAAGGGTAAAAGGCACAACGGTTGCAGGCAGTGGAGAAACAAGAATCCTTGAGCAAATTTGAGTCTCGATTCACCATGCAATGAGTGTCGATTGTTGCTTTCACAGTTTCCCCATATTGCTGCTCCAGGCAGGCACGCCTGTCTGCTAGCAGCTCGCCGTCATTCCCGTCGCTGGGGCCCTCTTTTGCTGAAGGGGGCGCGATTTGATTCGAGTTGGCTCTATGGAGAACCGAGCATCGACTAAGCATTTGACGTTGTGTCCACATGACTGTTCCTGCTGCTGCTGCTGCTGCTGCTGCTCACATCGACCTTGCTGCAGTCGGCCCACAAGGCATATATTCACAACTTATAGACTTATAGCGTGTATGGGCGTTGCGTCCCCTTCACACGAGTGTGCTGCAGGAGCTTGTGGCGTCGCTGGCGAGTTGCGCTGCTCGGCGGGTAAGGACAGCAAGCCAAATGCTCTGGGATCAGAGGCGGCTCAACGTAACAGGTGAAGGCATGGGACGGTGAGTAGCAAGACGCGACGCGAGCGTGTGCTAGTTAGGTGAACGATTCTGGTGGATTCATGGAGTATGCTCGCAATGCGAAGCGAGGGACCAGGAAACGGAGGATTTGCTTCGGCCACATCTTGTGCTCTCGATGCGCGGGAAGGAGCAGGAGGGGGCATGCTCGTTTTGTGCTGGAAGTCCACAGTGCACACTGGGAAAATGCACACGGGGCAGGGTGGGGCTCGAGGGACCTCGCGAGAGCTCTGGACTCCTTAGCAGGGACCTTTTCGTGAGGAGTCCTCAGTGCGGCTTGCGAAGGCCTTACGGCTGGTGCCGCCGACCCTGAGGTTTGGGAAGAGGGCGCGGAGCATGGGCAGGAAGATGAGGAGGGGGACAGGGGGAAGAGGAGGATGAGGAGGAGTAGGGGCACAGGGGGGGAATGAATAGGAGGAGAGTGAGGCGAGCAGGTGTCGCATGTACAGGTAGAGGGCGGGGCACGAAGGAAGGGCAGGGGCGAGTAGAGCGTGGCGATCATGAGGAGGAGAAGGAGGAAGACAATGGCGAGGATGTTGACGATGTTGACGACAACGCCGGTTGCCTATCAGCACACTTCGGGGCGCTTTGGAGCCCTCCTGGGCGACTTCCAGGGTTCCTTCGCTGTTTTGGAGCTAGGCTCGGCATTTTGGGCATTTGGGAGGCCACGGAGTGTAGGTTTGGAGGGCGCCGGGGCCAGGACCTGGGCTGCTGCGGTCGGGGCCAGGGCCGTGGCTCCCAGCTCCGGACCCCCGGCCCCCGGCCCCGAGAGCCAGGACCGGCGCCGCATTTGATCTGGGACGCCCCTGGGCCTTCCTTGGGACCGACCCCCCCCCGTCGGGGAAGGGATGACAGGGAAGGGGCTTCCCGCGACGTCTTTCTGGAGTTTTGTGGAACCGCGGGATTCTCCGGCTTCCTGGGAGAGGCGTCGTATCTGACCCGGGAGTTCCCCGGGACCTCCCCGGACTTCCCCGGGGACCCCCCCCGGGCGGGGAAGGGATGCGGGCTTCCCTCGACGTCTTTCTGGAATGTGGTGGAACCGCGGGATTCGCGAGCTTCCTGAGAAAAACGTCATGTCTGACCCAGGAGTCAGGACAGCCTCAGAGAGAACAGAGAAAAACCGAACAGCCTCTTCCACACGCCAACGCAGGGCCGGCGGATTTCCGAGTGAGTATTTTTTAGTCAGTATTCTGTAGTAGGAGTACATGATAGGACATTCTCACCAAGGAATCCTTCGCAACGAACCCGTAGGACAGGATTCAGGAATCTTTGATACGACATCCGTAGTGGAGAATCCTGGTTCCAGCTCCAGCAGGATTCCAATAGGGCTGGTTCCAGCTTCGGTAGGCTTCCTATAAAGGTGTTTCCAGTTCCAATCGGATTCCTGTTGTTTCGCGGGTCCCAGGTTCAATAGGATTCTCATCGAGCTGGTTCCAGTTCTGATCGGATTCCTGTAGCTTCGTTTTTTTTTTTTTTTTTTTTTTTTTTTTTTTTTTTTTTTTTTTTTTTTTTTTTTTTTTTTTTTTTTTTTTTTTTTTTTTTTTTGTTTTTTTTGTTTTTTGTGTGTCTTCAGTAGGGTGCGTATGTAGAGCCAGCCCTTCTAGGGACCGTGGCTTCGCTGGAGCAGAGATGCAAGTACAGCGTGGAACTGGTGAGTTTCGAGTAAAGGGAGCGGTTTCTCCTTTGTTATTGTCGGTTGCTGGGGTTGCTGTTGCGGTGGGGGGTTGCTGGCGACGCGGTCTTGTCGCTAGGCTTGACTGCTAGGTGTGAATGCGGGCGACAGGGGATCGTGGGACGCGGCTCTCAAGGCTGGCTTGGTTTTGAGTTTTAATTTTTGAGGAATAATCATTGTTGATATCCCCTCACCAGTGCACATCACTTTTCACTTGAAGTGCCCCCCCCTCGGGGCTCGCACCCCAGTTTTATGAGTGAAAGTCCTCATGCTCAAACTGTGCCCCTGGCCTCCTGGCTACAACAACAACGGCTCCTGCTTGATATTTCCTTGCAATTTATTCGAAAGTCGCGCTCTCGCGCGAGGCATCCTCACATGTATGCAGGAATCGCGCTCTCGCGTGGGACCTCCTCGCAATTAATTCAGACGCGACGTCGCGAGTTCGGCAGTCATGAATCACGCTCTCGTTTTTTATAAGAAACAGTTTTTCTCTTCTATTGGGAATCGCGCCATCGCTCGAGACTTCTTCTTGAACCATGCAGGACGCACGCTTCAGCAGCCCGCCTGCTCGACCTGGCCGCCAGGGCCCGCCTTCCCGACCCGCCCACTAGGCTGTGCCCGCTCGATCTGCCCGTCTGGTTCTACCACTTGTTTTCTGCTCCTAGCCCCCCTCCGCTCTTTCGTGCTCCATCCTTGTTCCTCTCCCTTCCATCCTTCCTCCCTTCCCCTGTTTTAGGGGCTGCACTAAATGCACGCGGCAGGTAAGGAAGATATACTCCCAAGGGGGTTCGATCGAAGACGAAGAGGGCAGGTACCGATGGTTTGTGATTTACGTGTTGAATGGCACGCGAACAGACAGAAGCGAGCAGTCTTAACATGGGTGTTGGTGTTGATTGACACGTGACCTTGTTGCCCGTCCCCCCCAGCAACCAGCAACCAGCAACCGAAGGTTCATTTCAGCACACCCCTCGCGAGGATCGGGGCCCTGGCCCCACACGGAGCTCCACCGAAGCTTCATTTCGGCGCACCCCTCTCGAAGATCGTGGCCGTGGCCCGACAGGGAGCTCCACCGAGGGTTGATTTCGGCACAACCCTCCCAATGATCGTGGCCTTGGCCCTACAGGGAGCTCCATCGAAAGTTCATTTCAGCACACCCCTTTCGAGGATCGTGGCCTTGGCCCCACAGGGGGCTCCACCGAAGGTTCATTTCGGCACAGCCCTCTCGAGGATCGTGGCCCTGGCCGCACAGGGAGCTCCACACCCCTCTCGGGGATCTTGGCCCTGGCCCCACAGGGGGCTCCACCGAAGCTTCATTTCAGCACACCCAACTCGAGGATCGTGGCCGTGGCCCGACAGGGAGATCCACCGAAGCTTCATTTCGGCGCACCCCTCTCGAGGATCGTGGCCTTGGCCCTACAGGGAACTCCACCGAAGCTTCATTTCGGCGCTCCCCTCTCGAGGACCGCGGCCCTGGCCCCACAGGGAACTCCACCGAAGCTTCATTTCGGCACACCCCTCTCGATGATCGTGGCCCTGGCGCCAATGGGAGCTCCACACACCCTTCGAGGATCGCATGGGATTCCTATACAATCCTTATCGGATCCCTATCGGATCCTATAGGATCGCATGGGATTCCTGTACAATCCTTGTAGGATTCCTGTCGGATCCTATAGAATCGCATGGGAATCCTATATCATGCCTGCACGATCCTATAGGACCCTATAGGGTCGCATGGGATTTCTTTACGATCCTTATATTGTATACGATTCCTCTAGGATCCGATAGGATCGCATGGGATTCCTATACAATCCCTATACGATTCCTACAGGATCCTATACGACTCCTATCGGACCCTATAGGGCCGCATGGGATTCTTGTACAATCCCTGTATGATTCGTATCGGATCCTCTAGGACCGCAGTGTATTCCTATAGAATCCCCATACGATTCGTATGGGATCCTATAGGATCGCATGGGATTCTTACATGGGGTTTCAATACAATCCCTCATGCGATTCCTATAGGATCCGACGGGGTCGCATGGGATTTCTATAGTATCCTATACGATACCTATAGGACCCTACAGGATCGCATGGGATCCTCATAGAATCCCCACAGGATTCTGTCGGATCCCTATAGGATCCTATAGAATCGCATCGGACCCCTATAGGATCCTCATAGGATCCCTATATGATCGCATCGGATTCCTGTAGTTTTCATAGGGTCATATAGGAACCGATCGATTCCGGAGCTTCGCTGTTGCAGACATGGAAACGTTGCATAAAGGAGGAGTTCACACCTTTAAGCAAGCGAAGTTACAGCGGCGCGAGGAATGGAGCCCGAGGTTGTTGGTTGCTGGTTGCCGGAGGGGGTTGCTTACCCCCAGGTAGTAAGGTCACGGGTTGTCCGTTAAGGACAAGCGTTGACCAAGTTTCTTGGTGAACGGGCAACAAGAGCACGTGCCAACCTTGTTGTTGTTGTTGTTGTTGTTACTGCTGCTGTTGTTGTTGTCGTTGTTGTTATTGTAGTTGTTGATGTTTTCATTATTGGTGTTGCTTTCTCATGTTTCAAGAAGAGTTGTTGTTGATCCCCACCTGGCATTTTTCAACCAACGTGCTCCTCCCTGGGCTCGCATTTGGTTTTTTACAAGGGACAATGGGGGATCACCGGACTGCGTTGTTGGGCCCCGAACTACAGCAATAACAACGGCGCTCGCCTGATATATATATATATATATATATATATATATATATATATATATAGATGTGTGTGTGCGTGTGTGTGTATTTATAAAATTACCCTGTGACGTACCGAACCCATTTGTATCATGGGAAACGAGGAGTTGGCCGAAACTTGCACGCACAATCAAATTGCAGGATCCGTTGTTTGATATGTAAGCTACTTGGGACACGCGCCAATGGCATGATGCGCAGGAGAACCATACAAGAACGAGGGGCGACAACTACAGGCTCGAAGAGGACATGGGGAGTCGGGAACGAAGAGCAGGAGAAAGACGTGCGGGAAGCCCACTGTGCTGTGCTCCTCAGCAGCCCTCGAAAGTGGCGACAATTTCACAGATCGCAGCCCCCCAAGGATGGCGAGGTCTGATATGAGTCTGCGGTGAGTACCCACTGTGCTGGGCCCCTCAGCAGCCCTCGAAAGTGACGACAGTTTCACAGATCGCAGCCCCCCAAGGATGGCGAGGTCTGATATGAGTCTGCGGTGAGAACCCACTGTGCTGGGCCCCCCAGCAGCCCTCGAAGGGGGCGACCGTTTCACATATCGCAGCCCCCCAGGGATGGCGAGGTCCCATTTGGGTCTGCGGTGAGCACCCACTGTGCTGGGCCCTTCAGCAACCCTCGAAAGTGGCGACAGTTTCACAGATCGCAGCCCCCTTGGGATGGCGAGGTCCCATTTGAATCTGCCGTGGGTGCCCGCTGTGCTGGGCCCCCCCCAGCAGGCCTCGAAAGTGGCGACAGTTTCACAGATCGCAGCCCCCCCAGGGATGGCGAGGTCCCATTTGAGTCTGCGGTGGGTACCCATTGTGCTGGGCCCCTCAGCAGCCCTCGAAAGCGGCGACAGTTTCACATATCGCAGCCCCCAGCAGCCCTCGAAACGCAGCGACGAGCGAGGTAAGAAAGTGGCGACAATTTCACAGATCGCAGCCCCCCAAGGATGGCGAGGTCTAATTTGAATCCGCCGTGGGTACCCACTGTGCTGGGCCCCCCCAGCAGGCCTCGAAAGTGGCGACAGTTTCACAGATCGCAGCCCCCCAGGGATGGCGAGGTCCCATTTGAATCTGCCGTGGGTACCCACTGTGCTGGGCCCCCCAGCAGCCTCGAAAGTGGCGACAGTTTCACAGATCGCAGCCCCCCAGGGATGGCGAGGTCCCATTTGAATCCGCCGTGGGTGCCCACTGTGCTGGGCCCCCCAGCAGGCCTCGAAAGTGGCGACAGTTTCACAGATCGCAGCCCCCCAGGGATGGCGAGGTCCCATTTGAATCCGCCGTGGGTACCCACTGTGCTGGGCCCCCCAGCAGGCCTCGAAAGTGGCGACAGTTTCACAGATCGCAGCCCCCCAGGATGGCGAGTCCCATTTGAATCCGCCGTGGGTGCCCATTGTGTTGGGCCCCCCAGCAGGCCTCGAAAGTGGCGACAGTTTCACAGATCGCAGCCCCCCCAGGGATGGCGAGGTCCCATTTGAATCCGCCGTGGGTACCCACTGTGCTGGGCCCCCCAGCAGCCCTCGAAAGTGGCGACAGTTTCACATATCGCAGCCCCCAGCAGCCCTCGAAACGCAGCGACGAGCCAGGTAAAAGGCAGGGGGGGAGAGAGGGACGGGAAGGAATGTTCGCGCGAGCAGTGCTCTATTCAAAACGAGAACCCAACGCAGGAGGGTTGGGGGAACAAAAAAATCGAGCTCTTGCGCGGGACTTTTTCATAACATATGCAGGAATTGAGCTCACGCGTGGGGCTTCCTCGCGATTTATTCAAACGCCGTGCCCTCGACGCTCAGGAATCGCGCTCTTGTTTTGGTTGTTGGTCGCGATTCGGTTGAGAATCTCGCTATCCTTCGAGACTTCCTCGCGACCCATGTAGTATTCACGCTTCAGCAACTCGCCGGTTCGACCTGGCCGCTTGGTCCCGCCTTCCCGACTTGCCCGTTAGGGTCTACCCGCCTGATCAGCCCGTCTGGTTCTGCCTCGTGTTTTCTGCTCCTAGCTCCCCTCCTGCTAATCCCGTGCTCCCTCCTTCGCTCTCCCCCTTCCGTCCGTCCTCTCTGCCTCTGTTCTAGGGGCTGCGCCATTGACACGCGGTACGTAATACAGTTATACCACAAGGGTGGTACGATCGAAAACGACGAGGGCGGGTACCGAGGCTTTGTGATATACGTGTCGAATGGCACGCGAGCAGATCGGAGCGAACAGTCTTGTCATGAAGATTGTTACTGTTGTTGTTGAGTTCTCACTTGTGATGAATAATTATTGTTACATTTTTTCGATTGAAGTGCCCCTCCCGGGGCTTGCACCTTGTTCCTTAGCAGGGAAAGTTTTGACGGTCAAACTGTATCGTTGGCCCCCAGTTTACAACAACAGCGGCTCCCGTCTGAGATTTCGCAATTCATTCAGATGCCTGTCCTCGACACGGAGGAATCGCGCTCCCGCTATATATATATATATATATATATATATATATATATATATATATATATATATATAATATATATATATGTGTGTATATATATATATATATATATATATTGCGTGGCGGTTCACGCGAGATTCACGCTTCAATGACCATGCCCGCTCGACCCGCCCGTCGGGGCTTGCCATCCCGACCAGCCCGTTAATGACTGCATTCGCCGCTCGCTGCCCTTAAGCCGCCTTCGATGCCCCTCGCTGCCCGTACTGGTTCCGCGGTCGCCTTCGCTCGCTGCCCGTCGTGGCTCCGTTGCTGCCTTCAGTGGCCCCGTCGCTGTCTTTTGTGGCCCCTCATTCTATGCCCTTCGTGGCCCCCGCTCGCACGCGCCCGTCGTGGCCAAATACGCATGCCCTTCGTAGCCCCGCTGTCGCCCTTCGTGGCCCCGTCGCTGCCCTTCGTGGCCCCTTTGCTGCCCTCAGTGGCCCCGCTGGTGCCCTTCGTGGCCCCGTCGAAGGTTGGGGGGTGAGATCGAACGGAGACCCCCAACCTGGAAATCGTTTCGTTTCATTCGTGTCTTGCGTGCGCGCGAGACGAAGCTGCGTGGGCGCGCGAGAGGAGTGAACCCGCCGTTGCTAGGGCAAGGTCATTTCAAATGATTCTCCCCCTCCCGCCCGTCCGGCGGTGGCCCCGCGGTGTCCCGCGGTGTCCCGTGGTGTCCCGTGGTGTCCCGTGGTGTCCCATGGTGTCTGCCGTTGCTAGGGCGAAGTCAAGACAAATGATTCTCCCCCGCCCGCCCGTCCGTCCGTCCGTCCGGCGGTGGCTCGCGGTGTCCCGCGGTGTCCCGTGGTGTTCCGTGGTGTCCCGTGGTGTCCCATGGTGTCCCGTTGAGTGAGATCGATAGTGAGATCGATAGTGAGATCGATACTGAGATCGATGTGGTGCCCCGAGGTGTCCCATGGTGTCCCGAAGTTTCCCAAAAAGTGAGACCGATAGTGAGATCGATAGTGAGATCGACAGGTGTCCCGTGGTGTCCCGTGGTGTCCCGTTGAGTAAGATCGATAGTGAGATCGATAGTGAGATCGGTAGTGAGATCGATGTGGTGTCCCGAGGTGTCCCGTGGTGTCCCGTGGTGTCCCACAAAGTGAGATCGATAGTGAAATCGATAGTGAGATCGACAGGTGTCCCGTGGTGTCCCGTGGTGTCCCGTGGTGTCCTGTTGAGTGAGATCGATAGTGAGATCAATAGTGAGATCGATAGTGAGATCGATGTGGTGTCCCGAGGTGTCCCGTGGTGTCCCGTGGTGTCCTATGGCGTCCCGTTGAGTGAGATCGATAGTGAGATCGATAGTGAGATCGATAGTGAGATCGATAGTGAGACCGATAGTGAGATCGAGAGGTGTCCCGTGGTGTCCCATGGTGTCCCGTGGTGTCCCGTGGTGTCCTGTTGAGTGAAATCGATAGTGAGATCGACAAGTGTCCCGTGGTGTCCCGTGGTGTCCCGTGGTGTCCCGTTGAGTGAGATCGATAGTGAGATCGATTCGGTCAGATGTTGGTTCCCCCCCTCTCCCCCCCCCACACAACCTCCTTATCACCCAAAGGGTCGTATAGGTATACGAATGCCCTTCGTAGCCCCCGCTCGCTCGCGCCCGTCGTGGCCCCACATGCATGCCGTTCGTGGCCCCGCCGTCGCCCTTTGTGGCCCCCTCGCTGCCCGTCGTGGCCCCAGGGCTGCCCTCGGCGGCCCCGTCGCTGCCCTCTGTGGTCTCGGATTTTATGCCCTTCGTGGCCCACGCTGGCTACTCTCACGATTTACTTGGGAATCGCGCTATCGCTCGTGATTTCCTCGCGGATCCACGCTTCAGCAACCCGCCTGCTGGACCTCGTCGCCTGGGCCCGCCTTCCCGACCTGCCCGCTATGGGTCTGCCCACCCGATCTGCCCGTTGGTTCTACCACTTGTCTTCTGCTCCTTGCCCCCCTCCTGCTAATTTCTCTCGTGCCCCATTCTTTTCCCTCCCTCTTCCACCCGTCCTCTCTTCCCTTGTTTTAGGGGCTGCACTATATACACGTGGCAGGTAAGGAAGATACACCCCCAAGGGGGTGAGATCGAAGACGACGAGGGCGGGTACCGAGGGTTTGGGATATACGTATTGATTGGCAAGTGAGCAGATAGGAACGAACAGTCTTAACATGATTGTTGTTGTTGTTTTTGCTGTTGCGGTTGCTGTTGTTGTTGTTGTTGTTGTTGTTGTTGTTGTGGTTGTTGTGGTTGTTGTTGTTTGTGTTGTTGTTGTTGTTGTTGTTGTTGTTGTTGTTGTTGTTGTTGTTGTTGTTGTTGTTGTTGTTGCTGCTGCTGCTGCTGCTGTTGTTGTTGTTGTTGTTGTTGTTGAACTCTTTTCTGAAGAAAGACTAGTGTTGATCCCCCCTCCGGTAACATGTGTTTTTTTCGATTGAAATGCCTTTCCTGGGGCTCGCACCTTTTTTTGTCAGGGAAAGTCTGCCTCCTCAACCTGCACCCATGGCGCCCGGTTTTGAAGCAGCAGCGGCTCCCGCCTGATCTTTCATCACAATGCATTCCTAAATCGCGCTCTCGCGCGGGAGCTCCTTACATTCATTCAGGAATCGCGCTCTCGCGTGGGACTTCCTCGCAACTTATTCAGACGCCCTCGGCGCTGAGGAATCACGCTCTCGCTTTGGTTTTTATTACGGTTTACTTGGGAATCACGCTATCGCTCGAGACATCTTTGCGATTCATGCAGGACCCATGCTTCAGCAGCCCGCCTGCTCGACCTGGTCGCCTGGGCCCGCCTTTCCGACTTGCCGCTATGGGTCTGCCCACCCGATCTGCCCGTCTGGTTCTACCACCTGTTTTCTGCTCCTCGCCCCCCTCCTGCTAATTTCTCGTGTTCCATTCTTCTCTCCCCCTCCTTCCATCCGTCATCTCTTCCCCTGTTTTAAGGGCTGCTCTAAGCGCACGTGGCAGGTAAGGAAGATATGCCCCCGAGGGGGTACGATCGAAGACGTAGAGGCCAGGGATCGATGGTTTGTGATATACGTCTTGAATGACACGCGAGCAGATAGGAGCGAGCAGTCTTCAAATGATTGTTGTTGCTGTTATTGGATTCTCATGTCTGAAGAAAATTGTTGTTGATCCCCCCGTCTCGTGCCCATTATATTTTTCAATTGAAGTGCCCTTCCAGGGGCTCGCATCCTGTTTTTTACCATGGATCGTCTTGAGCGTCAAATTGCGCCCCTGGCCCCCGCGTTTCGATAACAACGGCTCCCGCCTGACATTTCTTTACAATTATTTAGAGATCAGACTTTCGCTGGAGGCTTCCTCGCAATTTACTCCTCAGGAAGCGCGCTCTCGCTTGGGACTTCTCCGCAATTCTAGCTTCGCGTATCCCCACCAGCCCATCCAGAAACGATGTCCAGGCGAGTTGATGTGATCAGAGAAGTGCGGGAGCGAAGAGGGGGACGGCCGCATTGTGCGAAGGAGGGAGGAGGAGAAGGAGAAGACTGGATGGATGGATGAGGGAGGGGGGAGAAGGAGGATGAATAGGATGATGATGATGATGATGATGATGATGATGATGATGATGATGATGATGCTGATGATGATGATGATGCTGACGATGATGCTGATGATGATGATGCTGCTGCTGATGATGATGATGATCATGATGATGCTGATGATGATGATGATGATGATGACGACGACGATGATGATGATGATGATGATGCTGATGATGATGGTGGTGGTGGTGGTGATGATTATGATGATGCTGATGATGATGATGCTGGTGATGCTGATGATGCTGATGATGCTGCTGATGATGCCGATGATGCCGATGATGATGTTGATGATGCTGATGCTGATGCTGTTGATGCTGATGATGATGACGATGACGATGACGATGATGATGATGATGATGATGATGATGATGATGATGCTGATTATGATGGTGATGATGATGATGATGATGATGATGCTGATGAGGCTGCTGCTGCTGCTGATGATGATGATGATGATGATGATGATGATGATGAGATGATGATGATGACGATGATGATGATGATGATGATGATGATGATGATGACGATGATGATGATGATGATGATGATGATGATGATGATGATGATGATGATGCTGATGATGATGATGATGATGATGATGATGATGATGATGATGATGATGATGATGATGATGATGATGATGATGATGATGATGATGCTGATGCTGATGCTGATGCTGATGCTGATGCTGATGCTGAGGTGGAGGAGGAGGACGAAGAGGAGGAGTAGGACGAGGAAGGAGGAGCAGGAGGAGGAGGAGGGCAAGGAAAAGGGCCAGAGGTCTCTTGGATGCCTCTCGCAGCCTCTTGGGGTATCTCTTGGGCGCTTCTTGGTGGCCTCTTGGGACGTCTTCGGTGTCTCTTGGCGGTCCTTGGGGGCTCTTGGGAGTCTTGGGTGCCTCGGGGGAGCCTCTTGGGGCCGCTTGGGGTCCTCTTGGGGACTTCTGGGGGCCTCTTGGGGACCTCTAGGGGCCATCTCGCGGCCGTCTTGGGACCTCTTGGGGCTTCCTGGGCGCCTCTTGGGGCTATCTTGGAGGAGATCGATCAAAGAAGACGGGGGCTTATTTTAGCGTTGCCAAAATGGGGCCAAAACCATAGGACAACCAATGGTTCTGGCTTCCTCGCCGAGGCCGTTTTGGGCGCTCTAACTACCCGCGAGCGGCCCCGTCCAGGTCCAGGGGAGGGGGTAGGGGAGGGGTCAAGACACCCTCTCCGCAGGCAAGCCGTCTAGCTCGCTCCCACCCGCCCTCCCACCACAGAAGTGGCATCCGAGTCTCGGCATAGCCAGGGGTCGCCACTGGATGGACAGCCACTGGGAACCAAAGCGGACGCCAGGTGCGCGACGCTCGCCGCGGGCTCCACATGCGGTTGGTGTGCCATCCTTGTAAAAGACGTGATGCCCCCCCGTCCGCATGGTCCAGATGCTGATGTGGGGGGTGTCAGCACTGTTCTGGGCCCGCGCACAGCAAGCATCATCATGCGGGCACCACCGCCGTCCCTGTCAAAAAAGCAGTGCAAAGTGGTCGCGGGTGGCCAGCACGATTCCCACGACGTTGTCGCAACGTGCTCTTTGCATTGCTTTTGACACGGATGTTGTTCCTGCACAAAGCGGCTTCATTAAGGGTGCCCCGGCATCCTTGTCAAAAAACAATATGTGCTCACAGAGCGCCAGCGCATTGTCCAGATTTTGCTGCAATGTGCACTTCGTATTGTTTGTTAGGGATTGTGGAGGGTGTTGGCAGGGCGGGCCCCGCAATGTGTTTTTTTGCATGGTTTTTGACAGGGATGGTGGGGGGGGTGCCCGCATGGTTCAGGGTTGGCTGCCGGCCAGGTGGGGGAGGGGGTGTTCATTAGGGAACAATGATAAATCCTCCCCGAAGGGGAAGCGGGAGGGGTGGAAGAGGGAACGCCCTAAACCACCTACGCCCAGAGGGCTGGTGGGATTTATTCAGATGCCGCTCCTCGACGCTCAGCATCCGCACTCTCGCTTTGGACGTTCTCACGGTTCACTTGGGAGTCGCGTTCCCGCTAGATATTTCCTGGCGATCCAAGCAGGGTTCACGCTTCAACGACCCGCCCGCTCGACCCGCCCGCCGGGGCCTGCCCGCCCGACCAGTCCGTTAGGGACTGCAGTCGCCGCTCGCTGTCCTTCGCCTGCCTTCGATGCCCCTCGTTGCCCGCACTGGTTTCCGCGGTCGCCGTCGCTCCCTCCCCTTCGTGGCCCCGTTGCTGCCCTGGCCCCGTCGCTGCCTTCTGTGGCCCAGCATGATCTGCCCTTCGTGGCCCCTGCTCGCTCGCGCCCGTCGTGGCCCCACACGCATGCCCTTCGTTGCCCCGCTGTCGCCCTTCGTGGCCCCCTCTCTGCCCTTCGTGGCCTCATATGCGTGCCCTTCGTGGCCCCGCTGTCGCCATTTCTGGCCCCATACATGTATGCCCTTCGTGGCCCCCGCTCGTTCGCGCCCGTCGTGGCCTCATATGCGTGCCCTTCGTGGCCCCGCTGTCGTGTCCCTTCCTTCTATCCGTCTCCTCTTCCCCTGCCTTAGGGGCTGCACGAAAGACACGCTGCAGGTAAGAAAGACATGCCCCCAAATGCTTACGATCGAAGACGAAGAGGGCGGGTATCGAGGGTTTGAGATGTACGTGATGCATCGCACGCGAGCAGATACGAGCGACCAGTCTTCAACTGAGTGTTGTTTGTTGCTGCTGCTGTTGTTGTGGTTGTTGTTGTTGTTGCTGTTGTATTGTAGTAGTAGTAGTAGTAGTAGTAGTTGTTGTTGTTGTTGTTGTTGTTGTTGTTGTTGTTGTTGTTGTTGTTGTTGTTGTCGTCGTTGTTGTTGTTGTTGTTGTTGTTGTTGGTGGTGGTGGTGGTGTTGCTGCTGCTGTTGTTGTTGTTGCTACTGCTGTTGTTGCTGCGATTGTTGCGATTGTTGTTGTTGTGGTTGTTGTTGGTGCTACTGTTGTTGTTGTTGTTGTTGTTGTTGTTGCAGCTGCTGATATTTGTGCTGTTGCTGTTGCTGTTGTGATTGTGGTTGTGGGTGTGGTTGTGGTTTCAGTTGTGGTTGTTGAGCTTTCATTGAAAGTCATATTTATGGTTGATCCCCCCCTGGTAACCATTGTGCTTTTCAATTGAAATGCCCCCCTCGGGGCTCGCACCCTGTTTTTCCCAACCCTCCTTTGTTTGGGTTATTTAATCGCTTCGCTCATTCCGCCGGCCCGTATTGTGCCATCGCAGGCGTTTGCTTGCGCGTTCGTGGCCTCTTGGAGCCTCGGTGGGGCCGTTTGGGGCCTCTTGGCGCCTCTTTTTAGGCCTCTTGGAGAACTCGGGAGGCCTCCAGGGGGCCTCCTGAGCTCTCGTGACGGTCTCTTGGGGGGCTTTCGGCGGGCTCTTGGCGGTATTTGTTGGTCCTCTTGGGGCCTGGGGCCTGACGTTGTTGGTCCTCTTGGGGCCTCACGGGAGCTTATTGGGGCGTCTTGGGGGTGTCTTGGAGAGTCTCTTGGGGCCTCTTTCGGGGTCCTGGGCGCCTTCTGGGGCGGAGGGCTCGATTTTTCAGTTCTCGGTTCCCTTCTTGAGCCCCTCTTGGGCCCGTCTTGGGGCCTCTTGGTCCGCCTTGGGCAGCACTTGGGCCGTCTGGGGGGCGCTCTTGGGCCGCTCCGGGGCCGTCTTGGGAGCCTCGTGGGCCGTCTTGGAGCAGTCTTGAAGGCCTCTTGGGCCCTCTTGGAGCGTCCGGAAGCGAAAAGGCCAGAACGCAAAAAAACATAGAAAAAACAAATGAAAATCAACGATTTTGGCAACTTGGGGCCCTCTTCGGAGGCCTCTTGGAAGGCCCTTGGAGCGTCTTGGAGGCCTCTTGGGCTGTCTTGGGGCCATCTGGGGCGTCTTCGGGCGATCTTTGGCCGTCTCGGGCCTCTCTTGGACCGTCTAGAAAGCTTCTCGGGGCCCTCTTGGACCGATCTGGAGCCCTCTTGGACTCCGAAACAGAACTCCGGCATCTCTGGCCCGACCTTGCCGGGACCTTGACTTGCCGGGGACTTGCCGGGACCTTGCCGGGGTACTTTTCGTCCGGGGACCCCCAGGGGCCGCCCCGCGCGCGCGAACTAGAAATACTGTTAACCAGGTACCGGAGATCTTAGCACGCCCTGGCCCGTTGGGCCGGCGAATTTCTGAACAGAGCAGTGTGGTCTCCTTCTCCTCCTCCTGGCCCCCCCCCGCTCTCCCTTCGACTCTCTCCTCTCGCATCCCTCTTGGGGGCCGCGAAGTATGAAGCTGTCGCCACCTTCGCATGAAGGGATCGGCTCGGTTCGGTTCGGTCCGGTTCTGCAGCCGGGTCGGTTTTGCTTGGCCCGTTCGGTTTGGCATCGGTCCGGTTTCGGCCGGTTCGGCTTGGGCCTGCCGCCGGTTCGGTTCGGTTCCGGTTTTCGCGCGGTTGGGTCCGACCGGTTCGGTTCGGTTCGAGTGGCCGCTCCGGTTCGGTTCGGCCCGACTGGTCAGGTGCGACGTTGGGCGCCCCGTCTGCGTAAGCGACGACCCAGTTTGAAAAAAAGGGAGGAGGAGGAGGAGGAGGAGGAGGAGGAGGAGGAGGAGGAGGAGGAGAGGAGGAGGAGGAGGAGGAGGAGGAGGAGGAGGAGGCGGAGGCGGAGGCGGAGGAGGGAGGAGGAGGACGACGAGGAGGAGAAGGAGGAGGAGGAGCAGGAGGAGAAACGTGGAGGCGTGGAGGCGCGAGGCCCTCCAGCGACGTGCCCCGACGGGGGTCGCAGCCCCGAGGGGGGTCGCAGCCCCGAGGGGGGTCGCAGCCCCGAGGGGGGTCGCGCCCGCGAGGGGGGTTGCACCCGCCAGGGGGGTTGCACCCGCCAGGGGGGTTGCGCCCGCCAGGGGGGTTGCACCCGCCAGGGGGGTTGCGCCCGCCAGGGGGGTTGCACCCGCCAGGGGGGTTGCACCCGCCAGGGGGGTTGCACCCGCCAGGGGGGTTGCACCCGCCAGGGGGGTGGCACCGCCAGGGGGTGCGCCAGGGGGGTTGAACCCGCCAGGGGGGTTTGCACCCGCCAGGGGGGGCGCCGCCAGGGTGGCCCCGCCAGGGGGTGACCCGCCAGGGGGGTTGGGGTTGCACCCGCCAGGGGGGTTGCACCCGCCAGGGGGGTTGCGCCCGCCAGGGGGGTTGCGCCCGCCAGGGGGGTTGCACCCGCCAGGGGGGTGCACCCGCCAGGGGGGTGGCCACCCGCCAGGGGGGTGGCGCCAGGGGGGTTGCGCCCGCCAGGGGGGGGCACCCGCCAGGGGGGTTGCGCCCGCCAGGGGGGTTGCGCCCGCCAGGGGGGTTGCACCGCCAGGGGGGTAGCACCCGCACAGGGGGTCGCACCCGCCAGGGGAGCACGGTCGCACCCGCCGGGGGGTCGCACCGCCAGGGGGGTTGCACCCGCCAGGGGGGTTGCGCCAGCCAGGGGGGTTGACCACCGCCAGGGGGGTTGCGCCCGCCAGGGGGGTTGCACCCGCCAGGGGGGTTGCGCCCGCCAGGGGGGTCGCGCCCGCCAGGGGGGTCGCGCCCGCCAGGGGTGTCGCAGCCCGCCAGGGGGGTTGCACCCGCCAGGGGGGTTGCACCCGCCAGGAGGGTTGCACCCGCCAGGGGGGGGTTGCACCCGCGAGGGGGGTTGCACCGCGAGGGGGGTTTGCACCCGCCAGGTGGGTTCATGGCGCCAGGGTGTTGCATCCGCCAGGGGGGTTGCGCTCCGCCAGGTGTGGTGCGCCCGCCAGGGGGGGTCGCGCCCGCGAGGGGGGTCGCGCCCGCCAGGGGGGTCGCACCCGCCAGGGGGGTCGCAGCCCGCCAAGGGGGTTGCACCCGCCAGGGGGGTCGCGCCCGCCAGGGGGGTCGCAGCCCGCCAGGGGGGTTGCACCCGCCAGGGGGGTCGCAGCCCGCCAGGGGGGTCGCGCCCGCCACGGGGGTCGCGCCCGCCAGGGGGGTTGCACCCGCCAGGGGGGTTGCACCCGCCAGGGCGGTTGCGCCCGCCAGGGGGGTTGCACCCGCCAGGGGGGTTGCACCCACCAGCGGGGTTGCACCCGCCAGAGGGGGTCGCGCCCGCCAGGGGGGTCGCGCCCGCCAGGGGGGTCGCAGCCCGCCAGGGGGGTTGCACCCGCCAGGGGGGTCGCAGCCCGCCAGGGGGGTTTGGCGCGCCAGGGGGGTGCGCCCAGACAGGGGCGTTGCACCCGCCGGGGGGGGGGGATTGCGCCGCCCAGGATGGTTGCGCCCGCCAGGGGGTGTTGCACCCGCCAGGGGGTTGCACCCGCGAGGGGGGTTGCACCCGCCAGGGGGAGTGACACCCGCAGGTGGGCCGCAACCGCCAGGGGGTGACCCGCCCGGGGGTTGCACCCGCCAGGGGGGTCGCGCCAGCCAGGGGGGTGCACCCGCCCGGGGGTGCACCCGCCAGGGGGGTTGCACCCTCCAGGGGAGTTGCACCGCCTGGGGGGTGGCACCCGCCAGGGGGGTTGCACTCGCCAGGGGGGTTGCACCCGCCAGGGGGGTTGCACCCGCCAGGGGGGGTGCACCCGCCAGGGGGGTTGCACCCGCCAGGGGGGGTTGCGCCCGCCAGGGGGGTCTTGCCCGCCAGGGGGGTGCACCCGCCAGGGGGGTTGCACCCGCCAGGGGGGTTGCACCCGCCATGGGGGTGGCGCCCGCCAGGGGGGTGGCACCCGCCAGGGGGTTGCACCCGCGAGGGGGGTTGCCAGGGGGGTTGCCCGCCAGGGTGGGGGTTGCGCCCGCCAGGGGGGTTGCACCCGCCAGGGGGGTTGCACCCGCCAGGGGGGTTGCGCCCGCCAGGGGGGTTCGCGCCCGCCAGGGGGGTTGCACCCGCCAGGGGGGTTGCACCCGCCAGGGGGGTTGCACCCGCCAGGGGGGTTGCACCCGCCAGGGGGGTTGCGCCCGCCAGGGGGGTTGCACCCGCCAGGGGGGTTGCACCCGCGAGGGGGGTTGCACCCGCGAGGGGGGTTGCACCCGCCAGGCTCAGGGGGGTTGCGCCCGCCAGGGGGGTTGCACCCGCCAGGGGGGTTGCACCCGCCAGGGGGGTTGCGCCCGCCAGGGGGGTTGCGCCCGCCAGGGGGGTTGCACCCGCCAGGGGGGTTGCGCCCGCCAGGGGGGTTGCACCCGCGAGGGGGGTCGAAGTCGCTGTCGCTGTCGCCGCCGCCGCCGCCGCCGCCGTCGCCGCCGCCGTCGCCGTCGCCGTCGCGGGTCGCCAGGGGGGTCGCCAGGGGGGCTGCCAGGAGGGTCGCCAGGAGCCCCCCCGGGGCTCCCCCGCGGCCCCCCGACGACGACGGCGACGACGACGACGACGACGGACGCTTGCCGACGCCCGCGCCCGCCGACGCCGCCGCCGTCGAGGAGGAGGAGGAAGCGGAGGAGGAGGAGGAGGAGGAGGAGGAGGAGGAGGAGGAGGAGGAGGAGGAGGAGGAGGAGGAGGAGGAGGAGGAGGAGGAGGGGTCGCGGGAATCTTCGGGAGGTTCTGGGGTCATCGGGGTCCCGGAGTCCTGGGGGTCATCGGGGTCCTGGGGTCCGGACCAGAGGGGAAAGGGGTTCGGTTCGGTTCCCGTCGGTTCGGTTCAGGGGCCGCCCGGTTCCGGTTCGGTTCCGGTTCTGGTTCGGTTCGGTCCTCGCCGGTTCGGTTCTGAATGAATTCGGTTCGGTCCGGTTCGGTTTTCTACGTTCCTGGTTTTGGACCGGTTCGGTCCGGTTCGGTCACGGTTCCCGGTTCTCGGTTCGGTGCGGTCCCTTCATGCTTCGAGGGCTGCCGGGGGGGACAGCATAGTGGGTGCCGGCGGTAGATTCGGATTCGATCTCGGCACCCCTGGGGGCTGCAATCTGTGGAGCCGTCGCCAAATTTCGAGGGCTGCTGGGGGGGGCAATATAGTGGGTGCCGACGGCAGATTCAAATTAGACCTCGACATCTTTTCGGGGTTGCGAAGTGTGAAACTGTCGCCACTTTCGATGGCTGCTGGGGGGTCCAGCATAGTGGGTGCCGACGACAGATTCAAATTAGACCTCGATATGGGGCTGCGAAGTGTGAAACTGTCGCCACTTTCGGGGGCTGCTGGGGGGGCCAGCATAGTAGGTGCCGACGGCAGATTCAAATTTGACTTCGACATCTCTGGGGGACTGCGATTTGCGAAACTGTCTCCATTTTCAAGGGCTGCTGGGGGGGGGCAGCATGGTGGGTGCCGACGGCAGGTTCAATTTAGACCGACATCTCTGGGGGGCGTGGTGGTTGTAAAGCTGTCGCCGTTTTCGAGGGCTTCTGGGGGGGCAACATTGTGGGTGCCGACGGCATCTTCAAATTAGTCAGACTTCGATATCCCCCGGGGGCTGCGATCTGCGAATCTGTCGCCATTTTCGAGGGCTGCTGGGGGGCCAGCATAATGGGTGCCGACGGCATCTTCACATTCGACCTCGGCAACAACAACGGATCCCGCCTAATAGTTCCACACAATGTATTGAGAAATCTCGCTCTCGCGCGGATCTTCTCCTTCACAATATATTCAGGAATCGCGCTCTCGCGTTGGACTTCCTCGCGCTTTTTTTGACGCCGCGCCCTCGACACTCAGGAATCACGCTCTTGCTGTGAATTTCCTTACGATTGATTTGTGAGTCGCGCTATTGCTCGAGATCTTCCTCGAGATCCATACAGGACGCACGCTTCAGCCACCCGCCTGCCCCTTGCTCCTTCCTTTTATCCGTCCTCTCTTCCCCTGCATTGGGGGCTGCACGAAATACACGTTGCATGCAACAAGTATATGCCCTAAGGGGGTACGATCGAACATGAAGAGTGCGGGTATCGAGATTTTGGGTACATGTGTTAA
This sequence comes from Prorocentrum cordatum, assembly GCA_963575745.1. Classification (NCBI taxonomy): domain Eukaryota; class Dinophyceae; order Prorocentrales; family Prorocentraceae; genus Prorocentrum; species Prorocentrum cordatum. The sequence continues at coordinate 307,063 of CAUYUJ010015837.1, forward strand.
ATGACACGCGATCATACAATAGTGATACTTAACCTAACTGTTATCGTTGTTGTTGCTGGTGCTCTTGCTGTTGCGGTTGTTGTTGTTGTTGTTGTTGTTGTTGTTGTTGTTGTTGTTGTGGTTGTTGTTGAACACTCTTTTCCAAACGCTAATGTTCTTTGATGTCCCCTCCGCCCTAGAGTGCTGGTGGGGATTGTTCGGTATTGTTGTGCTTTTCTGGGCCCTTGCGAGTCGCAGCTGGTTCAAGCCCGAGTGCACATCCGAGCCCGAGCCTGAGCCCAGGTCCGAATCCGACTCCAAATCCGATTACGAGTCCGAAGCCTAAGGCCAATCAGTGAATCTGGTCTTCAGCGGGCTTTTTGGGATGGCTCTTGGCGCGCTCTTGTGGCATCTTCGGGGTCCCTTGAGCCGTCTTGAGGCCATCTCGGGCGTCTTCGAGCGCTCTTGGGCCGACTGAGGCTTCTTGAACGTTCTTGGTGCTATTGGGGCCCTCGTGACCTGTCTTGGGGCCTTTTCTGCTTCCGCAGGAGCCATGCGGGAAGACCCATAAGCGCCCAGGAGCGCCCAAGAGCGCACAGGAGCGACCGTACCCCCTGAGTGTTGGCCCTGTAAGGGGTCCTTCGGACTGAGAGCGGAGGACGCTTAGGGGACCCGAGAGTACATAGCGGCACGGTGGCGTATAACACATGAGCGTACTGTGCAGATGAGGGGAGAGAAGTGGTATGCTTTGTCAGGAGGCTCATGATCGGCAGGGCTCGTGGCATCAATACGTGTTGTTTTGACTCCAGTGTCAGTGGCAAGCGTGCTTCCTTTCACTGTTTTTCCGTCACCAGTGCTGTCACGCCAGCCCACTCATTATTCCCTCCTGTTTTATGTCCCTCTTTGCTCTCATTCATTTCCCGAGCATTCGGGAGGTGCCTGGCTCATTGAGTTGAGGTACGGTGACGACGGAATGTTCCATAGCAGCGCTCCTTCCCTTCAGTTCACGTTCCGATGTTTCGTATACTCTGGGGCAAACAAAAGCTACGATCTTGCTCTGTTCGTCATTTCTGTGCGCTCGACGCCCTGCTTCACACCAAACTGCCGCCTCAGGAGGTGCGGTGCAGTTGTGAAAGTGGGCTTGGATGCGTGGATTGCGCAGGGTCGCAGACAAGTGCGAGCAATCGGGAGTCCATCCAAAAAGAGTCGCCCGCTTGGCCAGCACAAACTGCCGTTCGTGCGCGCAGTGTCCAACATCTTCTCTCTCGGCCAGCCCCTGCTCCCGCGCCCCTTGCTCCCGCCCGTGCTGCATGCCGTTATCTGCCAGACGTGCGGCAGTTTTACGATCCAGGGTTCAGGGCTCCTCTTTCCTCACACGGGCATGGTCCCTCCCCCTCCCCACATGAGGCGTGCCAGAGAGGGCCTCGCCTTCGAGGAATCGAGAGGTCGGCATCTCTTCCTTGGCAGAAGGCGGCGGACGGGTGGCAGAAGCGGGCGGGGGTGAAACGAGGCCGCCTCCGCGGGCGCAAGCTGGCGGACGGCTGGCGGAAGCTGGCGGAACCTGCCCAAGAGGTGCCAATTTTCTTGGATTGACGGTATCTGGAGCGTTCTACATGATGCCCCCCCCCTGTGGGTGCGTTGTGCTGTGGAGGTTGGTGGTGTGTGTGTGTGTGTGTGTGTGTCACGCGCTGACTGTGCAGATCAGGTTTCCTCTTTGCACTCCACCGACATCCTGTCGGACACGGACGGCCCTGTCTCTGGCCGCACCTCTTGCTGGCTGCTTCCTGGTCGTGGATTGGACTACCACCCCAGGCCGCTTCCGACCACCCGGTGGCACAACGCTGCACATCGCCTTCGTGGTGCTCTTCTTCTCCTGGGCCTCCTCCTCACCATCCGGTGGCACAACGTTGCTCATCGCCTTCATGGTGGACTTCTCCCCCTTGGACGTCGACCTGGTCGCGTACAACGTCCTCCTATGCAGCGCTTGAGCTGGTGTTTACGGAGTGCCGCAACACCACATCGCTCTCCCTCCGGATCTTCGCTTCCGGCTCGTGTCCACGGCGTGCCTTTTCTTGTGCAAGCTCCTCGGCACCGCCTGCACCCCAGGCCCCGCCCTCTCCGGCCGCCTGAGGCCCCGCCCGCCTGTGCCGTGTCTCCCCGATTTGAGCTGTTGCGTAGCCCGCCTAGCTTTTATCGGAAGAGGCTCGCTCTCGCCCCGCGAGCCAAAGTGTGTGTGTGTGTGTGTGCGTGTGTGTGTGTGTGTGTGTGTGTGTGTGTGTGTGCGTGTGCGTGTGCGTGTGCGTGTGCGTGTGCGTGTGCGTGACCGTGTGCGCGAGCGCGTGTGTGCGCAGGAGGAGGATTGAAAGGGGGTCAATGCTCGGTCGGACTGTTGCCTCGATGCTTGTGTGCCCGTGTGCGCGGGTGCTCTTCAGGATAGCTTTTGGGGGTCAGGTCACGGCTCTCTTGGGTCCAGCGTGAAATCTGGAAGTGAGCCTTTGTCGGACGGGGCTGGGACGAGACCCGTTCCAGAGCGTTCCATAACGTTTTCAGAGCGTTCCGGAACGCTCAGGGAAGGCCGCGGCGCCCGATGCATCCTCTAGAGTCGCCGGATCTCAGAGATTCCCGATATCGTCCTCGCCGATTCAATTCTCATCTTGGCTTCGTCTTACTTTGTTGGGGCTCTGTTTCGGTCTTGTCTGGGTTTTCTGGGTGACCTCTTGGGTCTTTTGCTGTTGTTCGGGAGCTTCCTGGATGTACCCTCTATGGGCCGTTTCGGGTCTTGGTGGGGCCTCCTTTTGGGGGGCCAGGGCCAGCGGGCTCACAGAGCGGTCGGTGGACGCCATCGCCCCGTGGTCGAGCTCGGTGTGGCTCGGGTTCCGCTCGCACCCATGTCGGCGGCGAGCGAGGGGGGAAATGAAAAGGGGCGGGCCTTTTCAGAAGGCTTGGAGGTCCCCCGGTCTTCTGAGACGTTTTCTAAGCCTTTCCTGAAAACACGGAAAACCTTTCAGAAGGCCAGAGACCTTCTGAGAAGCCCCGCCGCCTTTGAGAAGGCCTCCTCCTTCTCACTTGCCGCTCGCCGACGACCCTTGCTGCCCTCGCTCAGGACCGATTCAGAGTTCCAGCCACCCTCCACCTGACCACCGGGGTCTGGGGTCGGGGCGGATTTTACAGGCTCGTTCTCCAACTCTCGTTTTTTCCTCTGCGACCTGTCTTTCGCGATTTTCACTTGCCAGCCCTTCAGGGTGTTGGCAGTCCACCGCCCAAAAAGTGCCGACTTCGGCGTCCAAGGCCCTTGCGTCCATACCGCCCGTCTTTACTATAGATTTCGAGTCTGGATTCCTTGAGAGGCTCCCATGGGTTGATCTGGGCTGGCTTGGGCTCCTGCGGAGCCCTGTGGGGCCGTCTGAGGGCCCTCTTGGACCGTCTTGAGACCCTCTTCGGCCGTCTCTGGGGGCTGGACGGCGGCGGTCGCTCGGTGCTGGTCTTCCTGGGGCGCATGCAGGCCTTGGGGCCTCTTTGGCCTATTTGGCGCCTCTTGGGGTCTTCTTTGGGGCTGTTGGGTGTTTCTTGCCACAGTGCTTGGTTCATCTTGATGGCCTTCTTTGAAGCCATGGGGAGGCTCTGAGGGCCGCAGGGAGGCGTCATGAAGCCTCAGAAGGGAGGGGATGTTGCATGCAAATGGGCATGACCGGGAGGAGAGTGGGAGGCCCTTGGAAGATTTACAGACACCTTGCGAGGCAGCATTCGGCATTCTACCACGCCTCAGCGTGCCAGGGGACACGGTGGCGGATGAACGGCCTCGGGGTGGGGGTAGAGTCGAGTCGGTCTTCGATCGGTTACACGACCTCCTCCCCCCGCTGCTCCTCTCTCCTCCCTCATGTCGTCCTGCTGTGTAGGTCGATGTAGTATCTCAGTGTTGCGGCCTTCGTTCGTGGAGGTATCGAGGGATGGTTAATTGCGAGGTGTACTGCGACTGCCGTCGCGCGGCCCGATCGTCTCCTGCACTGCGCAGCTAGTAGCGTAGGAATGAGAAGTGTAGCTGCGGCTTCTCGGGAGCATACCCTCCACTCCCGTCCCCTCTCTCCCCTCCTATCCGCCTCCGCCTCCGCATCCCCTTCTCTCCAACTCCCTCTTCGCCTTCCCTTCTCCCCCCTCCTCTCCCCCCAGGCACTATCCCCACTCCGTTTGTCTCCTCCTCCGGTTCCCCCCCAAGGCTGAACAGCGCAGTCGCACGTGATCATTCTTACGACTCGATGCTCCCCCTCCTCTCCGAAACACCTCTCCCTCTCACTCCTCCCCGCGTCGCAGGGTGCGCCTCGACAGTCTGACTGCGACCCTCCGTGCCCTCCCGCTCCTCCTTCCGCCCCTCCTCCGCGTTCCTCCTCTCCCCCCCTATCCGTTTCCTTCTCACCTCCTTCCCGACTTCTAATTCGGAGGTCTCCGCAGATGCCACGGAATGTCCATGGAAGGCCATTGGAGCTTCATGGAGGTCCCCCGAAGGGCTCAAGAAGCATCTGGAGACCCCAGAGGCTCAAAAGGGTCAAGCGTGTCCACAACCCTTGATCCTCAATCCTCGACGCTCCTTCTCCCTTTCCTGTCTCCCACTTTCAGCGATTCCAGATTTCTTGCCGGCACCATCACCCTCTTTAACAGTGTCATTGATATTTGCTCCTGCATGTCTCTGCCTTGTTGTTCTCTCTTGAGGTGTGAGATGCAGCCCTTGTTCATCCGTGGTCAAAACCAGACCGAATCCGGGATAACTCAGCTTAATTCCCTTGACTCCCGATCACTCTGGCTTCATCTTGCGCATGATCAGGGCAAATCCAGTTTCCTGGCGCTTCCATCGGTCATACTTGCCCTCAATAGTTCTTACGGAGTCCTCCCAGGAATTGCTTAACCTTGTGGTAACTCGAAACAGTTGCATGAAGATCATAATCTTGTGGAGCTCCGCGCTGGGATTTCGTGGATTGGCGCTGGAGCCCCCCGGGTTGCTCCTCGCGCTGGGGGTCGAGCGCCGATCCAAGAAATCCAGCGCGGAGCCACGAGAGTGTATGTTTCTGCACTGTTGTTCCCCCCGCCCTCTCTCTCTCTCTGTTTTTCTCTATCTCTCTCTCGAGTACAGCAGAGTTGAACTGAGGTGCGCTGCCAGCCGTTTCTACCCGAGGCTGATCGGGGGCAGCGCGCCATGCGGCGCGCGTCCGCGGCCGTGGCGGTGTCGGCAGGCCTCGCCGCGGCGCTTGCCGACGCGGTTGCGTGCGACTGGGCCCTGGAGCCGTGGGAGCCCATTGCTGGCGGCGCGCCGAAGCGGGCACGGCCTCGACCCGGTCGGTGTGCCCAGAGTGGGCACAGCCGGGTTTGACTTGCAGGTCGACCCTGCCAGATCCAGGGTGCCCTCGTGCTCCGTGCCTGGCGACCCCAACTTTCTGCATGCCTGTGGCAGCGTGCGGGCACTCGTAAGGGTCGTGGGTCCTTTTGCCAGTCAAGCTCGACGGCGCGGGAGGAGCCGGGGCGAAAGCCGGCAGCAGGTGTTGCCCATTGTTGAGCAGGGCTCGCCGTCGGTGCCGCCGCCGGCTTTGCCCGCCCGAGACAAGGGGTTGCCTGCCCAGCAGCGGCCGCTGCCGATTTTGGACGACGTTTGCCGTTGGGCATTGTACCCGTTTTGTCCGTGCCTGTTTCGTTGAGCTTCGAGGGTCCACGCGTCCAGGCAGTTTCCGCCCTTGCCAGGGCCTCTGTCAGACGGGGCAGTCTGCACTATGGATTTGGAGCGGATGCCGTTTTTGGCGTGGATCTTTGCATGGATCCCAGTATGGATTCTGTATAGATGGTTCTTTTCACGGAGCCATGTCAAATCACAGGGAATCCGTGCGGTGGAAAGGGGGAATCATTCCATTCGGAGTCGGGCCGAAGTCCATGCGAGTATCCATGCGAGTACGCTGCGCATGGACAGCGGCGGCCAACGGCGACAAAACGGCCAGCCCATGTATCACGTTTGCAGAGATGTCCTACCTGACCTCTGAAAGGGCTGCTCGTCGTCAAGGCTGGGGTTCCTTCGAGATTCTGTTCAGAGCACACCCCTGAAGAGGTTCAGGGGCCGATTGTTGAGGGTCGCCATGAGAGATTCAGGAGTCCTGGAGAAAACAGATGTTGGGGTTTCTTCGCTTGGAATCGGGATCTTGGGGTCCTCCAGGGTCCCGAGGCCGTCCAGAAACAGACGTGGACGAAGTCTGGTCCGGGACGAGGGCCCGGGGACCAGGATCCGTTTCGTTCACGACTCGTCTGCCTCATGCCAACTCTTCGAGGCTCGAAGATCGAGGGCCAATCTTGTAGTGGCCTCCGGCCAGTGCCGCCGATGCGGGGCGCCACCGATGGTGCTCGGGTTCGCTTGGAGGCCTATGCGGCCGTCTTGGGGCCCTCTTGGGGCCGTCGTTGGAGGAGGCCTCTTGAGGGGGTCTTTAGCCTCTTAGGGGCTTCTTGGAAGCCTTTTTGGCTGTCTTAGGGTGTTCCTGGCCCGTCGGACGCCGTCGGAAGCAGTCCTGGGCGCCTCGCTGTGCCGTCTAAGAGCATTCTGGGGGCGCTTCAGGGCCGTCTTGGAGGCTATCTTGGACGTCTTGGGAGCCTGCAGGGCCGTCTTGTGACTCTGTTGGGGCCGTCTTAGGAGCCTCGTGAGCTGTCACATGGCCATCTTAGAGGCCTCTGGGGCGATCTTGGGGGCCTCTGGGGCCCTTGGAAGGCCGAAAAGAATGAAGCGCCCAAATTCTTCAAAAGCAGTTAGAAATCAATAATGTTGACTTCTTCGGGCCTTTTATGGAGGGCATCCGGGGCCATCTTGGGCTCTCTGGCCCCCGGGGTGGGAATTTGGCGGATTTTTTTGTGTCCCAGCCCCGCCCAGAAACCGAAGCAGAGGCGCACCCCCCTCCCCCTCTCCCCAGCAGAGCCACCCTGGCCCCCTCTCAGTCGAGCTGAAGCTCAGCTTGTAGGCTGTAGCTCAGGCGCTTTGAAACTCACACGCCAGATCGGCGGATTTTTGCTTGCCCTTTGTGGAGCCAGGCCTCCCATGACCTCCAGAGCTGGGACCTCCTGGGATCTCAGGGGGAGGGATTGGTCGGGGCTAGGACGAGAATAAATTCGTTCCAGAGCGTTCAGGAACGCGCTCAGAGCGATTCGGAACCCTCCGAGAAGGCCGCGGCGCCCGAGACATCCTCTGGAGCCGCCAGAACTCAGAGATTCTTGATTTCTCCTCACACGATTATCTTCGACCTGGCTTCGTCTTACTAAAGATGGCAACTTCGCCCTGCGCTCTCTGGTGCGCCGCCGGCGCCTGCGCGTGGAGGCGGCTCGGAACGGCGCCCCAGTAGCCTGGCGCCTCGAGCGCGGCGTGCGCGTGGCGCGCTCGTGGTCGGCAGGACCCTTGGGTCCCGGCGGCGCGAGCAGAAGGAACATGACGCTAAACGAGATGTGTGTTTCACACACATCCATGTATGTATGCATGCATGTATGTTTGTCTGTCTGTATGTATGTATGTATGCATGTAGGTAGGGAGGTAGGTAGGTAGGTCGATATGCATGTCTGTCTGTCTGTCTGTATGTCTGTATGAATGGATGTATGGGGGTGTATGCATCTTTACATATCATACACACATACACATACACACATACGCATACACATACACATACATATACACACATACACATGCACATACACACATACACCTACACACAAACCAACACATATGTATACATATGTGTATATCGACACATATACTTACACATGTATATAAGTGGAGAGGGGTCCTAGGGGCCCTGTGAGTATCGATTTTGCAAGGCCGTTTTGGACCCGTCGGGGAGCGTCAAAACGCGTCAAAGGAGGGGAAGAGGGGCGATGAGAGGGCCCAAGAGACGTCCAAGAGGACTCCAAGACGGCCCAAAAGCGGTCCAAGAGAGCCCCAGAATGCCCAAAAACGTTCCAAGATGGCCCAACATGGCTTCAAGACAGCCCGAGAGGGCCTCAAGACGGCCAAGTGGCCTTCAAAAGGAGTTCCACGAGGCCTTCAGGAGGCGAAATATCTAACCCGTAAGGGCTTCGCCCCCTGCCGCCGGCCCCCTCTCTATCATAATGGGGTGTACAAGAGTCGCGTCGGTGCGTCTCGGCGCTGCCTTCGCATCTGGGAACATCATGCGGGGGCTGATCGGAATCATCAGCGCATATTGAGACGTTGGCGTTATCGAAGACGCTTACGGCGAATCACGGCCGCCCCCTGCCTTTTTGGAAGCGCCTATGTGGCCGAACGTGGAGGCCAGACCTGCCAAGCTATCGGACCATGTGTTCCCCGAATCGGTTTAGAAAGCCTTCGGGGAACACGCGGGCATCTTGACGGTCATCTTGGCCGTGTGGAGGCCATTTTGACCCTTTCGGGCGTTCTTGGAGGACGTCTTGGAGGGCTCTTGGGCCGTCTTCGAGGCCATCTTGAGCGGCTTGGAGGCCTCTTCGGCAGTCTTGGGGGCCTTTTGGGAGATCTTTGGGGGCACTTGGGCCGTCTCGGGCCGTCGGAAGGCCGAACAACAAGCAAATGTCACAATCCTTCAAAAACCAACGGAAATCCATGATTTTGGCCTTTTTCGGGCCTTCCTGGAGGCCCTCTTGGAGGCCTCTTGGGCCATCTTGGGCCATCTTAGGGCCATCTTCGGCCGTTTTGGTGGGCTCCTGGCCTGTCCGACGCCGTCGGAAGCCGTTCAGGGGGCCTCCCTGGGCCGATTTGGGGCCCTCGTGCAATGCTCCAGGGCCGTCTTGGAGGCCATCTTGGGCGTCTTACAAGCCTCCTGGGCCGTCTTGGGGGCATCTTGGGGCCGTCTTGGGGGTCTCTTGGGCTGGTTTGGGGCCATCTTGGAGGCCTCTTGGGCGATCTTTGGGTGATCTTTGGGGGCTCTTGGGCCGTCTCGGGCCGTCGGAAGGCCAAAAGGAAGCACATGCCAAAATCCTTCAAAAACCTAAGGAGAACCAGTGTTTTGGGTCTTTTTCTGACCTTCCTGCATGCCCTCTTGGATGCCTCTTGGGCCGTCTTGGGCCAGCTTCGAGCCAACTTCGGTCATCTTGGTGGGTGCCTGGCCCGTCTGACCCGGCCGGACGCCGTTTGGGGGGCCTCTCTGGGCCGACTTGGGGCCGTCTTGGGGCCCTCTTGGGGCGCTTCGGGGCCGTCTTGGAGGACATCTTGGGCGTCTTGGAGACCTCTTGGGTCGTCTTTGTGCCTTCTTGGACTCGTCTTGGGGGCCTCTTGGGCAGTCCTGAGGCCATCTCGGAGGCCTCTTGGGCGCTGTGGGGACGATCTTGGGGGCCTCTTGGGCCGTCTTGGGTCGTCGGAAAGCCGAAAAAGGAGCAAATACGGAAAGCCATCAAAAACCGAAGGAAAATCAATGATTTCAGCATCTTCGGGCCCTCCTGGAGGACCTCTCGGAGGCCTCTTGGGCCGTCTTGGAGGCCTCTTGGGCACCTCTTGAGCCGTCTTGGGCCGTCTTGAAGATTTCTAAGGCGGACTTGGAGGCATCTCCTCCTCTCCTGGGCCGTCTTGGAGGCCATCTTCGGCGAACTTGGAGGCCATCTTGGGCCAACGTGGCCATCTTGGAGGCGTCTGGGGCAGGACAAATCCTTTGCAACCGGGTCGGGACAATCCTCTCGGGACCCCGGCGGGACGGGCCGAAGCCTTAGGGTGAGTTCTTCTGGAAAAAGAAGTGAAACCAAAACCGAAATAATTCGGCACGCAAGGCACCCCTGCGATGAATCGACAGGGGGCGGCGGACCTCTTGAGATCCTCTTGAGGCTCTTTTGGGATTTCTCGGGGGCCTTTTTGTTGCTTATGGCGTCCTTGGCCTGTCCGACGCCGTCGGGGGCCGTTTTGGGGGCCTCTCTGAAACGACTTGGGGCCCTCTTGGGGAGCTTCGGGGCCGTCTTGGAGGCCATCTTGGGCGTCTTGGAGGCCTCTTGGGTCGTCTCGGGGTCCTCTGGGGGGCCGTCTTGGAGGCCTCTTGGGCCGTCATGGTGCCCTCTTGGAGGCCTCTTGGGCGATCTTGGGGGCCTCTTGGGCCGTCTTGAGCTGTCGGAATGCCGAGAAGAAGCAAATTCCACAATCTTTCATACACCTAAGGACAAATCGTGGATTTTGGCCTCTCGGGGCCCTCTGGGAGGACCTCTTGGAGGCCTCTTGGGCCGTCTTGGGCCGTCTTGGAGGCTTCTTTGGCCGTCTTCGAGGCTTCTTGGGCGAACTTTGAGGTACTTTGGACCTTTTTGGGCCGTCTTGGAGGCCGTCTTGGAGGTCATCTTAGCCGTCTTGGAGGCCATCTTAGCCGTCTTGGAGGCCATCTTGGCTGTCTTGAAGCGTGGGAAAGCCGAAAAGACAAGATAACCAAATTCCTCCCCAAACCATCGTAAAATGAACGACCTTGGGCCTCTCGGGACCCTCTTGGAGGACCTCTTGGAAGCCTCTTGGGCCGTCTTGGGCCGTCTTGGAGGCGTCTTGGGCCGTCTTGGAGGCTTCTTGGGCGAACTTAGAGGTGTCTTGGCTTGGAGGCCGTCTTGGGCCATTCTGGGCGGAATCGGAGGCCATCTTGGACCATCGTGGAGGCCATCTCGGGCCAACGTGGCCATCTTGGAGGCCATCTTGAGCCGTCTTGGAGGAACATTTGGGAATTGGGCGATGGCTTGGGCGTTCGTTCCCCTACTGAGAGGCGAGGGCATCTAGTCGTTATCTCTGGCGGCGTCATTGTCTTTCTTCGCGCACGTCGGGTCTCCGGGGTGGCAGCGCGGCACCTGCCACACGGCCAGCCAAGACATCCGGCGCCGCGTTTTTTTCGCGACGTGCCCCCCCACCCCCACCAGTCTTCGTCGTCTTCGTCGGTCGTCGTCGTCGTCGTCGTCGTCGTCGTCGACATCGTCATCGTGGTCGTCGTCGTCGTCGACATCGTCGTCGTCGTCGTCGTCGTCGTCATCGTCGCCGTGGTCGTCATCGTTATCGTTGTCGTGATCGTTGTCATGATCGTCGTCTTCTTCTTATTCTTCGTCGTCGTCGTCGTCATCGTTGCCGTCGTCGCCGTCGTCGTTGTCGTGGGTCGTCCTGCGCAGACGCAGCCCAACACGGCCTCGACCCCATCCAGGAGATCCCTTTCGTCCCTGGCAGTTTCTTGATCGCCCCCTGTGTCCGAACCAAGCCTTTGTGGTCCAGATTTGTGACCCCTTGCGAACCTTTCTCGACAGGTCCACTCGCCGCTGGGGTATCGGACACCCCCGCTGGGGTTCACCTGGCCGAAGACATCCTTCATATTCGGACCCCCAGCCGGCTTTTCAGAAATATGTCCTGTATGGGGGTCGGGTCCATATGTGGTGGCCCAGCATTGGGAAAGACAAGCTGGCCGTCTCGATCATGTCGCTGCGAGGGATGTCTGGGAGCACCCGTGCTGGGATCAGCTCCTGCACTTCGAGGCGCAGAATGGGTCCCTGGCGGGCGCCACGGACGCCGTGCACGCCTTGGTGCAGCTGGGCGAGGTTGCCACGTACCTCGGCCGCGGTGCTCGTGGCGGCCTGGGCTGGAGGACGGTGTCGTTCGACGAGGCGCGCGGTGATCAGTATGGCGACGCGGGGGGAGGAGGAGGAGGAGGAGGAGGAGGAGGAGGAGGAGGAGGAGGAGGAGGATGAGGATGAGGAGGAGGAGGAGGAGGAGGAGGAGGAGGACCAGTGGAAACCCAAGAGTCATCAACGATGTTGGAATTCACCCTCCCTCGAAGCTCCCTCTTCATAGGCCCCTACATCGGTTCATTGCCATTGGGGGAATTGCCTCGTCGGAAGACAGCAGTTTGAAGATCTTGAAGCGTGCCAGAACTTTGTGTTCGGGATTCCAACGCCACGTATTAACCTGAATGCTGCGTCTTGACGATCCAGAATCCTGCGAGAACGCGATTTTTGGGACTTCGACACGGCGAATCAACATAACCGTTGCGCCCGCATAATCTTGAACCTTTCCAACACACCATTTCTGGCACGTTGTTCGTGGGAATCCGTGAAACCCTTGCAACTTTTGAAAGCGATTGCGCGCGGCGCTAAGGCGAGAGCCACATTTTTTTTAAAAAGGAACCGCCCCCAATCCGTGAAACCCTTGCAATGTTTAAAACGGATGTGCGCTGCGCTAAGGCGAACGCCACATTTTGAGAAGGAACCGCCCTCAATCCGTGAAGCTCTTGCAAATGTTGAAAACACATGTGCGCCGCGCTAAGGCGCGAGCCACATTTTGAGAACGACCCGCTTTCAATCCGTGAAGCTTTTGCCATTGTTAGAACGAATGTGCGCGGCGCTAAGGCGAGAGCCACATTTTGAAAACGACCCGCCCGCAGTCCGTGAAACGCTTGCAAGTTTTGACAACGAATGTGCGCTGCGCTAAGGCGAGAGCCACATTCTGAAAACGACCCGCCTTCAAT
>CAUYUJ010015837.1:324496-353663 GCA_963575745.1 Prorocentrum cordatum
GCGCCACGAGGACCTCCTGCTCACGCGGGCGCCGCGCATCGAGTTCTTCCCGGCAGGGCCGCCGGAGGGATTGCGGAAACAGCTGGAGCAGTTTGCTACGCGCACGAAGCGGCGCAGGATGGAGGCGACGGCCTTCGCCAGGGAGCTGGGCTTCACCGAGTTGATCCACCCTTCGCTTTCGGAGCAGGTTTGGAGGATGTCTAGAGCGAGGCGTTCATGTTCACCCGCAGGTGGGCCAGATTTTGAGGAAGTCTCGTTCGGTTTGCCTGTTTTGGTGGCCAGAATCGTGGGCGCAGGTTCTCCTCAGGATGCCACGGGATGCTCCAACAGGCTCAAGGAGGCCCCATGGGGACCGCGTGAGGTCCCAGGAGACATCAGAAGGCCACATAAAGACTCAAGAGGCCACGAAATGTCCCAAGAGGCTCCAGGAGGCCCCACGAAGCTCCAGGAGGCCTCAGGAAACCACAGGAGGCCCCAGGAGGCCGCAGGAAGTGCCAGGAGACTTCGGAAGGCAACAGGAGGCCCCGAGAGGCCCCAGGAGCAGGAGGCCTCAGAAGGCAACCGGAATGGCTCCAATCCCATGTGTTTAACGAATGTTCCTATAGAATGGGCCTCGCCTGGAGCACGAATCCTTGACCTTATACGTCTGTTTCTATAGATTGTCCTTTTCCTGTGAACACAATCCTAAATGTTTTACTTATGTTCCAGTATGTTGGGCCTCTCCTGGGGCACGAGTCCTTGGTGCTTTACGTGTGTTCCTATAGATTGCCCTTCGCCCGTGGCTCCAAACCGCAATGTTTTATGTACGTCGGTTGCTATAGAGTGGGCTTCTCCTGGGGCACGAAGTCTCCCTGGGAGGTCCCAGGAGGTCCCAGGAGGCCCCAAGAGGCCACTGGAATCCCCAGGAAGCCCCAGTAGGTTTCAGGAGGCCCCAGGAGGCCCCAGGCTCATGCGCAGAGGCGCGCTCGTACTACTGAGGCTCATGCACATTCCAATTCATTCGCAGTTAGATTCATGACCAAACCGCCACAACTGAAGCCCGTTTATATTCGAAAACTCTTGCGCCTAGATATTCGCGGCGGACAGGTCCATGCGAATAAATGCACATATGGGGGAGTTCCACGCATTGAAGAATCCCCCATTTCCTAAGATGGTTCTTGTTGTTATTACTTGGACGCCTCCTACTCCTTCTTCCTCTTCCTCTTCTTCTTCTCCTCGTTCTCCTCATACCAAGACGTACTCATACACAGACTTACTCATACACAGACCCCATACTCAGACTTATTCATATTCAGACCTACTCATACTCAGGCCTTCTCATTGCCCGACTTTTTCTGCACACAGCAGATTGTGAGGATGTCTCAGGCTGGGCGTTGGTTTCAGCACCCCTAAGGGGAGCCGCCGAGGGGTATGCCATGGTCCCGTTCGCGGCCGTATTGTGGGGATGTGTCAAGTGGTTTGCTTGTTCCCCATATCCTAAGTATGGGGCTCTTGTTCCCCATGTCCTAAATATGGGGTTCTTGTTATTGGCGGACCGCGCCGGGGAGAGAGAACACACCACTCCTCTCACTCATACCCACTCACTCATCACTCAAACTCACTCATCACTCAGACCCACTCATCACTCAGAGTCACTCATCACTCAGACTCACCCATCACTCGGGTCCAGTCATGGTTCAGATCTACCACTCATCACTCAGACTCACTCATCACTCAGACTCACTCATCACTCAGACTCACTCATCATTCAGAGTCACTCGTATTTGTACTCATACATTCACTACATTCACTCAGGTCCACTCATCGGATGACTCACACACACACTGATGTTGAGGATGTCTTAGACGATTCTGTGGCTTCAGCACTCCTAAGGGGAGCGGCGGGGGGGTATTTCACTCGGCCCCTTTCGCGGGATTTTGTGGGGATGTCTCAGGCGGTTTGGCCATTTTTTCTTCCAACATGTTTCGCTTTCGGAACAAATTCTTTACGCTTCGCGTATCCCCACCAGCCCATCTCACAGCAGCAACTCTCGCGAAGCATGCCGACAGTCGTGTTTTTCAGGCGTGTGTCCGCTTGGCCCCGCATATCTCCCCTGTTCCTCCTTCCTCCCGCCTCCTTGTGCATCCTCCTTGTGGGGGGAGCGGGAGAAGGACGAGGCGAAGGAGGAGGGAGAGAAAACGCTCCTCGTGGTTTGAGTCGTTTGGGGTTTCTCGTCCTGGTCTGAGTCGTTCGGGCCCTTCTTCCTGGTGTGAGTCGTTCGGGCTCTTCGTGGTGTGAGTCGTTCGGGCTCTTCGTCCTGGTGTGAGTCGTTCGGGCTTCTCGTGGTGTGAGTCGTTCGGGCCCCTCCTCCTGGTGTGACTCGTTCGGGCTCCTCGTGGTGTGAGTCGTTCGGGGCCCGCGTCGTGGTGTGAGTCCTTCGGGCTCCTCGTGGTGTGAGTCGTTCGGGCGCCTCGTCCTGGTGTGAGTCGTTCGGGCCCCTCCTTGTGGTGTGAGTCGTTCGGGCTCTTCGTGGTGTGAGTCGTTCGGGCCCCTCGTCCTGGTGTGAGTCGTTCGGGCTCCTCGTGGGGCCTCTTGGGGGCCTCTTGGAGCCTCGTGGGGCCTCTTGGGGGCCTCTTGGGGGCCTCTTGGGGGCCTCTTGGGGGCCTCTTGGGGCGTCGTGGGCCTCTTGGGGGCCTCTTGGGGGCCTCTTGGGGCCCTCTTGGGGCCTCGTGGGGCCTCTTGGGGGCCTCTTGGGGGCCTCTTGGGGGCCTCTTCGGGCCGCTTGGGGGCCTCTGGGGGGCCTCTTGGAGGCATCTTGGGAGCCTCCTGGGGGCCTCTTGGAGCCATCTTGGGGCCTCTTGCGACCTCCGCCGAAGCGCAAAGGAGAGCTGCCCCCTGATAAGGACACAATGAGGCCAAAACCTTCGTAAAATCAATGATTTTGCTATGAGGGAAGAGAAGCGCGGCCCCCTCAGAAGGCCAATATGGGGCCAAAACCCCAGTAACATCAACGATGTTGGCTTTCAAGAAGAGCAGAGGGGCCAAACTGTATCACCCCGACGGGGCCAGAATCCTCGTGAGGGTCGTCGTTTTTTGGCCCTCCCAGGAGTCAAGAAAGACACCCCTGACTACGCCCCGGGCTCCCTGTCCAGGTCCAGGGGGAGGGGGTAGGGGGAGGGGTAAACCCCTCCCCGAAGGGGAAGAAGGGGGGTTGAGGACAGAGCGGGCTCTCTAAACCACTCACGCCCAAAGCGATTCGCTGGTTTCAGCACTCCAAAGGGGAGCGGCGGGGGGGTATTTCACTCGGCCCCTTTCGCGGGATTTTGTGGGGATGTCTCAGGCGGTTTGGCCATTTTCTCTTCCAACATGTTTCGATTTCGGAGCAGATTTGGAGGATGTCTCAGGCGATTCGTTGGTATCATCACTCTAAGGGGAGCGGCGGGGGGGTATTTCACTCGGCCCCTTTCGTGGGATTTTGTGGGGATGTCTCAGGCGGTTTGGCCATTTTCTCTTCCAACCTGTTTCGCCTTCGGAGCAGAATTGGAGGACGTTCACGCACAGTTTGCGGGGATGTCTCAGGCGGCTTTGCCGTTATGATGCTGGGCACCAGTCGTTTTCGGAGCAGTTTTGGGAGGATGTCTCAGGCGATTTGCTGGTTTCAGCACTCCCAAAGAGGAGGAGGAGGAGGAGGAGGAGGAGGAGGAGGAGGAGGAGGGAGGAGGAGGAGGAGGAGCAGGAGGAGGAGGAGGAGGAGGAGGAGGAGGAGGAAGAGGAGGAGGAGCATGAGGAGGAGGAGGAGGCGGGAGGAGGAGGAGGAGGAGGAGGAGGAGGAGGAGGAGGAGGAGGAGGAGGAGGAGGAGGAGGAGGAGGAGGAGGAGGAGGAGGAGGGGGGAGGAGGAGGGAGGAGGAGGAGGAGGAGGAGGAGGAGGAGGAGGAGGAGGGAGGAGGAGGAGGAGGAGGAGGAGGAGGAGGAGGAGGAGGAGGAGGAGGAGGAGGAGGAGGAGGAGGAGGAGGAGGAGGAGGAGGAGGAGGAGGAGGAGGGAGGAGGAGGAGGAGGAGGAGGAGGAAGAGAAGGAGGAATCGAGGAGGAGGAGGCGGAGGAGGAGGAGAAGGAGGACAGCATGAACACGGTAGGAGCAGAAGCAGGAAGGGTAGGATCATGATGATGATGGTGATGATGATGATGATGAGGAGGAGGAGGACGTGGGCAACTCGAGTAGCCAGGGCCATACGATCGAGGTTCGATGTTCCAAAACTTTTTAGGTTTTACTCAAACGCTTCCGCCTCACTCTCCTTCGCTCTCCGCTCTCCCTCACTCTTCTGCATTCATACTCACTCATACTCAGACCCAGTCACACGCAGGCTCACTCGCACTTAGACTCGCCCATATCCATACTTAAACTTACTCACACTCAGACTCACGCTCAGAACCACTCATACTCAGACTCGCCCCTGCTCAGACTCATCATCCTTCGGTCCGCTCAAACGCAGACCGATTCACACTCAGACTGCCTCACATCCATACCCAATCACACTCGGCTCACTCGCACTCAGATTCATTAACACACACTTTTTCTCACACTCAGACCCATTCAAGCCCAGACTCACTCATGCTCAGCATCATCATGCCACGATCCGCTCAACCACAGAGTGGCTCACACTCAGATTCGTCCATACTCAGACCCACTCGCACACAGACGCACTCGCGCTCATGTTTACTCACACGCATACCCACTCAAACCCAAACCCAATCGCACCCATATTAACTCACACTCAGAATCAGTCGCTCTCAGGTTTGCCATTGGTCGCACTCGTGCTTGCAGATTGTGGGGATGTCTCGAGCGAGCGGTTCGCCCTCGCACGCAGGCGCTCATTGACAGATATCAAGAGAATTACGTACCAAGATAATGAGATGCACATCTGGGGGCCCCGCGTCGAGTAATTATTGGCGGACCGCGCCGGAGGAGAGAGAACGCACCACTCCTCTCACTCATACCCACTCACTCATCACTCAGACCCACTCATCACTCATACTCACTCATCACTCAGACTCATTCATCACTCAGACTCACTTATCACTCGGACTCAGTCATGACTCAGACTCATCACTCATCATTCAGATTCACTCATCACTCAGACTCGCTCATCAGTCAGACTCACTCATCACTCAGAGTCACTCGTACTTGTACTCATACATTGACTACATTCACTCAGGTCCACTCATCGGATGGCTCACACACACTGATGTTGAGGATGTCTCAGGCGATTCTGTGGCTTCATCACTCCTAAAGGGAGCGGCGGGGGGGTATTTCACTCGGCCCCTTTCGCAGGATTTTGCGGGGATGTCTCAGGCGGTTTGGCCATTTTCTCTTCCAACATGTTTCGCTTTCAGAGCAGATTTGGGGGATGTCTCAGGCGATTCGCTGGTTTCAGCACTCCTAAGGGGAGCGGCGGGGGGGTATTTCACTCGGCCCCTTTCGCGGGATTTTCTGGGGATGTCTCAGGCGGTTTGGCCATTTTCTCTTCCAACATGTTTCGCTTTCAGAGCAGATTTGGAGGATGCTTCGCTGGTTTCAGCACTCTAAGGGGAACGGCGGGGGGGTATTTCACTCGGCCCCTTTCGCGGGATTTTGTGGGGATGTCTCAGGCGGTTTGGCCATTTTCTCTTCCAACATGTTTCGCTGTCGGAGCAGATTTGGGGATGTCTCAGGCGATTCGCTGGTTTCAGCACTCTAAGGGGGGCGGCGGGGGGGTATTTCACTCGCCCCCTTTCGCGGGATTTTGTGGGGATCTTTCAGGCGGTTTGGCCATTTACTCTTTCAATCTGTTTCGCTGTCGGAGCCTATTTGGAGGACGTTCGCGCCCAGTTTGCGGGGATGTCTCAGGCGGTTTGGCCGTTATGATGCTGGGCATCTGTCGTTTTCGGAGCAGTTTCGGGAGGATGTCTCAGGCGATTTGATGGTTTCAGCACTCCCAAAGAGTAGGAGTAGGAGTAGTAGTAGTAGTAGTAGTAGTAGTAGTAGTAGTAGTAGTAGTAGTAGTAGTAGTAGTAGTAGTAGTAGTAGTAGTAGTAGTAGTAGTAGTAGTAGTAGTCGTAGTCGTAGTCGTAGTCGTAGTAGTAGTAGTAGTAGTAGTAGTAGTAGTAGTAGTAGTAGTAGTAGTAGTAGTAGTAGTAGTAGTATTAGTAGTAGTAGTAGTTAGTAGTAGTAGTAGTAGTAGCAGTAGTAGTAGTAGGAGTAGGAGTAGGAGTAGGAGTAGGAGTAGGAGTAGGAGTAGGAGTAGGAGTAGGAGTAGGAGTCAAGCTAGCCAGCTCGAGCGAGTCAAGCATGGCATGCCCAGTCCCACCCGCCCTCCCACAACATAAGAAGCAAAGCTGGCACAACTGGGGGCCGAAGTCACACCGGCCAGCCGGTTTGGTACAGCTGATGCGGCCGCGATGGCGGTTGCCGACGGGAACTGGCGAGCGCGTGTTGAATGCCGCGCACGCATTGCCAGACGAGTCGAGAATGGCCCGGTACACCGCAGGAAGCCAGAGGTGGCCGGAGGAAGCCCGACGGTCTGACAGGACACCCCAAAGCATTTTTGTGAAAAAGCATTGGGTTTTTGATGTTTTTATGTTGAAATGCTTGCAAACACACGGTGTTCGGTAGGATTCTGACATGAACGCGCGAGTGTGCTCTTTGTGTATTTTTTGCACAGGATTCGCGGCCTGGGTGCATGACAGAGCATCGCGAGTGCACCGCGCGATGACGTGAAATCGCTGGATTTGACAGAATTCTTAAGATTCCTATGGTTTTCCTATGATTTCAGCAAGAGAGCCCGGGCGGGAAATTTGTACAATTTTTGTGAAAAAGCATTGGGTTTTTGATGTTTTTATGTTGAAATGCTTGCAAACACACGGTGTTCGGTAGGATTCTGACATGAACGCGCGCGTGTGCTCTTTGTGGTATTTTTTCCAATGGATTATCGCCGTGGACGACACGACGTTCATGTCGAGAGGAAAAAATAAGAAAACTGTTGATTGTGTATTGTTTTTTACAGGTTAGGATGGGACCACCCGGATGCGGCCCCTATCGGCCGGCCTGAGGGGGGAGTAGGAGTATATTCTAATAAAGAAAAGGATAGGAGTAGGAGTAGGAGTAGGAGGAGGAGGAGGAGGAGGAGGAGGAGGAGGAGGAGGAGGAGGAGGAGGAGGAGGAGGAGGCGGAGGCGGAGGAGGAGGAGGAGGAGGAGGAGGAGGAGGAAGGAGAGGAGGAGGCGGAGGCGGAGGCGGAGGCGGAGGAGGAGGAGGAGAGGAGGAGGAGGAGGAGGAGGAGGAGGAGGAGGAGGAGGAGGAAGGAGGAGGGAGGAGGAGGAGGAGGACGAGGAGGAGGAGGAGGAGGAGGAGGAGGAGGAGGAGGAGGAGGAGGAAGAAGACGAAGAAGAAGAAGAATAATAATAATAATAATAATAACAAGAAGAATAATAAGAATAAGAAGAATAAGAATAAGAATAATAATAAGAAACAGAGGAATAATAAGGAGAAGAAGAATAATAATAAGAAGCAGAAGAAGCAGAAGAAGAATAATAAGAAGAATAATAATACTAAGAAAAAGAATAAGAAGACGAATAAGAAGAATAATAAGAATAATACGAATAAGAATAATAAGAATAATAATAAGAAGAAGACGAATAATAAGAATAAGAATAATAATAAGAAGAATAAGAAGACGAACAAGAATAATAAGACGAATAAGAATAATACTAAGAATAATAAGAATAATAATCATAAGAAGAAGAAGAAGAACAAGAATAATACTAATAAGAAGAAGCAGACGAATCAGAAGAATAATAATAAGAATAAGAAGAATAATAAGAAGAAGACGAAGAAGACGAATAATAAGAAGACGAATAATAATAATAATAATAATAAAAATAATAATAAGAAGAATAAGAATAAGAAGAAGACTAATACTAATACTAAGAATAATAATAAGAAGAAGAAGACGAATAAAAAGAAGAAGAATAAGAAGAAGAAGAAACAGAAGAAGAGGAGGAGGAGGAGGAGGAGGAGGAGGAGGAGGAGGAGGAGAGGGAGGGAAGGAGGGAGGGGAGGGGAGGGGAGGGGAGGGGAGGGGAGGGGGAGGGGAGGGGGGGGGAGGGGAGGGGAGGGGAGGGGAGGGGAGGGGAGGGGGAGGGGAGGGGAGGGGAGGGGAGGGAGGGACGGAGGGAGGAGGAGGAGGAGGAGGAGGAGGATGAGGAGGAGGGGGAGGGGAGGGGGAGGGGGAGGAGGAGGAGGAGGAGGAGGATGAGAAGGAGGAGAGGAGGAGGAGGAGGAGGAGGAGGAGGAAGATAACGAGCAAGCGAGGAGGAGGAGGAGGACGAGGACGAGGAGGAGGAGGAAGAGAAGGAGGACAGCATGAACACGGTAGGAGCAGAAGCAGGAAGGGGGTGATGATGCTGCTGCTTCTGCTGATGATGATGATGATGATGCTGATGATGATGATGATGATGATGATGATGATGACGATGATGATGATGATGATGATGATGATGATGATGATGATGATGATGCTGACGAGGAGGAGGAGGAGGAGGACGTGGGCAATTCGAGTAGCCAGGGCCAGACGATCGAGGTTCGATGCTCCAAAGCTTTAGGTTTTACTCAAACGCTTCCGCCTCACTCTCCTTCGCTCTCCGCTCTCCCTCACTCTTCTGTATTCATACTCACTCATACTCACACTCAATCACACGCAGGCTCACTCGCACTTAGACTCGCGCATATCCTTACTCACGCTCAGACTCACGCTCAGAACCACTCATACTCAGACTCGCTCCTGCTCAGACTCATCATCCTTCGGTCCGCTCAAACGCAGACCGATTCACACTCAGACTGCCTCACATCCATACCCAATCACACTCGGCTCACTCGCACTCATATTCATTAACACACACTTTTTTCTCACACTCAGACCCACTCGAGCCCAAACTCACTCATGCTCAGACTCATCATGCTACGATCCGCTCAATCACAGACTGGCTCACACTCAGATTCGTCCATACTCTGACCCACTCGCACACAGACGCACTCGCGCTCATATTTACTCACACGCATACCCACTCAAACCCAGGCTCAATCGCACCCAGATTAACTCACACTCAGAATCAGTCGCTCTCAGACTTGCTCTTCGTCGCACTCATTCTTGCAGACGGTGGGGATGTCTCGAGCGAACGGTTCGCCCTCGCACACAGGCGCTCATTGACATATATCAAGAGAAATACGTATTAAGATAATGAGATGCACATATGGGGAGCCCCGCGTCGAATAATTTTCTGTCCCAACATCCTTCGTTTTCGGAACAGATTTGGAGGATGTCTCGAGCGAGGCGCTCATTTTCACGCCCCTAAGGGGGGCCGCCGAGGTGTATGACACGGTCCCGTTCGCGGCCGTTTTGTGGGGATGTCTCAAGCGGTTTGCCTGTCTTCTGTCCCAGCATCCTTCGCTTTCGGAGCAGATTTGGAGGATGTCTCGAGCGAGGCTCATTTTTTCACGCCCCTAAGGGGAGCCGCCGAGGGGTATGACACGGTCCCGTTCGCGGCCGTTTTGTGGGGACGTTTCAAGCGGTTTGCCTGTCTTCTGTCCCAGCATCCTTCGCTTTCGGAGCAGATTTGGAGGATGTCTCGAGCGAGGCGCTCGTTTTCACGCTCTTTAGGGGGGCCGCCGAGGGGTATGACACGGTCCCGTTCGCGGCCGTTTTGTGGGGATGTTTCAAGCGGTTTGTTTGTTTTCTGTCCCAGCACCCTTCGTTTTCGGAGCAGATTTGGAGGATGTCCCGAGCGAGGCGCCCATTTTCACACCCCAGGTGGGCCAGATTTTGAGGACGTCTCGTGCGGTTTGCCTGTTTTGGTGGCCAGACTCGTGGGCACAGGTTCTCCTCAGGATGCCACAGGATGCTCCAACAGGCTCAGGGAGGCCCCGGGGGACCACATGAGGTCCCAGGAACGGCCAGGAGGCAACATAAAGATTCGATAGGCCACAAGATGTCCCAAGAGGCTCCGGGAGGCCCCAAGAAGCTCCAGGAGGCCTCAGGAAACCACAGGAGGCCCCAGGAGGCCACAGGAAGTGCCAGGAGACTTCGGAAGGCAACAGGAGGCCCCGAGAGGCCCCAGGAGCAGGAGGCCTCAGAAGGCAACGGGAGTGGCTCCAATCCCATGTGTTTTACGTATGCTCCTATAGATTGGGCCTCACCTGGAGCACGGATCTTTAACGTTATACGTATGTTTCTATAGATTGTCCTTCTCCTGTGAGCACAATCCTAAATCTTTTACTTATGTTCCTATATGTTGGGCCTCTCCTGGGGCAGGAGTCCTTGGTGCTTTACGTGTGTTCCTATAGATTGCCCTTCTCCCGTGGCTCCAAACCGCAATGTTTTATGTACGTCGGTTGCTTTAAATTGGGCCTCTCCTGGGGCACGAAGCCTCCCTGGGAGGTCCCAGGAGGCCCCAGGAGGCCCAAGAGGCTCCTGGAGGCCCCAGGAAGCCCCAGTAGGTTTCAGGAGGCCCCAGGAGGCCCCAGACTCATGCGCAGAGACGCGCTCGTACTACTGAGGCTCATTCACACTCCAATTCATTCGCAGTTCGATTCATGACCAGACCGCCACAACTGAAGCTGTTTATATTCGAAAGCTCTTGCGCCCAGACATTCACGGCGGACAGGTCCATGATAATAGATGCAAATATGGGGAGCTCCACGCAGTGAATAATTATTGTTGACCCCCTTCACCGGTGCATATTGTTTTTCTCAGGCGAGGTGTGCCCCTCGACGCTCGCGCCCCGTTTTTGGTCAGGGGAGGTCTTCGTGGTCAAACTGGGCCCCTGGCCCCCCGAACTACAACAACAACGGCTCCCGGCTGAGATTTCTCCCAAATTTACTCAGGACCCCCGCTCCTGAAACTTCCTCACAATTTACTCCGGATCGGTGCTCCCGCTTGTGATTTCCTCGCAATTTAGTCAGGACCCCCGCTCCCATCTGAGACTTCCTCACAATTTACTCAGGAACGGCGTTCCCGTTTGAGACTTCCTCGCAATTCAATCAAGGTTTCCTCGCAATTCAATCAAGACCCCCTCTCCCGCCAGAGAACCCTTCACATTTTATGCAGGAATTGCGCTGTCGCTTGTGCTTTCCATGCAATGAATTCAGAAACCGCGCTTTCGACGCTCAGGAAACACGCTGCGCCAAAGACGCCGCCACAATTTACTTAGTAATCGCTCTCGCCCTACTCAGGCATCCCGCTTGAATGTCCCACCCGCCCGACCCGCCCGTCAGGGGATCGCCTGCCCGTCGTGGGCTCCCGCCCGAGACTTTCTTCAGGAACGGCGCTTTCGCCTAGGACTTCCTCGAACGTTCACGCTCTTACCTTCCTGCTCCTCCTCCCTATTCCTCCTCCCTCCTCCCTCGTCTCCTCCCTTCTCTCTCCCTCCTCTCTTCCCTCATCCTTGTGCCTCTCTGCCTTATCCCCATCTCCCTCCTCTCCCTCCTCTCCCTCCTCCCTTCTCCCTCCCCTCTCCTGCCTCCTCCCTCCCTTTTTTTTTTTTTTTTCTCTCTCTCTCTCTCTCTCTCCCCTCTCTCTCTCTCTTCCTCTACCTCTCTTATCTGTCTTTGACTCTCTCTCTCTCTGCCTCTAATCAACCGCCCCCCTCTTCGCTCCTTCTCTCCTGGCGTTTTCCCTCTTCCTTCGTCCCTCCCCCTCCCTTCCTCCCGCTCTCCCTCGTTCTCCCCGTCTCTTTTTTTGCAGGGCCCACACCACTTCCAATGGCGGGCACATGTGCGCCCACGAAGGATTGTCCGCCCGTTCACGCTTGCCCGCCTGGGTAAGCCCGCCGCCCCCCGCAACGAGAAATCCTCCCCCCAAGGGGGGTGTGATCGAAGACAAAAAGGGCGGGTATCGAGGGTGTGGGGAACTCGTTTTGAATGACACGCGGGCAAGTAAGAGCGAACAGTCTTGTGATGATTGTTGTTGTTGTTGTTGTTGCTGTTGTTGTTGTTGTTGTTGTTGTTGTTGTTGTTGTTGTTGTTGTTGTTATTGTTCTTCTTGTTGTTGTTGTTGTTGTTGTTGTTGTTGTTGTTGTTGTGGTGTTTGTTGTTAGTGTTGGTGTTGGTGTTGGTGTTGGTGGTGATACCGTGTTCCGGGGGCCCGGTTTCGTTGCGGAGGGGGGGGGGGGGGGCGCAACGCTACAGCGCAACGCTCGAGCGCGAGCGTGATGGGGTTGTGACCCCCCCCCGCGAGTTGCGCCTTCCCGATCAAAGGAGAGGAGCTCCTCAATTTGGGTCCCCCCCATCAGAGGAGTTGCGCCGTCCTCCTCAAAGGAGCGGAGGCCAAATTGTTGCCCAAACCTTGCTAACATCAAAGAGTCGGGCCTTCTCGCCGAGGCCTCTTGGGGCGTCTTGGGTGCCTTTGGGGGGCCCCTTGGGACCTCTTGGGGGGTCGCTTGGGTGCCTCTTGGGGGCATTTGGGGGCCACTTGGGGGCCTTTGTGGCTTCCTGGGCACTTCATTCTGGGGTCATCTTGGGGCCATCTTGGAAGAGATTGATCACTGGGGGGGGCTACTTGATTAGGGTCCCCCCCAGGAGGCCACAATGTTGCCCAAACCTTTGGAACATCAGAGGTTTTAGCCTTTTCGCAGGGGCCTCTTGGGGCGTGTTGGGTGCCCCCCAGGGAGATTATTGGGGCGTCTTGGGGGTCCTTTTGGATCCTCCTGGTGATGATGATGCTGATGCTGATGATGCAGATGACGATGATGATGCTGATGATAAATATGATGATGAGGATGACTATGATGATGCTGATGATGATGCTGGTGATGATGGGGATGATGACGTCGATGGTGCTGCTGATTGTGATGGCGATGATGATGCTGCTGATGCTGATGCTGATGCTGATGCTGATGCTGATGCTGATGCTGATGCTGATGATGACGCTGATGATGATGATGATGATGATGATGATGATGATGATGATGATGATGATGATGATGCTGATGATGATGATGATGATGATGCGGATGATGATGATGATGCTGATGATGATGACGATGATGACGATGCTGAGGATGATTCATGATGATGATGCTGATTATGGTGAAGGCGGTTGGAATGACGAGGTCGGTGGTGATGGTGTTTGTATACATTTTGACGATGACGTTGACGATGATGAACGCGTTGGTGTCGATGATGATGTCGCGTGAGCGCGCGCGTGCAGTAACTCATAAGGTCTGACATGTGTTTCATCGTGCGAGTTTTGCGTTTGCATGTGTGGTTGTAGGCCTCAGTACTGACATGCTAAGGATGCCTTTGGTCTGGGGCAGATGTCGTCGTGCGCGCGCGGAGACGGGCGCGCGTGTGGCCTGCAAGGGGTTATTGGACATACTTGTCGGGCGCCCGATACTTGTTGAATGATCTCGACATGCGCGCGCACATGCGGCCCAGACGTTCCGCTCTGGCAGAGTTGCAGACCACACTTTTGGTTCTGGAATGATTCCAGCGAGGACGCGCGCGCGGGAGTCTTCTGTTCTTAAGCGAGCAAGCCATGTTGTGCCTTAGAGAGTGCTCGGCATCCGTTGAGCATCCATGGCTTTGGTCCGTTTGGAATTTCACATATGCGCGCATGTGGCCCGCATTCTGTTAGTTGGTCGGCATTCTGTCAAGACGCACTTGTTAGGGTCAATGCGTGTGCATGGCTCTCTTTGCGTTGACAACGGTGGGAGGATGGGGGGGTCGATGATGCGTCGATTGGCACTGCATTATTTTAGATTTCACATGGTCGATCTCGCATGGTAATTTTCAAAACATCATGTGCGCAGGCGAGAGGATACCCCTCCCGCCTCGGTGGGTGAGGGTGGGTGGGGGGGGAGTTCAGTTTGTTCTAGGTGGAGGAACCCAACGGCCTGTGGCAAGTTCCAAGTGTCTGCAATACTCTGTTGACGCTTCGAGCCTCGCCTGGAGGGCCGTAACACAGGATGTGCTTCTCGTCTTTGTTCTCTGATGGGCTCTCCTGGGACCTGCCTGGGCCTTCTCGGAGCTTTCTTGGGATCCCGTGGGGCCCTCCTCTGACCCTTTTGCTGGAATCCTTTTGGGCAGTTCTCGGGCTCCCTTGGGCCATCTTGGGTCCATCTCGGCCGTC
Organism: Prorocentrum cordatum; assembly: GCA_963575745.1. Lineage (NCBI taxonomy): Eukaryota > Dinophyceae > Prorocentrales > Prorocentraceae > Prorocentrum > Prorocentrum cordatum. The sequence continues at coordinate 338,635 of CAUYUJ010015837.1, forward strand.
TTGGGAGTCTTCGGTGGCTGCCGTGGACCTCTCTTTAGGGTCCTCTTGGGTCCTCGTCGGCTGATCTGGGCCCCTCTTGGGCCGTCCGAGTGCCCTCTTGGGACTGTCCTCGGCCGTCTGGGAGGATTGGAGGCTTCTTGGGGCCCTGCTTGAGCTTTTTTGGGCCTCTGGCTCCTCCGAGGCCCTCTTGGAAACATCTTGAGCCGATGGGGCCCAGGGGACGCAATTCAATGACTTTGGCTTTCCTGGAGGGCCTCTCGGCTTTCTTTCTTTTCGTGCTGTGTGAGCCAGTTGGGGCCCCCTTCTGCGCCTCTGAGGGTCTCCTTGGTGGCGGTGGCGTGCTTCTTGGCGGCCTCCTGGTGGCCTTCCTGGGCCGCCTCACGCGCCCTGGAGAGCTTCGGAGAGCCGCAGGGAGGCGTCGGGCCGCCCAGGGAGCCTCGGGATGCGGGGACGGTGCACGCGGAGCTGCGTGGCGCGGGGCACGGGGGGACCCCCTGAGCAGATTTGCGGGCGGTCCGAGGTTCGAGGGAGCGCAGACATGGGTTGAGGCACGCGGATCAGCGACGGGTCCCGTTCACATGCAGAATCGGCGCGCTCCGCCACCAAATCGGGCGGCATGGGCGCCATTTCTCGGGGGTGCCTTCCGCCGCCACACCGGAGGGCGCCGCGGGGCCCTCTCCCGGGGGTGCCGCTCCCCGCCCCGTGGCCCTGGCGCCCGCGCGCCAGCTCTGCGCCTCCCTGGTCCTCCCCCTCCGCGGCCGCGCCTGCCCGAGCAGCGGCATGCAGGGCCCCCCCCTCGCGGCCCGCGCCCGCGGCGGCCGCGCCGCCCGCCCGCAGGGGCGCGCCGCAGCCGCCGCCCTGGTGCTGCGGCCTGGCGCGGGCCGTGGGCCGCCGCAGCGCCGCCGATGGCCGCCGCCTCGGACCGCGGGCCGCTGGCGGCGGCCGACGAGCGCCAGCGGCGGCTGCGGGCTGCTTTCTCGGGGTCCCCCAGCTCGGCGGGCTCTGCCGGCCTGGGGTCCCGGTCCGTCTCGGCGGCTCAAAGGTGGGGCCCGGAGGGATCTAGGGCCTCGCCTCTCGCGGCAGGCAGGGGTCCAGGGATGAGCTTCTGTCTGAGGCCCCTCGTCCTCCTGGCCCCGTCCCTCGTGGCTCCATCCTTGAGCCGCCGACCATCTCCCCGGTCGCCGCCGGCAAAGGGCTCCTGGGCTACAGCGGGGCGTACGAGAGCACGGTGCAGGCCAGCTGGGAGGTCACGGCCCGCAGGCAGATCCACTTCCTGGGGAAGATTAGGGCCACCGACGCGTACAGGACTCTAGCCCACCAGGTAGGTCAGAAGACTGTGGAGGACCGCGTGGACGCGCTGTGCGCAGCGTGCTGGCGGCTGTACCAGGAGTCGACCGCAACCGACGCGGCCAGCCTCAAGAGCCATCTGCTGACCACCAGCCTGAACGCGCAGAAGCAGATCTGCGCCATGCGGTCCACGGTCACGCACGAGGACCAGGAGCTCCTCGAGTTCTACGAGCCCCTGCAGCACGTGGACCCTGTCAGCCGGGACCTGGTACTCCACATGGTCGTGGACAAGCTTCAGCAGCTGGAGGACAACACGGCGCCCGGCTCCTTGGTTCACAAGCTGCTGGATTATGTCCGGCGCTGCAAGCGGGGGGGTGACCGCAGCAAGGATGACTTTGACGAGGATGCGGTGGAGCCGGAGCTCCTCGCCACCCTCCGGGCGCAGCCGCATCGCGACCACAGGTCGCGCAACCGCGTCCCCGCGTCGGCCATCGCCGAGTTCGGGGGACCGCCGCGGGACCCCCTGGCGCGAGTCGACCGGCTGGGGCGCGTGTGCGAGGACCTCGAGGACGAGAACGATGAGCTGCGGGACCTGCTCTCCGCCCAGGAGCAGGAGCTGAAGTACCGCAGGCAGGCCCAGGACGAGCGTCTGCGGCAGCTGGCCCAGGAGCAGCACCGGCTGGCGATGGAGGCGCGCGCGCGGGAGGAGGAGGAGGCGCGCTGGCGGGAGGGGAAGGTGGACGTCGAGATGCTGCGCCGCATATTCGAGAACATGGACAAGGACTCAGCCACGCGCAGAGGGGGGTGGGGCGAGGGGGGAATACTTCTTAGAAGAAGGCTGCTTCTGAGAAGGCGCGGGCCTTGTCTGTAGATGTAGGCCCGCGCCTTTACGAAGCAGCCTCCTTGTTCCTTCCGTCTTCTGAGGGCCAAAATGCATGGCTCTCGGGTGACGCAAGCAGCTCAGCTGTCTGTGTTCATCGCAGTGAGCCCGCTGTACATTTTCTGGCGATTTGCGTGTTGCAATTCTTGATGTTTCAAGCAATCGGAAACAGAGCTGTCGTTCGTGACAGCGTCGGCCTGCCTCGTGTGGTTGGTTGTGGCAGGTCCTGATGAGGATGGCCAGCCACACGCCGAAACGCTGGAAACGGACAGGACCAGAGATGCCCCCAGAGTGGGCTTGCTCACTCCTAGATCAGAGGGAGGTGCGCAATCAACTGTTCCAACCTTCGGAACCGGCTCAGCTGGCGAGGGGTGTGAGGCGCGTGCGCGTTATATCTTGTATCTTGCAAATGTGGATACATGTGGCAAACTATTGGTTACCAGCCGAATATTTCACCCGAATTCGACTTCGGCATGGCGCGAATGATCAGGACGCCGGAGCTGGATTCCAGCGGATCTTTCGAGTGGTCGTTGAATTATTGTGTCTGTGTTGTTGTCTTGTGTAACTGCTGTTTTTTGGTGTTCGGCCCAGCAGTCAGACTAGGAACAATGATCTCTTTGCCAAAAGGGGGTTTCGCAGGTGCGTTCTGATTTTGTTGCCGTGTCCGTGTTTGAGTCCGGTAGCTTGGCCCCCGCGGCTCTGGTACGAGTTTTGGAACCCACAGGCGGCATGAACGATGCGTCCCGCGCGCGTCTAACAACAGGGGTCAGGTGGCTCACACCCCTGGGCCGTGGTTGGCGCCCGTTCAAGAGAAGGGGGGGCGCCCGGCGGATGGCCACCAACGCATCAACTGGGAGGCCGCGGTGTCACGAAAGAGGGGGCCGTTGTTTCTTCCGTTTTCTGAGGGCCACCTCTCGGGTGACGCAAGCAGCTCAGCTGTCTGTGCTCATCGCACTGAGCCCGCTGGACATTTTCTGGCGACTTGGGTGTTGCAACTATGGATGTTTCGAGCAATCTGAAACAAAGCTGCTGTTCGTGACAGCATCGGCCTGCCCCGTGTGGTTGGTTGTGGCAGGTCCTGATGAGGATGGCCAGCCACACGCTGAAACGCTGGAGACGGACAGGACCAGAGGTGCCCTCAGAGTGGGCTTGCTCACTCCTGGATCAAAAAAGAGACCAAAGGGAGGTGCGCAATCAACTGTTCGAAACTGGCTCAGCCGGGGACGGGGGAGGCGGGTGCACATTATGTTTTGTATATATCAGCGATGTGAATACATATATATATATATATATATATATATATATATATTTACACATATAGATAAATGTATGTATGGCACGCTGCTAAGAAGCCCCCCCCCCTCCCCCTAACCCCTGTGTGCGCGCCGCTAAAGGACGGTGACGGCGAGGTCGAGCTGTCCGATTTCCTCACCTCCTCCCAGAACGGCTCCGAGCTCCGCCGGCTGCTGCGCGGCGGCGGGTACCGAGCGGCGACCGCGGGCAGCCGCCAGTCCACCGCGGCCGCCGGGCCGAGGCGGAAGTCGTCCGTCGCCAGAGACGCGGACGGAAGTCCCAAACGAGCGTCGTTTGCGCTCGCCCCCGACCAGGGAACGACTGAAGTTTCGCCCGCGTCCGCGGCGCGTCATGGCGTGTCCCGGGGGGGGTCCGAGGAGACCTTCGCCAGGACGTTGCAGCTGGGCGATCTCCTTCGCGACGACGGCGGCGTGCCTGACGGGGAAGGTCCCAAACGAGCGTCGTTTGCGCTCGCCCCCGACCAAGGAACGACTGAAGTTTCGCCCGCGTCCGCGGCGCGTCATAGCGTGTCCTGGGGTGGGGCCGAGGAGGCCCCCGCCAGGACGTTGCAACCGGGCGACCTCCTTCGCGACGACGGCGGCGTGCCTGACGGGGAAGGTGTCCACGGAGCGGCTGCACAGGCGGCCGTGGAAGAATCGTGGCGGGCTTGTTATTTCGAGTCGACGCCGCAGGTGCCAGAGCCCGACGACAGCGCGTCCGGCTCAGACGACTCCAGCAACGGGCAACAAAGCTTTGAGGAATTGTTCCTCGAGCTGGCAGGCAAAAGAGGCACCATGAACTTCCAGTCTTTCGTCAGCTTCTTCGAGCGCAGAGGGACCATGTCACGTTCTAGCACGGAGCGTGATCTGGACGAGGACGCCAATGTGGGAGTCGTGCGGCAGAGCTCGTCGAAGTCCTCCGCGAGGAGCGGGCCCTCGCGGGCGTCGGTCCGCAGACGGAGCAGCCTGCCGCCGTCGGCTGGCGGCAAGTCGCCCAGCGGGCCAGTATCCGCGGGCGGAGAGACGCCCTCCTCCAGCAGTCTCCAGTCCGCCCAGCTGGCCATGGCGGCCGCGGCCTCCTCTTTCGGCGGCGGGAGCCAGCCAGGCTCCCCCGCCAGCCGCCAGAGCACCTGGCCCGCGGGCCTCGCGCGCCCAGGCTCGGCGCCTCGGCTGGGGCCCCTGGCCGCTGAGCTGGCGCCCGAGCGGCGTCGGTGGTCGCTGGGAGCGCTGGGCCACTCCGACGGGGCTCTCCAGAGTTCCAGCCACGCCGACGGGGCTTTCAGGAGCCCCAGCCATCCCGTCAATCTTGCGGCGTCGCCGCTGCAGGGCACGGCGCCCGCGGCGGTCCCCGATCGCAGCGACGATCCCTGCGCGGCAGGGCTCGTGGAGGACGCAGGTGCGGAGCGACTGTCTGCGCCAGCGCGAGCGGAGTCGCCGCGACTTCAGCTGGGCAGCGAGTCTGCGACGGAGCCAGGTGGTGGCGCCCGCAGCAGTGCCCACGGCGAGCAGGCGCTGGGGGGGTCGCTGGAGGGCTGCGAGAAGGTGTCGCTGGGGACGCAGACAGACGTCGCGGGCGATTACGTTGCTCAGTTGCAGGCGGAGGTGGAACGCTACGCCAGTCTGCTGAAGGATCTGTCGGACAGGTTCGGCGAGCTGCTGTCGAGCGCGAAGGTCCAGCAGGTGATCAGAGGCGCCACCAGCTCGATGCCAGCGCTTCAGCGTTGGTATGTCAGGCTCTACGCCGACGCTCAGGACCGGGGCGCGAGGCACCTGGAGCGGCAGGGGCGCCACAAGGATGGGCAAGTGGTGCTGCTGCGCCACTGGTCGACTCCGGACGCCAAAGAATGGGGCGGGCTGGCAGTCGTGGACACGCCCGTGGCCGAGCCGCGGTACCCCGAGCTGCCTGCCGCCATGCTCTTGGGCCACCAGTACCAGAGGAACTCCGGATTCTCCACGGGCGCTCGAGCGGGGCAGCGCGCCGCCGAACCCGCCACCATCGGACGGGGCTAGGACGAGGATACATCCTTCCATTGCGTTCCGGAACGCTCTCAGAGCGTTCTGGAGCGTTCAGAGAAGGCCGCGGCGCCCGAGAGATCCTCCAGAGCCGCCGGATCCCCAAAGTTCCCGATCTATCCTTACCCGACATTTATCCTCAGCCTGGCTTCGTCTGACACCACGCCTACCGCCGGCGCCCTCGGCAGCCCTGGGGAGCCTGGCGGGCCCGAGCGGCCGCGGCGCGTGCTCCTGCAGGACGAGGAGCCCGCGGAGGAGGCTCCGCCCCGCCGCGCGGCCAGCTCCGCCGGCCCGGCCGCGGCGGAGGCGGCCGACAGGAGGCGGGGCGCCGAGCGGCCCTGGACGTCGGGGGGGGCGCGGGATTACCGCGACGTGCTGCTCGCGAGCGGGGGCGACGGCGCCGCGCGCGGCGGGGCAGCGCCGCCGGTGCCGCTCGCCGAGCTGCCCGTCGTGCGCCCGCGCTCGGCCGCGAGCGGCGGCTCGGGCGCGCCCAGGGGCAGGCGCGCCGGCGGCAGGCGGGGCTGCCTGGCTCGGAGGGGGAAGTCAGGCCCACATCGGCCACGCGCGGAGGGGGGCGGGGGGAAGGGGCGAGGGCTTCTGAGAAGCACCCCCGCCTCTTGGAAGGCGCGGGCCTTGTCTGTAGATGCAGGGCTGGCGCCTTCGAAGCAGCAGGCTCCTTCCGAGAAGCCCTCCCCCGCCCCCTACCACCTTGTGCGCGCCGCCAGCCTACAGTCGGGGGGCCTCAGCTGGCCACTGGCTTTTGGGATGCAGTTCCTGGGGGGTTAGATTCAGCACCGGGGCTCGTATATCCGCGGTCGAAGCCAGGCCCAATTCCGGCATAATCCCAAGTCATCACGCTTAAATCATACCGCCTAGTTTGGCTTACACTTGGGCTTCATCCTGTGTTTGTAACCCATGACAAGCCAGGTGTAGTGGATCTTCAGTCCTGGCTTAATCGTTTTGAATCGTTCTTGCGAAGACCTCCCAGAAGTTGCCTCCCAGAGCCACCTCGCCTTTGTCGCCGTCTGTCGAGGGTCGGGGTTCTCCGGCGCCTCTGCGGCGTTCTTGCTGGCGCCTCTATGGGCTTTTCGGGGGGCTAGCATCAGCGGAGCCGCGCTACTTTTGCTGGCGGCTGTGGGGTCGTCGGGAGAGATCAACAGTATACACCACGCCGATTCTGGGATCGTTGCAAGCGCTCGCTGGCTTGGCCGGGAATCGAAGACGGGAAAACGCCATCGGCATAAGTGTTCGACGGTCTGTGCGGATTTCTTCGGTCGGCGCTGGGCCCCCCGGCGGCGCTTCCGGCGCCGCCCCCGTTCGCGCTCCGCAGATCGAAGAAATCCGCGCGGCGCTGGAGGGCCGATTCAAGATCGACGCTTTCCCGCCGAGCCCATTGTTCCCTATCGTTGACCCTCAGGCGCGGACGGAGCGGGCGGAGAAGTCGTCTGCGGGCGTCTGAAAGTTTTCGTGTCTGTGATTGGCGCCAGCAAAAGGATCACTGATTCTGGCGCGGGCGTTTGTGCGTCGGCTGCCAGCGTCCGGCAGTGCGTATAGAGGCGACCTGGCGACCTGTCTTTCTGCGCGGCGTGCCACGTCAGTGGCCCGTGCGAGCCATCGCGTAGGGTCGCCCCGTCCTCAAGGCAAGACCCTTTCCTCTGCGTCGGTCAGGTTCAGCCGATCTCCATCCCAATTGGGCCATGATATCTCAGACCCGCCATATCCCCCACCCAGATAGATTTCGCGAAGCCCTAAGAGATCAGCGTACATCCCCAGCACGGGGGCAAATTGGCCAGTGGGCCAATGCCATGCCAGTGAGGATAGGGATCGGCTAAACAGGAATGTATTCATGTTCCAGACATGCATTAAATATGTTAGCCAGCGTTGACCCCGAACAGTGTGCTTCTAGCAATCTATTCTGTGCCATCGATGTGGAGCAGAATATGTGGTGCAGCCAATGCAGTGCCATACATGCGGTGCAAAACATGTGATGCAGCCTATGTGGTGCGATCTATGTTGTGCCATCTATGCGTTGTATAATCTGCTGTTCGATCTATGCGGAACACTCTAGGTGGTGCAATCTGTGGTGGGCAATCTATGTGGAGCCATGTTCGTGGTGCAACATATGTTGTGCGAGCTAGGTGGTGCGATCTATGTGGTTCCCCAATCAGAGCTTGCCTCTGTAGGGGTCCTAGCGGATTCATATGGTTAGGTGAGCTACGTCGCCGACTTCGTGGGCGGGCCCGGGTGCCAGGGTGCCCGGGGGTGCCCCGGTGCCCCGGAGCCGGGGTGCCCAGGGGTGCCCAGGGGTGACCGGAGGTGCCTTGAGGTGTTTTGAGGTGCCCTGAGGTGCCCAGAGGTGCCCGGGTGCCCAGGTGCTTTATCGTTATATATATATATATCCTTGTGGCGCTATAGCCCTATAGCCCTACAGCCCTATAGCCCTATAGCCCTATAGCCCTAAATCCCTATAGCCCTATAGCCCTACAGCCTTATAGCCCTATCACCCTATGACCCTATAGCCCTATAGCTCTATAGCCCTATAGCCCCCAATAGCCCCCAATAGCCCCGTAGAGCCCTATAGCCCTATAGCCCTACAGCCGTATAGCCCTGTAGCCCTACAGCCCTGTAGTCCTATAACCCTATAGCCCTATAGCCCTATAGCCCTATCTCCTCATAGCCCTATAGCCCTATAGCCTTATAGCCCTATAGCCCTATAACCCTATAGCCCCTATAGCCCTATAGCCCTATAGCCCTATAATCCTATAACCCTTTAGCCCTATAGCCCTATATCCTCATAGCCCTATAGCCCTATATCCTCATAGCCCTATAGCCCTATAGCCCTATAGCCCCCAATAGCCCAATAGCCCTATAGCCCTATAGCCCTATAGCCCTATAGCCCTATAGCCCTATATCCCTATAGCCCTATAGCCCTATAGCCCTTGCCCTCATGGCCTTCATAGCCCTCGCAGACTCCATCAACCTAAGGAGCAATTGCAAAGGGATCTCATGTAAGATCAAAAAAGACTCTGATTTGGTCTTTTATCCGGTATCAAGCAGTCTATGTGGTGCGATCAATGATGTGCAATCCATTTCGTGCAATACAGGTGGTGCAATCGACGCGCTGCGATACATGTGGTGAGATATGTGGTGCAATCTACGTTGTGCGCAACCAATGTGGTGCAACACATGTGGCGCGGTTGATTTTAACAAAATGAGTTGACACATCCCATCCCACCCACCCACCCGCAAGTTGGTTTGCAACATCCATGCGGAGGCGACTGCGATGCATGCTTGACGTTGGCAGGTGCATCTTTGCGGCCGCGCCAACCCAAGCACGCGGGCGCAGCGGCCAGCTAGTTTGGCGCGACCGACGCGGCCGCGGTGGTGGTGACCGCTTGGCACATCCCAGCGGGCGCCTCACTGCGAGTCGGCGACTTGGGCGGGCGCGGTATCGTGGCAACGTCGACAACGGTAGACACGAGGATTATCGTAGCGATGCTGGTGACGATGTTGACAACGACGAAGGCGCGGCCGGTGCGGGCGCCGATGCTGATCACGCCGACGGCAATGACGGCGGCTTCGCGTCGGCGATGGAGGTTTTGGGAAGAGTTCGGCATGCGCGCGCGGCCGACGCGCGAGAGTGGCCCGAATGGTAGTCTTTGATAAGGATCGTGCCCCCCAGCGCGCGCAAGGGCGCGCGAATCATTTCGGCATGCGGCGCGAGAGGCCTTCTTGGCATAATTCCATGAACATCAAAATAAAAAAAACCGATGGTTGGAGCGCGAGCGCTTGTTTTGTTGTTGTTGTTGTTGTTGTTGTTGTTGTTGTTGTTGTTGTTGAACTCACTCTTGAAGAATAATTGTTGTTGATCCCCCCCACCGGTGCACATTGATTTTTTCCGATTGAAATGCCACCCCCGGGGCTCGCACTTTGTTTTTTCTCAAGGAAAGTCTTCCTGCTCAAACTGTGCCCCTGCCCCCCGGGCTACAACAACAACGGCTCCCGCTTGAGACTTCCTCGATTTTTACTCAGGACCCCCGCTCCCGCCTGAGACTTCCGCGCAATTCAGGAGAGGCGCTCCCGTCTGAGACTTCCTCGCAATGTAATCAAGACCCCCGCTCCCGCCTGAGACTTCCGTGCAATAAGCTCAGGAACGGCGCTCCCGCTTGAGACTTCTTCGAATTTTACTTAGGACCCCCGCTCCTGCCTAACATTTCCGCGCAATTGACTCAGGAACGGCGCTCCCGCTTGAGACTTCCTCGCAATTTAGTGAGGACCCCCGCTCCCGCCTGAGACTTCCGTGCAATTTGCTCAGGAACGGCGCTCCCGCTTGAGACTTCCTCGCAACTTAGTCAGGGCCCCCGCTTCCGCCTGAGATTTCCTCACAATGTACTCAGGACTGCGCTCTCGCGTGCGACGTCCTCACAAATTATTCTGGAATTGCGTTTCGGCGCTCAGGAACCACGCGCGCGCCAAGGACGCCTTCACAACGTGGTATCTTCCCTCTTCCTTCGTCCTTCCCCCTCCCCTTCCTCCCACTCTCCCTCGTTCTTCCCCTCCTCCTCTTGCAGGGCCCGCGCCAATTCCAATGGCGGGCAGAGAGATGTACGCCCCCGAAGGATTGTCCGCCCGTTCCGGTTTGCCCGTACGTCTAAGCCCGCCGGCCCCAGCAAAGAGAAAGAATCCCCCCGAAAGGGGTGTGATCGAAGACGAAGAGGGCGGGCATCGAGGGTGTAGGGTATGCGTGTTGAATGACTCGCGGGCAAGTAAGAGCGTACAGCCTTAAAATGGTTGTTGTTGTTGTTGTTGTTGTTGTTGTTGCTGCTGCTGCTGCTGCTGCTGCTGCTGCTGCTGCTCTTGCTGCTGCTGCTGCTGCTGCTGCTGTTGTTGTTGTTGTTGTTGTTGAACATTATTACTTCTAAAGAATAATTATTGTTGGGGCCCCTGGTGCACGGCCCCTCGCCGCGCCTAGGCCGCAGCCATGTTTTCATCATTTTCGCGAGGAAGTCTCCGGCAAAACGGGTTGGTCCGGATCCGGTTGTTTTGTTACGGGCGGTTTTCCCTTGCAAAAAATAAGGCAAAATGGACATTTCTTGTTCTAACATAACCAAACTTCCCTTGCAAAAATCAGGTAAAGTGGACATTCGCGCGCGCAAGACGAAATCCTTCCAAAACCTTAGTGTTCGTAGCGATTTTAACATAAACACATCAAAAAACCAATGGTTTTTCAACAAAAAATGTCAAAATTTCATCCCGCGCGCTCTTGCGGATTTGTAGGACACCCAACAATTTTTAAACATTTCTGTCAAACGGGCTTTTGTGAGCAACTTTTTCACGTGCTTCGAACTTCTCCAACAACGGTTGCGCACCTGCCAGGGCCATCATCCCTGTCAAATAATACCATGCGGGACACATTCGTTTTTACAGGGGGAAAAGTCGTATACTAAGCTAGCGTCAGAAAATGTTACCACAACAAGTCACTGTACCCATGCGCCAGTGTAGTAGCCACGGTCGTCCGCAGGCCACGAAGTGAAGTGTCCGAACGTCATAGGGCGGAAAGCTGGGTGTGGGTGGTGGCGAAGAGTCGTTTGGAAATGTGGTAGAGCTTGAACCGGCCCCCCCACAAAGTGGGGGTATTGGCGGGCGTCGTATGACAACCCTGGCACTGGTGAGAACGGAGTGTCCCCACGTGCTAGTAATTGTTGTTGTTGAACATTATTCCTTCTAAAGAATTATTATTGTTGTGACCCCTGGTGCGCGACCTCTGCGCCGCGCCTAGGCCGCAGCTACATTTTCATCATTTTTTCGCGAAAGCTTCAGAAAAGTGGATGAGCTCCGGATCCGGTTTTTTGTTGACGCTCGTTTTCCCTTGCAAAAAACGATAGAAAATGAAAATTCTTGTTTTTACTTGATCAAATTGCAAGAATCCCTTGCAAAAAATAAGGTAAAGTGGACATTCGTGCGCGCAAGACGAAATCCGTCCAAAACCTTAGGTTTCGTAACGATTTTAACATAAAAACATCAAAAACCCAATGGTTGTCTCAGAAAAAATTGTCAAAATGTCCTTCCGCGCGCTCTTGCGGATTCCTAGGAAACCCACCAGATTTTAAACATTTCTGTTAAAAGGGCCTTTGCGAGGAACCTTTTCAGGTGCTTCGACCTTCTGCAACAACGTTTGCGAGCCTACGAGGGCCACCATCCCTTGCAAAAAATGACACGAAGTGCACATGCGCGCGGCCGCCGCGCGCGCGTGCCGAAATCCTGCCAAACATAATGTGATTTCAATAATTTCAAGATGCGATGTTCCGAAAACATATGCAAACGCAAGACTTTCACATCCGAAAAATATCAAAATCCACCCGCGGGCTCTTCATGAATCTTTAAAACCCAAGATGGCCCCAAGAGGCGCTCAAGATGGCCCCAAGAGGCGCCCATGAGGCCGCAAGAGGCGCCCAAGATGGTCCCAAGAGGCCCCACGAGGACTCCAAGAGGCCCCCAAGAGGTTCCAAAGAGGCTCCAAGTTGGCTCCAAGAGGCCCCCAAGATGGCCCCAGGAGGCGTCCAAGCGGCTCCAAGAGTCCTCCGGGAGCATCCAATAAGCCCCCAAGAGGCCCCAACATGCTTTCAAGAAGCCCCCCAAAGCCTCTCAAGAGGACCCCATGCGGCGCCAGGAGGCTCCCCCCCTTCCCCAAGAGGACCCCCAGCAGCCCCAGGAGGCTCCCCCCCTTCCTCTCACGCTCAAATCCGTAGCCATCTCGGATCAAGGTATCGCCTGTGTTCTTGGATCATGGCTTTGACGGCGAAAGACCTTCACGAGCAGTATGGCGCAGAGCTGTCCCGGCCTCCCTTGGCCGACTGCGAGAGTGCGTATTATTTGCATCAGGCGCTCGCGGCAAAGGGTATCAATGCCAGTCACCAGGCGTGCAAGACTTGGTGGGCCAAGTATCGGGTTGTGACTGGCAAGGTCAGTATTTCTAGCGCCAAGGAGCTGGAGGAGCAGCGCGGGTCTGCCATCCGCCACCTGGGCATCGAGTATAATACCGCTTACAAATTATGCCGGGCGCTCCGGCAGTTGGATCCACCACTGTATGTGCCAGATAGGGTCGCAACGGCGTGGCTACTGCAGTATTCATCGAAAGACACGCTTGTCCAAGTGCAGAACGCTGGCCATCTGGAGAGCTGGTATGGAGAACGTATTCGCAAAGACATGCCCGAGGGGACCACTGACGGGGCCGTCTTGAAGCAGTGCGACGGAGGCGGCGGCGGCGACGGCGAGGGTGACGGCGGCGACGGCGACGGCGACGGCGACGGCGACGGCGACGGTGACGTATCGTCCTCAGCCTCAGTCTCCGCCTGCCTCAGCACCAGCCTGCCTCAGCGTCGGCCTCAGCCTGTCTCAGCCTCAGCCTGCATCAGCTCAGCGTGTCCCAGCCTCAGCCTGCTCCAGCTTCAGCTTCACCCTCAGCCTCGGCCTCAGCCTGCGTGAGCCTCTTTTGCTCTCATGTCTATCATACGTTTCATGTGCTATGCGTATCATACATGACACGGGGATGTGTGTCAAAACATGCCCCAGAAATGTGACCAACTCTGGTGTGTATGTGTCCCATGGCTAGCAGACGTATCATGTGCAATATGTATCATGTGCAACACGGCTCACGTGTAATATGTGCCCCGAGGGCTTTCCCACGGAGTCGCCAGACCCATCTGGGGATCTTGGGAGGGCCTCCCAGGGCCCTGTGGTTATGTATTCTCTTTAGGCCTTCGGCCCCAGCCGCCAGACCTCTCTGGGTATCTGGGGGGTTCCCAGAGCCCGATTGTCTTAGTTTCTGTGACCCGATTCCCAGGGGAAGTTTATGAGGGCGTCTGGGGGGTTCCCAGGGGAAGTCTATGAGGCCTGTGGATTCAAATAAAAAGATGAAGTGAGTATGCCTGCTCTGGTCGCATGTGCGGCGGCGGACTTCGTCTTTCCGACGGCGCTCGCATGAGTGTTCTGCGTGTACGGTCGTATGGACTTTGGCATTTGGGCACATGTATGCGGTTCGCTTCTGTTTGTACGTAGCGGTTTCTGCTCAATCCGCTTACTGTATATCGCGAGATCGTATTCACCTCCATATTGCCGGCCTTCCGTATGGCTTCCCAGATGGCCGGTCGGCTCGACCCCGTGACGGGCGAGTATTACCCGAGCGATGATGAAGTGCGCTACAGTATGGAGCGCTGGCACACGCCACCCAACCACGAGGCGTATGCGCGGCGCTGGCTCAAGCAGTGTGGCTCGGAGAGGTGGTTCGCGTGCGGTATCTTCTTCCCTATTCTATGGGAGGGTGTCAAGGGCGTATGCCCCGCCGTATCGAGCGTTATGTCCACGAGGCAGTCGAAGACGAACAACGACCCGGACTACCAGCACAGTATGGGGGGCATCCCCGAGCCGGAGTGGCTTTACTTCGACGCCTTCTTCTACGCGCACGCGGTATTCGGGAACTTCTCGGTATTCCAGGATGAGAGGCTTGGGAAGCCCATTGGCTACCTTCTGCACGTATTCGACACGTTGTGCACCGCGCGAGGTATCGTCGCCTGGAAAGCCAACCTCTTCGTCCACCCGGGCCAGTGGGTGTATAGCAGTATGCGGTATTTGCTCGGTCAGCTCGCTAGTCCCATTCATGCGGAGATCGTATCCGGCCTCTCCTACAGGGCCCTCGCCACCTTGGACGTATTCATTGCGTATCACGCGGCCTTCATGGGTACGGACCCGCAGAAAATTGCCATTTGGAACGTATCCCCTGAGGTCGGCCCAGAGATGAAGTATCCGCGTCAAGACCAGTGGTGGTGGTTGCCCGTATGGCGGTCTTTTGGTCAGAGCGACGAGTATCCGAACATGCTCGATTACCCGGCCTTGCCACCGCAGGTCCACAACGTGCTCGCGTTAGCACTGCCGTATGCAAGCCCCGGCTCTCTCGCCAGCAGGCGTATCGGCAATATCATTGGGCATTTGGGAGCGCACGGGTATCAGCCAGGCCCGCGCCTGCATCAGCCAGGCAGCCATGTACCCAAGCGCCTTTGCGACGTCGCAGACGACGAGTCGCCTTAGTATGCTTCTGGGTGAGTATACTCCTACGTGTGACTGGACCTGTTTGCGAAAGCAGGAGATAGTATGGCACCCCTTTGTGTCCAGAGCCGCGCCGTCTGCGTTATTCCTTTCTCGCTTCTCTCCTTTCCTCCTTGTCCTGCTCCTCCTCCCCCTCTTGCGCCTCGGAGCCGTATTGGAACTGTCGATGGCCATCTCCCTGTCTCCCTCGCATGTCTGCTTGTACATATGTATAATTTCAGAACTAAACGTGCATGTGATCGTTTGGAACATGGTGGACCGTGCGTATGTCACGAACCTTGTGTACTTTCTCTCCCTCCGTCTGGCTGTGCACGCGCGCGTTGGGCAGTGAGAGTTAGGATCACAGCGCCACCAGTGTATGAGCAATGCATGCGTCATCCTTGGGACTGTATAACAGCAGAAACAGACAACATTGCATCGCAGCGGGACAGCCATCGGGACAACCATCGGGACAA